>CM052653.1:4197273-4254227 GCA_028533165.1 Leontopithecus rosalia | reverse complement strand
AGGGCACCTCCATCTACTGAGAAGGGAGGTTCACCCTCTTCTGAATTATCACCCACCAAAGTTCAAGGAGCTTCCCTTCAGCCCGAGGACACAATGATATTGTGTATAAGACCTGGGCAGTCTCCAACCAGGCTGGTGCACAGGACACTGCTGGTTACTTGCTGATATTATTCCCAAATATCTAATTCAACAACGTGGTGTGAATAATCTGTCATAGCTTATTACTTAAGACTGCATTCACTCTAACACAGCATTCATTATTTCCCCAGAGAATAAAAGTAATATATGAGTTCTGTAAAAAAATTGAAAACAAAAAGGTATAAAAATGAAAATAAAATCATCTATAAACATACAATTCAGATATAGCTTCCAAGAATATTTTAATATTTTTCTTTTGCATTTTCTTGGACTTTCCCCGTGACCTTTAATAGTCCATGAGAACATAATTTTTATGGATTCATAATGCTCTGTATTATGGCTGGGCCATAAATTATTTGGCCGCGCTTCTGCCATTGGTTATTTAAGTTGCTTGTACTTTTCTGTTTTGTTTTATTTTATTTATTTATTTATTTTAGACAGAGTTTCACTCTTGTTGTCCAGGCTGGAGCTCACCGAAACCTCTGCCTCCCGGGTTCAAGTAATTTTCCCGCCTCAGCCTCCTGAGTAGCTGGGATTATAGGAATGCACTGTCACACCTGGCTAATTTTTGTATTTTTAGTAGAGACAAGGTTTCACCATGTTATCCAGGCTGGTCTCAAACCCCTGACTTCATGATCCGCCCACCTCTGCTTCCCAGAGTGCTGGGATTACAGGCGTGAGCCACCATGCCCAGCCTTTTCTCAGTGTCGTAAGTAAGATTGCATTGAACATCCTTGTACAGAAATCTCAGGCCGCACTTTTTATTTGCTTATTTTTTCAGACCATCTTTCTAGGGGTGAGGCTGTATGGATGAAGGAATATTCACTTTTTCTGCGATCTTAACACCTAATGCTAAAAATAGTCTATGGAGTGCCCAACCAACGGGCTGATTTACCAGGAAAAATAATCAGACTCACGGTGTAGACCTCCAGATTCTGGTTGTTTACGTTTCTTTAAAACTTTTGAACAAATATTGACTTGAAACAGACAAGAAGTCATATAAAAAGTCCTGTCACGATATATAAAAGATTCATTCTTTCTTACATTTTCCATTTCATGAAGCAACATTTTTCAGCTTGCTAAACTGCATAGTGCTAGATTGCACTGCAGGAAATGATTCAAAAGAGCTTCAGACTGCTAAGTACTTAGGAAAGTCTCTTCTGAGTAAATGGGTGGCACAGACAGTACGCAACTTCTGAAAACATTGGCCATAAGACATCCTCGGATTTGGTTTCCAGTGTTAGGCGCACAAAGGTTCATTCAAATTACAATGGATAAAATAATCTGTGCGTTTATATTATGTTAGCCCGGGGTTATCGCCGACTGCCGGGCTGTAGTTTTTCCCTTCGGTCCAATCTTTCAGATACATCAGACTGTGCCATCAGCAATGAACTTGTTAGCTTCCATTGAATAGGTTTCCTCTTTCAGTTTTGAAATTCTTATGTCTTTATGTAACTTCCCTGTTAACCAAGGCAAAAATAAATAGATGTATTCCCCATGCATGGAAAGAGAGGAAGACATGTAGAGAAAATGACGTTTACACCCTCAGAGAGAGCTCCCGATTAAAGATAGCAAAGGCTGTAACAACCTTCCTTAATATCCGATGGCACGTGGCCGGCCCTCCACCCTGTTTTCCTGGAAGAGGCATTTGAATGAAACACTTTACAAATATTTATATGCCAGTAACCATGTTAGAATAATAACCATCGTCTGCTATGACCTGATAGAAGCCAGAAAATTTGGAGTGAAGGCGGCGGGAACACTGCTCGGCTCCTCTCTGGTCAGGCTTGGAGCCACTGCTTGTAAACCGTGGATGATCACCTACTCTTTAGAGGCCTCCTGACAGCAGACTTCAGCACAGGGATGTGGACACGTTTCTGTGAAAGTCTGAAATTCCTTTAGGGGTGGTGCCGTAAAAACAGACCTTTACATTCCTTATTTAAAGGACTGTTTTGCAAGTAGACTGCCTGCCCTGGCCTCTCTCCCACCCCTGGAAAGAAAGGACTAGGGGAGAAGCACACACTGGAGAGGCTGCTTTGGAGGGAAACATGCTTGCTGCCTGCTTTTCTGTGTGCTCATCATTCTTCTAGGTGCTGGGAATACACGAGTGAGATGCAGACAAGGCCCCTGCCTCATGGCACTTATGTTCCATAGGGAAACAAGCAATGCACGTACTCCATCGAGATGTCAGTCCATCTTCATGAGCCACAAGGTGACACATAGGACAGAAACAGGAATAGAGTCCTGAGCGAAGAAGCAGCCAAGCACAGCTGACCTGGTGGGCCTTGGTACAAAGGCAACAGGGCAAAGACTGGATGGCAATGAGGGGATTCCCCAGGTGCTCCCCTGGGAGAAGAGAATTCTGCCCACAGGCCCGGTCACCAGCAGGTCTGAGGATGTGGGCATGGAGGCATTGCAAGGACTTTGAATCTGCTCTTAGAGATGAGTAGTTATTGAGAAGTTTGCAGCCCAGATGACCCACAATCCCATCTTGGGAAGCTCAAGAGAGACTCAGAATGTGGGGCAGCAGCCTCCTTTCTGGGGGCCACAGCACACCTGAGCCTCGGGCTGCTGGAACTCTTCTCTCTGAAGCCAGAGACCCAGGCTCCCTCGTGGGCCCCCATTCAGCCTGCTGGATCAGCAAAAGTGAAATGACTAAATGGGCTGTTGGATGTCAAAGAATTACAGCCCCACTCCAGTTCTTGAGAAGGAAGCTGGGGCCCTGTTCCCCTGCATCTGTGTGGCCTGCTGCAAATAACAGGCTGGGTTTATGGCAAGGGGACAGCTGGGCAGTCGCTCATCTAGAAATGTACCGTGTGGTTCCTGCCTCCTCCTGAGCCTTGGCGGCCACCTGGGACATAGATAGCCAGACATCGCCAATTCCCAGGTTCAAAATTGTATTCCCCCAACGTGAGTTAATCTTCCCATGAAAGGAAGAAATACATTTCACTTCATGTTACTGTCTACTTTTTTTAAAGCATCAGATCTTTTATCTCTAGTATGGCTGTGGATGAAATATCACCAGCTTCGTATTTCAAAATAATTTCCCTTCCAGCAAACATTCCCCCAGGAATAGAGACATGTAGACCCACACTGTTGTGGCTGCCTTTTCCGCCTCTACCTAAACACGGCCCTGTGGGTTCCGTCTGCTCCTCAGCTCCCAGTGTGCACTGGTCACTGCTGGGCTGAAAGGTCTCGCTTTTAGCTTCCTAGATAGGCCAGTGAGGTTAATAAGTTAATAAAATCCTATTTATCAGACTCCGGAGTCCATTTCCTCTTCCCCGTGGCTCACGGTTGTAATTATTCTTTATGGACTCTCAGTATTTCCTTTAGACCTGACTCCCTCCCATTTCCTGAGAGCCACGCCACAGAAGGAGAGAGCGGTCATTTCTGTGGAAAAGATGTCTGTTCCTCGTTTCCATGTGGGTTTCACAAAAGCCAGTTTGAAGGAATATGTCTAACTATGTAAGATCTTAAAATGCAAGTGGAACAGCTCAGTTTGCGTCTCCTCCTGAGCAGATTAAGTTAGAAAGCACTGGGGGCCCCGGATAACCCAGCCCTGCCATCCAGGAGTCCAGAAACTGGGGACCAGCTCCTAGGCTCTTGGCAGCTTCCGTTTTACCCGGATAATTGGAGCCTTAGTTTCACCATCCTCACATACAAAACTAAACGATGATAATTTACGTGAAAGTGTTTTTGAAAACAACAACAAAACACAGAACAAGAAGACACGATCTTGGCTGCTTTTGCTGTTACTGTTTGCCTCTGCAGGGTGCCAGGGATATGGGGAATTTGGGCCAAATTATCCAGAGCATCTCCTATTAGTAAAGATTTGCCTATCAGGTTCCCTGCTGTCAGCTTGGGAGACCCAGAGTCTGAACCTGAATGATGAAAAATAGAGGGCAAATGAGGATTCTCTTCCGAGCAGGACTTGAGATGCGGAGCAGTGGGCCCCGGCAGGAGTGGGGCAGGTCAGGCCGCAGGGCTCCTGGAGCTGGCTCCCTGGCTGGAGAGAAAGGGCCACGGTTACCTTTCCCCGGGCCCAGCCGTGTTTCTCAGGAGTGGCAGAACACAGCTTTCTATCCTACCATGCCTCTCACGGTGCTGGCTTTGGGTTACCTCTGGGCCTCTGTTTCTAATTTTGGCCAAGAAGGTTTTATATACAAATGTATAGTGTACTCGGTGTGTGTGTGTGTGTGCGCGCGCACGTGCATCTTTTTAGACAACTGGGAATCTTCTCAGCAAACTTAGAATTCCTTGTCTCTTAAAGATGGCCGCTGAGTGGCCAGGGAGACACAAACGTGGACAGAAATGCCCCTGCCTTGTCAACAGTAGGGGGTGCCCTGAGGCCAAACCTGATGAATTTCTGTCAGATGAGGCACAGAAGGGGATGGGGTAAAGGAAGCAGTGACTTCCCCGTGTGACTTCCCCACAGGAGCCACCTCACCAGGGAAAGAGAGTGATACGGTTTGGCTGTGTCCCCACCCAAATCTCACCTTGAATTGTAGTTCCCATCATCCCCACCTGTCGTGGGAGCAACCTGGTGGGAGGTCATTGAATCATGGGGGTGAACCACCATGCTGTTCTCGTGATAGTGAGTTCTCACGAGATCTGATAATTTTATAAGTAGCTTTTCCCCTTTTGCTTGGCACTTCTGCTTGCTGCCACCATGTGAAGAAGGATGTGTCTGCTTCCCCTTATGCCATGATTGCAAGTTTGCTGAGGCCTCCCCAGTCCTGAGGAACTGTGGAACTGTGAGTCAATTAAACTTCTTTTCTTTATAAATTCCCCAGTCTCAGGTATGTCTTTATCAGCAACATGAGAACGGACTAATACAGACCAGCAGAGAAAGGTCTCCTTGCCAGCATCTACCTGGTGATGAAGGACGGCAAGAAGGATGGGTGTCTGGTACTGGAGTCTCCACACTATGTAGAGACTCCTCTGAGATAATTTCACTTGAGGGCCTTGGCAGACAAGCCAAAACAGGGGATATGTCTGCCGAAATGCGTAGAGGCACAGCCCTCAGATAGCTCCAGCTTCCTTGCCCCCACATCCTGAACACCCCTCTGCACAGCAAGAAGCTGGCAGAGAAAAACTACAAGCAATTTAAAATTTCTTCCCTTGCCTCTATCTGACCTTCAAAGAACTCATCTGAGACCTACAACCACTTCAGAATCCACCTCTACCCAACACTGGGCAGGCACAGACTCCTCTCTGTAAGAATGTAAAAGCACGCACCTCAACCACAACTAACTAGGCATGGGAATCTATTAATTAATTCAGCATCAAATAAGTCAAAAGAGGAAGATTACGTGATCAACTAATACATGCCAAAGAGCTCTTCGGCTAAAATCCAATCTGTCTTAATTAACTTCAGATACACACGCACTAAACAACCCGTGTAAGATTCCATTGCAGTTCTCTGATGTGGTTCTTAAAAGCTATCAAGACAAAATCATTGTCATGCTCATGGTGACACAATAAGGCCATTTAAATTCAAGTCAAGGCAATGAAAAGGATGCCTGTGTTTCTAATAGCTATTAATACGGTTTTGGAAATACCAGCCAATGCCATTAGGTAAGAGATCATTTGAAGACGGCATAATTGTGTGTCTAGAAACACAAAGTAAATCAAGTGAAAAGTATTAGAATTGATCAGAGGATTCAGAGAGTTTGGTGGTCTTAAAATTAATATGCAAAATCAATAGCTTTCCTTTATCTGAAAAAATAAATTTTAGGAAGTATAACAGAAAGAGCATAACCACTTGGATGGCAGTAACATTTCAACAGCAAGTAATACATTTTATAAAACAACTGCAGGACCAATATGAGGGAAATATTTTATTCTGCTGAGAGACATAAACCCTACTGAGGAATATTTTCTGTGAGTAAATGAGGTAACCCCTTATCCTAGGAAGGGGAGGCTCAATTGCATAAAGAAATAAATCACCCTAAATTAGACTATATATTTCATAAAATATTAAGTAAAATACCAACAGGATACTTTGAAATTTTACAAAATGATATTAAGTCATATGTGGGAAAAAGTGTATGGGAATGATCAGGGGACTGTGAAAAGGAAGAGCGATAAGCTTATGCTGCCCAGTTATTAAAATGTTGAGTTATTCCAGAAAGTCAGAGCACTTTGCACTGGAACAGGGATAGATAGGGTCGTTGAGCTGAATACACAGGCCAGATATAAACTGAAATACCTACGGGACCCCAGTGCTCTCTGCATAATGAAGCTGACATGTTAAGGCAAACGGGAAGTCCTGGAAAACTGACAAGTTTCAGTCTTTGGGGGAAAGGCAAGTTATAGAGCGGTATGTAGAGTGCGATACCATTGTGTACAGAGAACAGCTGCAGACGAACGTTTTTCTGGGAGAATAGATGGGAAAATGATGGTAATGATTAAATCTTTGCTGGGGAGATTGAGGGGGAAGGATTTTTTACTTTACTGGGAGAAAATGATTTTAGTGTTTGAAAACAAAATGATACACATCTTCATGTAGATGATGCAGTTATGTTGAAAACATAAGAATGTTTGAGTGTAATTCTAGAAATGTCACGATAGATAGACCAGTATACTGACATATGGATAGAAGTAATTTAATAAAAACTGGATCATATAGGATTTGTTTAAAATGCATTAAATTTGATTTCAAGAAACTGCTGAATTTCGAACAAATGCTTTTTCACTATAAGAAACCGATTGGTTTCTAAAAGATTCCTAGAACATTAAAAAGGGGGGAAAACATAATAAATAATGAATAGTTAGAAGGACAGCATTGTTTCAGTGGCATGTTGGAACTTGCCATAGTTTCCGTTAATTTGCTGCTACGAAAGATGATGAAATGACTGTACCTACCGTCTGCCCCTGGGTCTCCCCTACCCACCAGGTTTTATTAGCTGCATTATCACTTGTTCATTTTCAAGCTGTGTAGTATCTGTGACGCGTTCTGCAGCAAAAATTCCCAGAACAGCTCAGTCCCGACTCTACATTAAATATACGCATTGTTTGTCAAGAGTTAATATTCCAACACTTTTCCGTTCTTGAGTTGCTTATTTGAATTCATCATTTGGAAAGCCAGATTTGCACCAGCAGCTCATGGATGCTGTAGCTCCTAAGTCAGCTTGTGTTTGAGAGTGTCTATATGTTGCCTTTGCTTTTGGAGAGTGATGTGATTGCATGAAAATAATTGGTGATGCTTTCCTTTTCCTTGACAAACTTGTAGGCCTTTAGCCATGGGAGTGTTCTGCCGGGGAAGGAGGAAGCCAGCACGAATATCTCCCTTAGAGGAATACTACTGTGGCCAGGGACACTTACATAATTTCCATAAGGTTCTTTTTCATTATATGAAATGCATCTCACACACACACACACACACACACACACACACACACACACACATAACTGCCTAGCAGCACATTGTAAAGGCCATATAATGTGACTCTTATTATCTTTGTTTTCTTTATTCCTGAAATCTAGTATTAAGTAACTTCAGTGGGTTATGTCTGTTGGTCTCTCAGCATTGACTTTTCCTGAAACATGATGTTATCTATCTCATATACAGATTCAGGACTATTTTTATTTCAGGTAAGTTTTAAGAAAAAAATCTTTGAATGTTTTAACATGTGTACTATTCTTTTGTTATGATTATCCCTATTCGTGTCTATTTTTATTTTATACAAATCTTTAAGCCTATCTACTGTGTCCTTGGCAGTATCTTCTTCAGTGATTATTCTCTTTTGTTCTAGTATGTTTTATATTTCTTCTAGAAGGACTTTTAATTCATTTTAATTACTTCATTAATTTGAAGGAATTATGCATACAATAAATGCACGTGGTAAAAACAAACTCAATTGACACCAAGGTATATACAGGAAAAGTTAAGTTTCTCTCTTATTGTAGACACTCAGACCCTCAGTCTGTCATTTCCAGATTTTAGTGTATTCTTCCAGAAAGTTCTCCACAAATGGCAGTATTATCACAAGGAGCAGCATATTATAACAATTAAATTTTTTCATACTTATAATTTATTGTTTCATGGTTGCATAATTTTTGGATACAAATACCTTAATTTACTTATGAACGTTTAGGTTTTCTTCACTTTTATACTTCTCGTATTTTATTTTTAAAATGCTATTTATTATCACCATTTTTTGCGCACAGTGCAAAAATATCTAGAATCGAATTTTAGAAGTAGAATGCTATTTCAAATGTCATATGCTACATTGTCACTAGCAGGGAAGGAAGGTCCTACTGGCTTCTAGAGGGTAGAGGCCTGAGATCCCATAGTGCACAGGGCACACCCCATAACAAATAATTATCTGGCCCAAACGTCAGTGGTTCTGCAGCTGAGAAACCCTGTGCTGCAGGACATCAACTATTATTGCATATGCCTTCAATGCAAATTGTATCGGGGAAATGCCAAGTCAGATAAGAGGGTCCCAAGGAAAACCAGTGTCTGGTTAGGAATAAAGGGTCTATAAATGCATCGAACAACATAGCAATAATGCACAATTTAGGGAAAAATGAGGACCAAAACATGAATAAGGGGAGTCATAAATGTATTAAAATACTAAGGAATAGAAATGCCATAGCAGTAGCTTCATAAAAGTATAAGGACCAGGTGTTAAGATATTGTCATAATAAAGCAATACTGTAACAACTAAAATGTATTAGGTTGAACCGTAGGAAAACACCATTTTGCAGTTTATAAAATAGTTGAGTATTGACAATCTGACATGAGTTAATCTATTAAGGATTGCTTCCTCTTGGAGATGGAGTGGTCTAAGTGTTATAAAATGTTCTGTGACTCGTTCTTTAACACAGTCTGATGAGGTAAGTCTCAGGATACAGACGGGTGTCTGTGCTCTGAAGTTTAAGCCTCTCCTCCAAGATCAAAGAGAAAGTAAGTGCACAGCCAGACTGAGCCCTGGCTTATCTGTCGTCAAACCCACTTTCTTCACGGTGAAGATAATGTTCACACAAAGCAAAGAAATAAAAAAGAGATAAATGAAATTAAGAAGATGTGAGAATAAGAGCAGCCACGGAGAGTGAACATGTAGACAGTGGGTGCCTGTAGCGTCAGGAACAGAACAAGTGCAAAAGAAGGGCGTGCACGTTCGAAAGTACCAGAGACAAAACCGGGCCCAAGCGAAGAACTCAATCTGCTTCTTCAAAGGCCACGTCACACTCCTGGAAAATTTTAATAACAAAATAAATCCTAAGGTGTGTCTTCCTAAAAAGATTTAACTCTAAGGATTGAGAAAGAATGCCACAAGCTTTCAGGCAGAAGAAAAGTCACATGGCCTAAAGGAGGGAAAACAATGAGCAAACTGTGCTGAGACTCGTCCTCGACACAGCTCTATTACAAGCAAATTTCGTGGTAGCTTTAGGAGATTATGAGAACCCTGATGTTTGTACCCAGTAAAGTTGTTCTTCATGTATAAATTCAACAAAAATTTACTTTAAAAGTAATCAATGAGGCGGGGTGCAGTGGCTCATGCCTGGAAGCCAAACACTTTGGGAGGCCGAGGTGGGTAGATCACGAGGTCAGGAGATCAAGACCATCCTGGCCAACATGTTGAAACCCCATCTCTATTAAAATACAAACAATCATCCGAGTGTGGTGGCTCACGCCTGTGGTCACAGCTACTTGGGAGGTGGAGGCAAGGAATTGCTTGAACCCAGGAGGCAGAGTTTGCAGTGAGCTGAGATTTAATAATATGGATAGCCTGGGTGACAGAGCATCCCCTCTGAAAAAACTAGTAAGCCATATTTGAAATGATTGCAAATAAAGACTTCAGACAAAGGGAAGGTATTATGACAGAGCTGGCAGTAAGCACTGAAATGTGAAACTAAGGGTAAACAGCTCTATAATTCTATTTATGCAACCCTGTAAAGTCAACCATTTGAAAGAAGAGACTAGGAAGTACAATTCTGAAATACTATCTAATATACAGAGACAAAAATTCCTGGGTTTATCAGTAAAAGGAAGAGGAAGTTCCAATGTCAGATCGTCTAGTCTCTCCTCTGCTGTTTTGACATAGAATTTTGGTAGAATTATTTCATTTTAAAATGTTGTTCCTGAAGGTTAAAAGAAAATGTAATGCTCTCTATCCATATTAGGAAAGCTGTGAAATTAGTCTCTGTGAGATGTAAGGACAAATTATGTAGCTCTGAAACTATCACAAGCTGTAAAAACACTGAACAGAAAGCAAAAGATACAACAGAAAGAAACAGAAAATATTTCATCTTGACCACAAAGAATGAGGAACACTGATAACTTAATATGTGAAAATCTATTAACATAATTCACTATGTTGACAGATTTATGAAGAAACCATATGGTTATCTCAGTAGATGCAGGAAGAAAATTCAATTAAATTTAATACTCATATGTGATCAAATCACTCGTAGTAAACTAATAAGGGAACAATCTTAATCTGATAAAAAAAAAGGCTCAATAAAATTAGACATCATCTCGTTTGGGTGGTGAAACATTAGAAGCATTATTCTGTTTTTTGAACAAAAAAGTTGTCTATTACAATTGTTTTAATTAATAAATATTATACTAAAATTCTAAAAAGTACCAGTCAAAGAAAACAATACCCCCCTTAAAAATTTTCAAATACAATAAAATATACAGAGAGAAGAATTGGAAAGAAACAGATAGGATTTCCAGCAACAATGAATTAGAAAATGTAATTGTAAGTTTTTGCCAACCTTGAAGCAACACTTACAAGTATCTGGGCACAAATCTAACACGAGGCAAGTATGATCTTTATTGAGAAAATTACAACACAACTTAAAAATAACTAAACAAGTGGAAATTTGTTCTGGATTTACAGGTGGGAAGATAACCTTAAAACGATATCAAGTCTCTCTGAATTAACTCACGATGAAGTCCATGCAATTCCAGTCAAAACCCTGCAGGGTTGTTAATAAAACTTGACATTAGCCTTTATCATAAAATCCCTATGAAAGAGTAAAGGTCTATGGCTAGTGAAGCTATGTCCTAAGGAAGGATGCTGGCTGGGAGACTGCCTGCCCGTTGATCCCGGCTTTATAAGATTACAGTAATTAGAACAGGATGACTTCAACACGTGGGATAAACAGAGACCAGGGAAACAGCTTTGAGGGCTCAGAAGCTGGTCCATGTATACTTAGGTTAAAAAGTAAAGCTTTATGCTTTGTAGGAGAAAGAACAGGACGACAGTCAATGTTGGTAAAGACGTGGAGGGAAGATGACTCTTCTGCCCTGTTTTTGGGGGTTGGGGAAGGAGGACGGGAAAATGTAAATGAGACAATTTCTTAGAAGATGGTTTGTTTCTTCTGGTGAAGCTGATGATGGCAATGGCCAATAGCCTACACTGCTACATTTTACTAATTCAGGATATAGTCCACAGAAAAATCTCATATGTCAGTATGTTTATTGGAGCATTATTTATAAAAAGGAATGTTAGAAAATACCCAAACCGTCCATACCTGGGAAAATGGATAAATTTTGACATATTTATAGAATACTACACAGTAATTATTCTGAAAATGTAAGTCTTAATATGTCTACATGGAGAACGGAATTCGGACAGAAATTTCAACTGAATGGATGACAGCAATCCTTTGAGAAGAAATAATATTCAAAGGAAAAATTGGAAATGGAGTTGAATGATGAAAACTTACATGCTGAAAACTGGTACCTGCATTCCTCTTGGGGAGAAATTTGTCTCTGTTTAGGGAGAAAGGGCTTAGTCAACTCAGATCCAGAAGGAAGAACCAGGAAATACCTTCCGGAGTAAAAGATATCCGAAAGAAGGTACCCCATGTTATGAAACTCTGATTAACTTAGGACCATGAGACCATAGAAAGTGTTTGCTTAAAAGTTGAATATTCCAGTTCAAAGATTTTAATGTTTTCAAATTTTACAAGTATCATTTATTACCTTTGTAATTAAGAAAAATAATTATTAAGAAGTTTCACTTATACTAGGAATCAGACAAATGCAAATCATGACAATGAAACACCGTTTTACACAAAATACACTGTCAAAGATTTAATTAAAATGACAAGGCCCCTTACTGAAGAGTGTTTAGGGAAGTCACTACTGCTTTACTGCTGGTAGAATGTAAACCAGTACGGATTATCTGGAGCGCGTCTGGGAGTCAGACCCCCTACATTATAGCTCTACTTTAAGTAAATTATCCTCAGCTTAGACCAGAGATGTGCAAAATTGTTTACATACAAGGATGTGTGTTGTTTCTTAGGATGTAAATGTAAAATATAGGAAATCTCCGTATGCTCAATAATAGTAATGCATTTAAATAAACTACGTCATGATGGAATACTACTTAAATGTTCAAATAAACTTTTCAAAAAAGATTTCGTTTCATGGGAAAATGTTTGGGATACATTGTTAAGGTTAAAACGTTGATTTCAAAATGGTATAATGGTTCATCTCCTATTTTTTGTATATGACTACCTATACAAGCATATAGAGGGAAGGGACAGAGGGAGAGAGAGAGGGAAAGACAGACAGGGAGTGAGAGAGAGAGAGAGAAAATAAATGCATAGAAGAAAATAGACCTAAATGTTAAATGCACTAACTTCTGGATCTCTAGCATAGTTTCTGTATTTTCCCGTCTTCGTACATGTGCATATATTACTTTGATAGTGATTTCAAAATGCAAGGCAAAATATATGGGGAGAGGATGGAGAGCAACCTCTGCAGACCCCTCACCCACTCTGGGAAGCCCCATCTAGCTCCTGGAGCCAGAGCAGCCCAGGCTTCAGGTCACGTGACTAGTGGCCAACAGAATCAGACTCCTTCTGGTCCAGTTTCTTTTCATTGACTCTGGTGCCAGATGGCCAAAGTAATTTAGAATTCATCCCTCGGAATCCAGCCTTTGTACTGCACAGCAATTTGGAAGCACTGAAGAAAAGAAAATGTTTTTGTAGGATAAATATATATATATATGTATGTGTGTGTGTGTTTATGCAAACAAATAAAGGAATCAGAAACATTGTTGGGTCATACGGTTGTCAACTTCATCCCCATGAACACATATGGCCCAGGTAAGTAGCTGTGCAAATGCGTCACGTGATATTCAGATTCTTCCTAACTAGCAGTAGGAGTAAATTAAAGTCCCACCAGGGCTTGAACTACAAATGAACTACGGGGAGGAATATCATTTTTGTTGTGAAAATAAAGGCACTAATTTGATAAGGAGATTAAGGGAGTGGATTGAGGGGAAGGGAGGTTTCCTTGTTAAAAATTGACCGTTGTTAATGGAATTCATTAATCACTCCCATCTGCTCTTTCTGGCTGTGAAAACAGCAAATCAAGAAGGAAAATTATGGAGGTCTTAATGCCTCCAGGACGCCCTTATACTTTTTAAGGAATATGGACAGTTAGCCTTTATGTTTTAGCAAAGACAAAGCTTTGTTAAAATATGAAGTTGAATATATGTTTGTATAAAGTTATGCAAACGCTATCCCAGTAACTGAGTACGGCACACCCAGTGTTTCTGGAAAGAAAGTGAGCACAGTGCAGAGGCCGGGAAGAGGCCACGGCATTCCTGCTCACTGTTTTGCATAACCTTTCTCCCGTTAGCAAGTTGACAGCAGGTTTGCTTATGATAAGATTTTTATTTCCTAACTCTCCTGGCCATCTGTCCAGTTACATGCGATGAGTCTTCTGTAGCTACCCTGGGATTTCTGGAGTCATAGTAATTTCCCAAAACATGTCTCTTTTTTTCAGGAAATCCAGGAGAGGAAAGACTAATTTATTTGAAGTTATAAATACACATTGTAAAAATATCAGATAAGGAAATGTTTTAGTAGGTAAAAAGAGTTTCTGTTTTCAGCACATCTGAGCACCTGCTCTGCGCCTCTGTCAGGACCGAGGTTAGAGACAGTGACAGATAGATACTCCTCCCCCGGTCTCAGAAATTTAGTGTCAGGGACCTCCAGAAGGGCAGTTTAACACCGGAAGTATTTAGAGCAGCCACAGGTACAAAATGCTCTTGGAGCTCATTAATTCCACCCCCAGGCGTCAGGGACATGAGAGTTATTAGAGCTATTGACAAACCTTCTGCAGAGCACAGCTTCGCTTCTCCGCTCCCATGTAGGCTGGGTGTGGCTGTGGACCTGCCTTGCCACGGCGATCAAGGTGGCTCCTCCTTCAATCAGGGTTCCAGAGAGATTGAGAAAGACAGCGTCACTATTGACCATGCTGGACACGTGACAGGAGGGGAAAAACAAGCTGCTGTTGTACACCACTGAGAGATTTGGGGGCTGTTTGTGCTGATTAATACGAGGAGTGATTTGGAGAGTTTAGCCCGGTATGGCTGTGCAGGGAAAGTAGGAGCAGGGAGAGCAGAGGCTCAAAGATGCAGAGACGTTTTCTTCTGCCTTGACTGCTCCTCCTCCTGTCCTTGCCTGCTCCATGTCTCCTTGCCTCTGCCCTGATTACTGGCTCAACATGGTGTGCTGACCCCAGCCCCGTCTCTCCTACCCCACTGATCTACCCAGGTAGGCGTGAACGTGTGTGCCCTAAAAGGCACATACAAGTCTATTCATGGCACCATTCATGGTATTAACAACTAGAACCCCACACACCCACTGACCATTGTATCTGCTTCTCAAACATGCAACATAGAGTTCCTGGAGAATATTTTCTCAGGTGAAGAAAATGAGGTAAGGATTTGTTATTTGGTGCCCTGGTCTCACAATGTAGGTTACAGAGCAGGCTAGAGACCCTACAGACATAGCCATCCACCTTCAGAGCTGTAGATTTCTCTTATTTACTTATCTCCATTCCAAATTATGTGTACAGGAAAATGTGGAAGCAATTTGGAAAGACAAATATAGTTAGTAGCATAGATGAATACATTTCAACACACACACAGACATACACACACGTACACACAATGGGAAACCATATAGCAATGAAAAGAAATAAACCACTGATATGCAACAACATGGATGAACATCACAGACACAATACTGACAAAGAGATAGAAGTCACAGGAAAAGAATACAGGTTCCGTCTGCACAAAGTTTAAACTAGGTCAAAGAAAACCCCAAACCAAACAACAACAAAAACCCTATGATGTAAGAAGCCAGGATAGCAGCTCCTGTGGGGAGAGGAAGGGTGTGGTGTCTGGGAGGGGGACAGGAAGGGCTCTTCCGAGGCCAAGAATGTTCTGCTTTTTGATCCAGCGTGGGGTATAAATGTGTGCCTTCACTATGTGAAAACTCATCAAACTGTACACTTTGGATTTGTTTACTAAGTTTTATACTGCAATTAAGTTTCTTAAAATTAATCCTTCAAAGGAATTTTCAGCTCGAAATAGACAATGTATTCCAATTAGTCTTGCACTAAAACTACTGTTAAGGTTTCCTTTAGCTGTGGATTATCTTTTGCCTTGCACTAGATCTATGAATTTGCACACGAAATGAGCCACCCTCACTGGTAAATCTCCAGCAGACGCCTTCTGGGTGTGTGGGCTCCACCTGTGAGGTAAGTGCAAGGGAGATGGTGCGGCCAGTCAGGCGGGCAAGAAGGGGCAGTGACCTGGTCCTCAGAAGCCAGTGCTCCCACCCAAGCTCTTCTCCTTGGCTCTGAGAACCTCAGCAAAGCACCTAAAATTTCTGAGTCATCTCAATTTTCTCCTCTACAAATTAGAGTCCTCGGTCATCAAAATGAATTTGTGTGAAGGTCACATAACTGAGTGTGCATGTGGGCACTTTGAAAACCACAGACGTCTATACTAATGGGCATGTTCTAAATCCAGCTCCAGAGAGAGGTGGCCCATGAGCTCTGTGCTGCTTCTCCTCCCATCACACTTGAACCGCAACATCTGCTCCTCTCTTTAACAAGCATGTCTCCGGAGCAGAGTCCACGGAATAGAGTTGGGCACCCAGGAGAAGGAGCAGGCATGGGCATCAGAAGGCCTTTCCATGCTGGTTGCTATGGTGACATTCAAGTTCTCCCATCAGTAATTTTCAACCAGTTATACAAATTGAGGGTCCTCTATCTGTTTCCCAAATATGCAGCATAAATTTTTTGGATAGTGTTTTCTTAGGTGAAGAAAATGAGGTGAGTACTTGTTTTAGTACCCAGGGAAGTTCTCACTACATAAGTTACAGGGCAGAGACCTTACAGATGTAGTCATCTGCCTTCAGACCTGTACATTCCTCTTACTTGCTTATGTCCGTCCAAATTATGTATACAGGAAAATATGGAAACAATTTTGAGAGGCAAACACCCCCTGTGATGCTACACCTCACACAAGTGGCCATGTTCAGGTTGCACGCAGCCCCAGGATTTATCCACCCTCTGCAGATTTTATGCTAGTAACCAGTGTGCACATGGGACTTTGTGTCTGATGTTTTATAAAACCCTCTATTATATATAACTCTATTATGGTCATATGTGATAGAATTCATAATTATCCTAAACAAGTCGGGAGAACAGCATCGTAAAAGTCTTAAGAGGAGTTTTGAAGATGACTGCAAACAGATCGGCCAAGGCCATGTTAAAGCATTTCACTCCCTTTCCAAAAAACCTTCAAAAGAAGCAACCAAGACGTCCTTCAGCAGATGAATGAACAGATAAACTGTGGCATGGCCAGGCAGTGGAGTATTATTCAGCATGATAAAGAAATGAGCTTTCAAATCATTTAGAGATTATGCGTGTTACTCAGTGGAAGAAGCCAATCTGATAAGACTACAGACTGTGTGATTTCAATTATGTGACGTTCTGGCAAAAGCGAAACCATGGAGACCAGAAAAAGATTAGTGGTTTCCAGAGGTCAGTGGGGAAGGAGGAATAAGTAGATCACAGAGGACTTTTAGGGTGGTGGAAATATTCTGTATGATACTATAATGGTGGACACCTGCTGTCCTACATTTGTCCAAACTCGTAGAATGTATGCCACCAAGCATGAGCCCCAGTGTGCACTGTGAACTGGGGTGATGGTAAGGCATGAGTGTAGGTTCATTGATTGTAATAAGTGTTCCAGTCTGGCAGGGATTTTGGTAACAGGGGAGATGTGTGTGTGTGTGTGTATGGGGTAAAAAGAAATCTCTGTACTTTCTGCCCAATATGGCCTTGAGCCTAAACTGTTGCAAAAAATAAAATCTGTTAGCAAACAAATGAGCAAAGCCTTCTGTGGTTCTGCTTTGCTCTAGAATAAGACCAGACTTCCAGGCCAGATGGTGCCTCCAGCCACCTCCCCAAGTGCAGTCCCTCACTCTGCCTCAGCTGGGACCCCGTGGCTCTTTCTCAGCTCACAGAACACTCCAGCTTCCTCCTCCTGTCCTGGCACCTTCCTCAAACTTCACCTCCAGTGTCACTGCCTCCAGGAGGAGGCGCCCTTCACTCCCACCCATGCAAGCTCAAGAATGGTTCCGGGTGCTCTCACAGGAACCAGGACTTCCTTTCCTGCTGGTGCGATATGGCTTGGCTCTTTTTCCCCTCCAAATGTCATGCTGAAATGTGCCCCCCAGTGTTGGAGGCGGGGCCCGGTGGGAGGTGTTGGATCATGGGGGCAGATCCCTCATGAAGTGCTTGGGCCATCGCCGTGGTGATAAATGAGGTCTCACTCTGTGAGTTCACAGGAGGCTGGCACCTCCCTCTCTCTCTTGATCCTGCTTTGGCCAAGTGAGATGCTGGCTCCTCCTACACCTCGTACCATAATTAGAAGCTTCCTGAGGCCCCCCAGAAGCAGACGCTGGTGCCATGCTTCCTATACAGCCTACAAAGCCATGCGCCAAGTAAATCTCTTTTCTTCATCAATTACACAATCTCAGGTATTCCTTTATTGCAATGCGAACATACTACTATAGTGCGTCACCATGGGTAACTCCGTAGTTACCTGTGCGATCATCCATACAGGATGAGGATGTGCTGTCTACTAGCAGATGGTGTGCTGTCTACTAGCAGATGATAAGCTGCCCTGCTTGAATCCCTGACCCTTTGCTCAGGTCTAGTAGACACTCAATACAAGGTGACAGAATTGCACAGTCAGCTCCTCACCCCAACGTGAGAAATTTTGTGTGTTGTTTCCTTCCAGTCTTTGTCTATATGCATATTGAAACTGTACAAATCCGAAATTAATATAATGGTCATTTTATGTTACAGAGCCCTTTTAAAATAAAACCCCCATGAGTATACATAGTTTATCACCTGATGTCTTCCCATCAATCAGTGGCAAGCTTTCTCAGTGAGGTCAAGCTCTTCAAAATCACAAGGAACGCTGCCGGCCAGGCTGAGGGCTTGTGTGGCGGGACAAGAGGGAGAGGCCACAGGACCTGCTTGGTCCCTAGAGGTGCCCAGAGCACACTCTGCCTGTTCTGTGAACACCCAAGCCCATTCTTTCTGCTGGGAGAGGAACAGGAGGGCTGAGGTTCATTTCTGGTCCCCGTGGCGCTTACATCTCAGATGCCATTGGCACAGTGTCTGTGGGCCAGCTGATATCGCTTAATTTCCTTCAAACAAAGCCACAGTATTTATGATAACAAGTCATAAATTGTACATGTACGCCCTCATCAAGTGGATGCTTCAATAGTTGCTTGGAGGAGAGCCTGAATTTGAGGGTGGCCTTCTTTGTGCATGAAGTGGTATAGAAAATAAGCACTGTTCAAGTATCTGTATGTTCAAAACCGGTGAACGTGGAGATCTTCTGTACAGAACCTGGAGTTGCCCCATGTGATGGGTCATTAAGCCCTGGTGGAAGCCACCACTCTTCGGAGGACATCTCTTCTCCACTCCCCTCCCTCCTCAGTTCTTCTCTGCTCCACTTTTCTCCCTCTCTCCCTCCTCCCTCATCCCCACTCTCTTATGAAGACCAGACACAGAGAGATGCTAGCAAGCGGTGCAACCTGCTGTTTATCTGCCTGTCATCTTCATCAGTAACTCCGGACCGACCCGGAAATCCCAGGGCCCTGCTCTAGGGGCCTACGAGAAGCATGTGTGGTCTCCAGATAAACTTGCCAACAGAAAAAGAAAAGAGCCTTGGCATGCTCAGGGGGCAGTTGAGACAGAAGCTGATGTCGATCCCAGCACATCTAGAGGAAAATCCATTTGGCATCAGGCTGAGAGACTCGCCGTAATGAGGATTTTCTGTTCAGGATTTCAGAACTGCATGTTCCTCTCTCTCACTCTCTGGCTTCAGCTTCTTTTCTACAAGCCTCACCATTTCAGCAGCAGCATTGGTCTTTGCCTTCCAAAGTGCCCTTGTTTCTGTTCCCTCAGGGAGAGCATAATTAATACATCAGATCTTTGTGCTGGGCAGAAGATGTGCCGCGGTATTAGGTCTGCTCCAGATGTGCCGACCTGAAGCCCAGTCACCCCAAGCATCCGCAGAGCCAGAATAAAATGAAAAAAAAAAGCAAAGCAAAACATGTAAGCACCGGGCCAGGCTTGAGCACTCAACACCAGATCATGGATTTAATGACTATTTCCCCAGGACACGGCAGACTGTTGGCCTGGGATACATGGTGGGTTGTTTTGGCCTGATGCAGACAGTCTTGAATATTACATTCAGTTTGTGCAATCGACCGAATGGCTGCCTCACCTCTCCCTCCCTCTCCACAATGCCTTTTCTTCTCCTAGTTCTTCACTCCATTCCAAGTGGGAGGGGGTAATGGCCAGAACGCGAGCTTTGGCTTCAGAAGGTCTTGCGTATACACCCCCTGGGTGATTTACCAACACGGTCACCCTGGGCCAGGCTCACCTCCCGGGAGCCCCAGCTTTCTTTGCAAAGTGGAGACTGTCTACCTTGATTGCCGCACAGTCATTAGAGGACAGGAGTGGGGGGCCCTCAGGGAGCAGCCTGGCAAAAGTTACTACTCAGTAAGAGATGCAAAAGTACTTCTTCAGTTTCTACTTTCTCCCCATTCTCTACACCTCAGATTAGAGCTCTTCTTAGGTAAGAGGCCAAGTCTTGTTCATTTTTGTTCCTGGAACATAAATAGATGTTGTGTAAATATTTACTGAGTTCACTCATCAGCTCAATAAATTCATTAAAAACCACCATTTGCTTGACAAGAAAACAAACATCCCCAGTTCCAGCTACCCCAGTACTTTTCATGGCATGCTGCTTGTATTTTCATCTCTGTTGATTTGCTTACTTGCGTCTCACCCTTCTGCCCCAATTAGATTGTAAAGTTGATAGAAGAGCCCCTGGAACAGAGTGGGCACCGCATCAGGACTGCGCCAATCAACAAACTGGCCACGGTTTTCATGTTTAATTCATAATTCGGGAACAGAAATAAATGGCTTTGCAAATGCCCTGTACAGAAAACACTCAGCCCTCGTCTGTGATCTAAGCTCATCACTGATGTCTAAGCTTTGGGGGCAAGGAGAGGGTCGTGCCTGGAATATGGCACACGATCTGTCGTGTGTGTTCCTAAACTCACGAAAGAGCCACTGCCGCTTCTGTCCATTGTTATCCTGACCCCTTCTTTACATGGATTTGCCTTAGAAAAGTCTTCTCCAGACATCAACTAGCATTTAACAGAAAAGAGGGAAAATGGGAATACTAAGGCATCATTTCTTACGTCTGCCTGGAAAGGCCATGGAGGATGAACTGAGTATGAGGCAAACAGAAGCAAATTGGAAGGCTCACAGCTGACGAGGGTGCTAATTGGAATGAGGTCCTGGAGGACAATGTGACAATTTGCAGCAAAATCCATTTAAAGTGGCATACATCTGGACCCGGAACTCCTCCTTTTAGGTATTTATTCCAGGGATTCAGTAAATAGGAACAAAAATGTCGTGAGGCGGGGATTATGACTCCTGGTTAAAAGAGGAGCACATGAGCTGGCATGAGCTGGCATGTTTCTTCCTTTGAAAGGACTATTTTGCAACTTGAAACATTGGCTCATACCTATAATCCCAGCACTTTGGGAGGCTGAGGCCAGTGGATCACCTGCGATCAGGTGTTCAAGACCAGCCTGGCTAACATGGTAAAACTCTGTCTCTGCTAAAAATACAAAAATCAGCTGGACATTGTGGCACGCGCCTATAGTCCCAGCTACTACTCCGTAGGCTGAGGCAGGAGAATCACTTGAACCCAGGAGGCAGAGGTTGTAGTGAGCCAAAATCACACCACTGCACTTTAGCCTGGGTGACAGAATGAGACTCCATCTCAAAAAAAAAAAAAAAGAACTGCATTTTGGACCACTGCATTCTGTTGAACCGTCTCCCAGAGTTTCCCTGAGGGTGATTGGCTCTAGACCATTGGGATTGTAGGTAACAGTTTCCTTGTCTAGTCTACAGTTTTTGTATTATTTAGAGTAAAAATCTATTACAAGCAAAACAAAAGTTAAGTGTATGAAAGGGGCTGGATCTTTTAGGACCCAAAGATACCCTTTGGCACTATTGACAAACTACACATTAATCAGAACAGACTCTGAATGACTGTAGGATACATAGTGGCAGATCCTAAACAAAGAATATTAAATATTTACGTGAAGCCAAGGCCAGTGGGGAGGCTCATGCATGACAGGGAAGCCCAGGGCCAGCACAGGCATTTTATGATTACATAGAACGCGGAGGAGGGAAATCGTTTAGGAAGATGGTGGGGAGGTGAGGAGGTAGGGCAGGGGGACAAGGGAAAGAAATGTTTTATTCAGAAGGAGGGTTGCATTTGAAGATCAGGATGGAGCCTGTTTATTTTAAGGATTTCCTAAGATTTTTCTGAATCCCGCTGTTTCCTTTTAGAATGGAGATGACTCTAGGCTGACTCCCCTGAGTCCTGCCTTAATATCCTGAAAGCCCTGGCCAGGCGCAGTGTCTCATGCCTAGAGTCCCAGCACTTTGGGAGGCCAAGGTGGGTGGATCACCTGAGGTCAGGAGTTTAAGACCAACCTGACCAACATGGTGGATTTTGTCTCACAAAAATTAGCTCGGCATGATGGCGCGTGCCTGTAATCCCAGCTAGTCAGGAGGCTGAGGCAGGAGAATCGTTTGAGCCTGGGAGGTGGAGGTTGCAAGGAGCCGAGATCTGAACTTTGCACTCCAGCCTGGACAACAGAGCAAGACTCCATCTCAAAACAAACGAACAAAATGTCCTCAAAGCTCTGAAATGAGCAGCCCGGTGGGAGCTGCTTTGTGGCAAGCTGGCAGCTGCGCCAGCCCAGACCGTGCCAGGTTCTGTGCCATGCCTGGGCAGGCCCCCGGTCAGTCGCAGAGCTTTGGCTGGCTTAGATGTGTAGCCTGAGGGTACTAAGAAATTAGATACAGAGGGCAGTGTTTCAAAATACCATCCACTTTTAAAAAGCCCCAAAACTTCCTTCAGACTTCTTTTCAGTTTAAAAGTCATCTTATCAAAAACATCTTACTTGTGACGACTGGAGCATAATAGATGTGTAAAGAATACTTGTGGAATGAGTAAATGAATGAGCTTATGAATGAATGAATGATTATCAGTGTTTTGCAGACATTTCTCTTCTGTCCGTAAAAGTATACAGTGGATCGTTACCCTGTGGATTACACTTTGAAAAGTAGACCCACTTTTTTGAGTTCCTGTCTGAGGCCCCATCTGTGGTTACATTCTCGGTAGGAATGAGAACACACACGCTGGATACCTGCAGATGGGGATGGTGTGTTTCAGGATTAATGGTAACATGGTGTGAACCACAGTCTCGAGGACTAGAGAAGCCAGTGTGGCTACAGGGGCCGAGAAGACTTTGTAAGAGAGGTGAACTGGAGGTGGCTTCGTAAGATTGGCAGGATTTGGGGAGCCACTCGGAGGAAGAAACCCAGGGATGGGGTAGAGTGACCACAGGTGACCACATCGGGTGATTGGAGAGGAGCCGGGTCAGAGTGTGTGCCAGGACGTGGGAGTGAGACATGCCACTCCCTTTATTTTTCTAGGTCAGATCAAGCTCTGGGGTTGATGCGAAATGGGAACCCGGCCATGCATTCTCGTGCTCCCACCCTCCCTAAGGTTGGCTCCAGAAGACCATGGCTCTGGTGGTTTTGTCCAAGGCTGGCCAGTCCAGAGTGTGGCCACCTTCCTTCCAGCCGCACAGCAGCTGCCCTTCAGCCACCTCTCCAGCATGACATGGCACAGTCCACTGCGGTGGGCCTTGGTGCTCCTCTGTGTCCACCTCCAGATACCCTGCAGGTGTCGAAATCCCCAGTGAAGACACAGAGGGCTGCTTTCCTCCCTGCTCCCACATGCTCACTCAGGCTTGGCCTCTCTATCCTTCCCTTGCCCTTGAGTGGGCCAGGATCCTTCCCATCCAGCTTCCATGCATTTGCTGGAATCCTTTCTGAATCCTCCTAGAAAGGTTTTGCTTCTTCTCTTTGCCTCGCCGTTGATCACCTCCCCCTAGGAATCCCTCTCTGGACACCATCCCGGATCTTCCCTCTTGTGAGATTAGATGCATGCCTACCCACTGCCCATCTGTTTCTTTGCCATATGTACAGCCCCGAGGTCAGGAATTGTGGATGAATCAGCCCCGATTGTATCCCAAGCACCAAGCCCAGAGTCAGGAGTGGAGGAACTACAGCATAGAGCAGTGGAGAGGAGGAAATAAAATACCATCAGCCAGGTACGTGGGGACAAGTCAGAACGCAGAGACCCTCCCAGGGAGGAGATGGTGGGGCCTGCAGCTCGTGTTTATTAAGCATTCACTAAAGCCACATGCTCCTCCAAATACTTGAAATCCGCCCCCACCATGATGAGGCAGTTCCCACCGTTATCCTCCCTGTGCAATTTAGGGAGCAGTCACTAGCAGAAGCTAAGTCACAGCCCAAGGCTCCCGTCCTCTGAGCGGCTGATGCCCGTCTGTCTCCCAGTCTATCCTAGACTGGGCCGCGGGGACCTGCATGAGGTGCTGGTGGCAGCTGGAGAGCAGAGCAGAGCTGGAGAGCAGAGCTGGTGGGAGGAACCCCTCACGCAGGGAGCAGGGGGTGCTGGCAGCCACAGGCAGGTGTGGGGCCCCTCCAGCCCCGGCTTCTGTTTCCCCCAGGAGGTGAAGACCGTGCTCAGTGAGCAGCAGGATGGGGCAGGCATGGGCAGGAGATGTGAGTGAATGATGATGCAGAAAACCACGGTAATGGCCAGTGCTTACATAGGGAGTGACCACTGGCCCTGTTTGCCCAAAACCTTCTGTCATCTCAGGGTGGCTGCACGAGTCCCCTTCCCCTTCCTCATTCCTGCTTCACGCTGGGTGCTGGGCTGTGCTCACGCACCTCTCATGCAGGTTCCACGTCACCTTGCTTGTCCACTCTGAGCCATCGGTGCAAGGGCCTGTGTGGAGCGGGAAGGGTTGTGAGGGGTGGGTGAGCTGTGTTGAGGACCCTCTCAAGGCTGCAGATCCTGGACGTGTAGTGGCCCCAGAGTGACCACAAGCCCACAGTGAAAGGTTCAGCACCACTTGGCCTACAGAGTGGAAGGGGGCCCTGAAGGACCCCAAGGCAGGCTGCAAGCCCAGCAGGATGAGGACTTAGAAAGCAAAGGAAAAGAGGAGTTTAGAGATATCTCAAGCCCTTCCCTCTCTTGCCCTCTGGCTGGGTGGATACTGGTCACACCAGCTGCAAGATGGATCCAGAAACAGAACCACCATTTATAGCATCTTTCCTGTTTTCAGATTATCTGTGACTGATAAAATTAACAAGGTGGGGATTCATGGGCAGCTCTGACTTCCCGTCTCCTGCGTGCTGTGGCGAAGGCCGATCATCACACGTGCTGCAGAGAGTTTTGTTGAGCCCACAGTGAAGACACTTCATATGTATATATATAAACTGTGGGGTGTGTGTGTGTGTGTGTGTGTGTGTGTGTGTATTTTTTTCTAAAGACCAATGACTTTGACAGGGATGAGGTTGAACAAACATTTATTTATCGCCTGTTTTCATAGGGCAAATGGAGAAGCAGTTTTATGCTCAGGGAAAAGAATGGATTTAAAAGTCTTGGGATATTGTTACTAAGTCCCGCTCAATGCTGTGTTGTTAACCAGATGGTGAGTGTCTCATTTAAATGTCCTTTACTGAACATCTGGGGAAGCTGTTTCTGGGCCGTGTTTTTGCTCCTTGCTTCTTGTGACCGGGGTGATTCTGTTGTGCTGGATGTTGTTGCTGTTAACTTGCAAGTGCTCCCAGTTCAGACCCCGTCCTGTGGTTTAATCTGTGTCTGCAGGATGACAATGAGTTGCCATTTACGAGAAATGCAATGCAGATTTTAGAGGTCCCAGCATTCCTTTCAATGTCTACAGTTTATAGTTCCTGGAAAAGAGGTGAATTTGTTGGGTAAATGTGGCAGGTTTGCGTTGCATGGGGCAACTGCACTGCATGTGTGTGGCCTCACTGAGGAGCGTGGGCCTTGAAGTTACGGCCACCGCTGAAGATCGGTTCCCCGATAGATGGCAAGCGACAGCAAGCAGGGCGGGGAGCGATTTTATGTGATTCTTCCAATTTTTTCATGTCTTTTGCAGCAACATATAAAATTCTGACTACCAGATTTAAAACTAAAAAAGGAAACAGGCTGGGTGCAGTGGCTCATGCCTGTAATTCAAGTATTTTGGGAGGCCAAGTTGGGTGGATCACTTGAGACTGGGAGTTAGAGACAAGCCCGGCCAATATGGTGAAACCCCTGTATCGACTAAAAATGCAAAAATTAGCCAGCCATGGTGGCACACACCTGGAATCCCAGCTACTTGGGAGGCTGATGCAGGAAAATAGCTTGAACCTGGGAAGCAAAGCCAAGGTTGCAGTGAGCCGAGATCGCGCCATTGCACTCCAGCCTGGACATCGCAGTGAGACTCTGTCTCACACACTCACAAAGGGAAACAGTTCTCATTAAGATAGGGTTCTTGTTAGTCGTGGAAAGAGGAACAGTCTCCTTCACCTATTTCTCCATTGAGGGCAGCCTGAGGGTGCGACGGTCCTGTGACTCACCTTCATTTCAGATCCTGTGCCTGGCTCGGGCTCCCCACTTTTCCATGGGGGAGTCCACATGTGGAAAATGAAGTCATTGCTTTTACTCACAATTCTCCCTCTAGATGGAAACACATCTCTGTAGGGAAGAGCAAGGCTCCCACAGAAAGGAGATCAGATGGATGAGGGACCCCACAGACGGAGCCTTTGGCCTGATATGGGCACCCTTGGGAGAGACCCCTCCACACAAATGTTCCCTGCAAGGAAAACACTCCTGCCTCACTTTCTTCAACTCAGCTATGACCTCCTTTCCTGGTGAGGAACTGCAGGAAGAATGTGTGTGTGTGTGTGTGTGTGTGTGTGTGTCTGTGCACACACACGCATGCACACGTGCATGCACACGTGTGCATGATCTGATATGAACTATGTAGCCTCTTCCTTCCCACGTCAGCTCCTCACTGTGTCCCCAGATGAGGCTTTAGCCCGTGAGTGCCCTGACTGATGGCGCTGTTGCCTTCAGCCCTGCTCACCTGGCCCCTTCCCCAGCTCTATCTCCTCAGGGACAGGGTCACACCGGGGCGACAGCATCAGCCTCCCAGCTTCGCAGCTGGCCTGTCCTCCTTCTGCAGGGGTGCAGCCACAGACCCTGCCTGTGCTCCACAGCCAAAAACGATTCTTTGAGGACTACAGCCTCTCAATGACATAGAACTCTGTGTTTCCTGCCCTCTGCTTATCATCATGTTCCTTCTCAGCGACCCCGACACTGAACCTGGATCTCTACCCCAGAAACTCAAAACCCATTTTTACCACACCATCACACTCGCCTTGCTTAGCTCCCCTAACCCAGGCCCCCATTCCTCTGCACCTGTGTCCACCACCCAGAGTCCCTCCCGTTAAGTCGCCTCCTCCATCCCGCCTTCTCCCGACCCCTTTGGCCCACACGTCTTTGAACTTTTACAGAATTTGCATCTGTAACCAATCAGTTGCTATTTAATTATGTTCTGTCATATTATTCCTGTTGAACTTGGCTGAGAACTGTGCCCTCCTTGAAGGCAGAAGCTGTCTTGGTTGTTCTGTATCCTGATTCAGCCCCCAGCCCCAGAGCATGTCTGCAGGAAAGGGCTTTCAAGCTCAGGTCATGGAGCTCCACCCAACTGCACTCTTGCTTCTGTTTTTCCAAGTTGATCTTTTTTAAAAAAACTTAAATGAATTTATTATTAAAATAACTTTCATCACCTCCAGAAATGGAAAACTGTATCATTTGCCATCAGTAGAAGTTGGCTGTAAAAGCAAATTCCATGTAAACAGAACGACACAGTTGGGCTCTGCTTTCTCAGTCTGAAACCTGCTCTTTCTCCCTCGGCCATGGAGCCTCCAAGTTCTAAAGACATACTAGGAGCAGACTACAGCTTTTCTTGTATCCAAAAGAATAGAGGGAAAAAGAAAACAACGCAAAAATAAACGACTTCCTCACTCTGTGATTGGTGGTTGTTGAATCCAGTGAACAGGCATCACTGAAGGTCATACTCGGCCCGCAGCTCAGGACCCTCTGGTACAGACTCCAAGAACTAGCACTTACTGGATGAGTTCCAAGTAACAAATTCTGAGTATTACCTTATTTAACTCACCCCGGGCTGAGTTCTCTAAGGAAGAACCCATTATTGCCCAGTCTTCCAGATGAGGAAACAGGCTTGGCAGGAGAAAGAGGCTTGACCACAACCACACAGTCGTAGGTGGCTGAGTCAGGATCCAGTGAGGATAAACAGGCATCCTAAGTTTTCAAAGAGAGAGAATTTAATTACAGGGACTTCCTAGATGGTAGAAGAACCAAGAAGTCAGACAAGGGACATTGAGGCAACCCTGCTATCCACAGCATCAGGAAGGGGCTACCACCTCTCAGAGGCACAAGGAAGGAGACAGTTACCAGAGCCCAGGAATCAGACTCACCGGAGGGAAGCTGGCACCAGGGTGGGTCTTTGTGGCAGGAGCTGGCTTGTAGAAGGAAGGACACTCCAGGCAAGACAGCCTAACAATGAGAGACAAGAAGCCTAGCCGGACTCCTGCACACGCCCATGTCCCATCAGGTTCCCGACTGGCCCAGCCGAATCAGAAGCCAGAGACACATGAACCTGGGCTCATAGCCTGCAGAGGCCAGACCCCTACGATACAGGGCCGAGCAGGGATAGATGGGAAGGGGGAGGCTCTGAGAGCACTAGGCATAGGCTCCCCCAGGTAGTCTCACTCTGGGGTCTTCTCATTCACACACACCATGATGCAGCTGACTACTGGATTTCATGAGATAAGGATTCATGTGTGTTCATCCCCATTCCAAGCATAGGTGGGCTCTTCCTACTTTCCAGCTACCTGGAGGTACCTAGAGCTTTCTTCTGATGTCTAGGAAGTCCCTGCAAGTACATTTTCCATTTTAAAACTGTTTAAAGTTGTCTGAAGATAATTTTTTCCTCCATTCTTTTAAGCCCATTGAAAAGGTAGTGCACAGTATCCCAGAGTGAGGGAGGTGAGGTGGGAGTGCAGTTGTTTTTCTTGGATTGAGAACAGATCTGAGGTCCATGGAGCATGTGGGTAGGGGTTACCTGTGTCTCACTCCCTGTCTGCATTTCCAGGAGGATACCAGGTCTCCTCAGGGCTCTTGAATATACTTAAAAGGCTGAGGTCCCAGCATCAGACACTATCTTGTCCAAGGCTCCCAACTCAACAGGAGCACAGGGCAGAAAGCTGCCAGACCACACACAATGCAGGAATGACCGAGACCCTTGTCCTGAGGGAGCAACAGGAAGCCTTGGAAGATGGGGAAGGGCCAGTAGCCATGAGGCTCAGTCCTCTCCTGCCTGATGGGTGGGACCTGTGGAGTCAGACTCATGTGAACTCAATGAATACGGGCATCTGATCATGGGGGCTGAAATGCTCAGTTGGCAGTGATGCAGACAGTGAGGGGATGCCATGAGGTCAGTCCCCCAATCTCAGCCAACCTGAGCAGCTTGCTTGAGTCTTGATGCCCAGAGATTGATGGATGTGAGTTCATGGAACACTCACGAGACCGAGAGCAGAAAGCAGGCCACCACCTTGGCAAGGTGTGTACGCAATGCAAGACCAGACAGCGGCCCATCCCATACGACTCCCCTACCCAGGGCAGGACTGCCACTGAGGGAGTGGCAGGTGAGAAGCAGATGAGGCGAGGGCCTCGACCTGACCACAGGAGGCTGTGGTTGAGCAGGACCAAAGCCTCATTACCCTGAGAGCATAAGTAATAAAATTCTTGTGATCTCTCCTGCCTGGGGAAGGGCTTAGGATCACTTAGGATCAGTTCAATGGTTACATATTTTCAGAGCACTTTTTTTCTAATTATTTATTTCTACAACCAACTTTAGGTTGCAGACAGGTCCCCAGGTCTGTGTCTTCTGTGATTTTGTTCAGCAAGCAAAGAAACATGCGTTTCTTGACCTGAAAATCCAAGCTGTACCATTTCCAAAGAAGCAGTCATCAGAAAAGAATACGGAGTGGTAGGAGTTTAATTCCAGCATCCAGAGCAAAGAAACAAGTTGTCAGCTTGCACCTCATTGAATAAATATCTTCTGAGTCACAGACTACTTTTCCACTGAAGCCAACCTCCTTCTGAATTTCGTCGAAGGGTCTTGGCCACGAAGCTCAGTAGTACATCTCTCAGAAGGTACCAGGACAGGGCTGTTGAAGTCCCTGAGGGTGGTGATGGGCACACAGTGCTGCTGGTCCCCTGGCACTGGCTGGCTGTCAGAGTTCCCCCTCTGTATGTGCCACCGAGACCTGACCTAACAGGCTTACCCAGCCCTGGGTTACCCCACCTTGGAGAAATAGGAGGGGTTTGGGGCATGATTCTTATGACTTGGGCAGTGATGAAGTATGGCGGAGCCTTGACATTGTGTCTCCTGGAGTGATGTTCTTAGACCCCTCAGAGTGGATATGAAGCCCTCAGCAATGAGCAAAAACCACCCACGTTTTGATTTGAAGATGGTCCATCTCATCTGACATCACTCCTCTGTCCCACTGGGCAATTTCTTGGAAATGACCGAATTCTTAGGAATCTCTGGGTAATAGTGCTTACAAAGCTAATGCAAAGAAATTAATGGGAATCTCAGGCCTGTACAGGAAAATAGTTCAGGTCCTGTTGCTGGCCTCACGGTCATAGGTGGAGGCTCTGGAACTGCCCTTACAGTGTCTGTGAACCTTCACCTGCCTTAAGACCCTTGAATACACTTTGTCCTTTGCACTTTTAAAACCAGTATGCTTTTGTGGCTGGGAAGAGGAAAGCCAATTTGTTGGGGAAGAATTATTCAGAACTGTCTCCCAGGTCTTGAGGGACAAAGGAAGGACATTTGCAATTTGAACAGAAGGCACTGAAAGGATGCTTTTTAGACCGGAGATGTGAGAGGTTGGTGTGCTCTCAGTCTTCCCTCCATTTGCATTTTAACTGCCGCAAAGCCATTGTGAACAGGAAGGGCCCGCCCCTGCACACACTGGCTGGGCAGCTGGACACTCTGCCCCATTGTTGGCAGGTGTTTCTGGGGGGCATCGCGGGTTCAAGGCTCTTGTTTCAGTTTCTTTTGGTATGTTAACGTAACCTCTTTTTGAAAGAATTTGGTCTATTATTTGACTCATGCAAATAGAGAAACAGAATTCCAAACCATTAGCCTACTTAGTAAATATTTACAGTAAGTAACTGGGATGAAAGTACCTATTCTATAGGTATGTCACGTGGGGACAGATAAACCAAAACCTGCAAATACTTTTACACACTCCGTATAAAAGGCCCCACAAATGCTATGGAGTGACGACAGAAATCGCTGTTTATGTTCTGCACATTGAGGACCATTGAAGCCAATCTCCAATGATGCTCAGCTGTGAGGTCACAGAATCCCACTTGAAAGACTGAGAACTGCAGAAAGAGGTTTCAGTAAAGGACACGGTCTTTCCATCCAGAAAATCCCATTTCATCCACAATTGTCTTGCAATAGAGCAACAGAAAAGACGTGTTAAGAAAAAAATACCCACAACTTAGAAAAATAAGGCAAAAAAAAGCATTGTGCCCTCTTTCAAAGTCACACTAAACAGTGTCTAATCATCCAACAAGCTCTAAAACAATTATTTAAAGTTTGATTTAATACTTAGAATCGCCATGGCAGTCAAACAACGTAGAGGAAGGAGAAGTTGCAAATTGTTTCTGTCCAGTAGAAAACTTCATAATTTTCTCTCCAGTAGAAAACTTCATAACTAAGCCCAAACGTTATGAATTAATTGATTATTTTTGACTCCCAGGGCATGGCCAGTTTTGTTTCTAACTTGCAGGCTTGTAACTGCCCAGTGGGTTCGCCTTGGCTGCTGCGTCGACAGAGCTAACTTCTCAAGACAGAGGACTTGCAATGAAGAAAGAGTGATTCACATGAAGTCAGCTGTGCAGGAGACCAGAGTTTTATTATTACTCAAATCAGGCTCCCTGAGCATTCGGGGATCAGAGTTTTTCAAGATAATTTGGCAGGTAGGGGCGTGAGAAGTGGGGAGTGCTGATTGGTCAGGTTGGATATGGAATCATAAGGGGTCGAAGTGAGGTTTTCTTGCTGTCTCCTGTTTCTGGGCGGGATAGCAGAGACGGTTGAGCCAGATTACTGGTCCGGGTGGTGTCAGCTGACCCATCAAGTGCAACCACCATCGGTCTCAACCACTGACCTGAGGTTTTACAATAGTGATGTTATCCACAGGAGCAATTTGGGGAGGTTCGGACTCTGGGGGCCAGAGGCTGCATGACCCCCAAACTGTAATTTCTAATCCTGTAGCTAATTTTTTAGTCCTGCAGATGCAGACTGGTCCCAGGCAAGAAGGGGATCTTTTCGGGAAAAGGCTATTATCAATTTTGTTTTGTTTTGGAGTTCAACCATGAATGAATTCCTTCCTAAATTAGTTCAGCCTATGCCCAGGAATAAACAAGGACAGCTTAAAACTTAGAAGCAAGATAGGGTTGATTAGGTCTGATCTCTTTGACTGTCATAATCTCCTCAGTTATAATTTTTGCAAAGGCAGTTTTAAACTTCCCCGTCATTTGTCCCCATTGATCAGATCTGCTTGTCTCTTCCTGAGAACCTGCTTTCGTCCTGCAGGTTCCCTCATTCAGGAGTTAAACATACTTCAGAACATGCTCGCTAGGCACGGGTCTGAGTTATGCTTTATAAACTTCAGAAAATTGTACTCCAAAGGCTGTCTGGCTACGTGTTTAGAAAATAGTGATACTCTTGATGCTAGATTTATAGCAACAGGTCCTAACTAGAGAAAGAGCTTTTACGTATATCCCAACCGCCTCTCGGTGTGGAAAATGATGGGATGGAGCAGTCAATCCCCCACTCTCTGCCCAAGGGAATTGTGAAAAGCCACCCATGATGTGTCAATAATTCCTTCAGGGTAGAGCACCCATTACAGCATGAGCATTGTTCACGCATTCAAAAATATTTTATGGGTAGCAGCTGAAAGGAACAGCATTTCTCTTTTTTGAATGAGGGTGAAATCGTAGCTGGTCCTCCTGAGTTCTTCACGGAGTAATTCTTCAGTCATGGTTTCTCACTGTCCTCTCCTCTTGAAGTTCTGTTATCCTGGAAGAAAAACCAAGCAGCACATAGAAAGATAACGCAATGAAGAACGCTGCTTCGGACCTCTTTTACAGGAAACTTGACATTTTTTCCAGGAAACTCGACTTGTTTGTAGTGGCAGATATCAACGGGAGAGCCCCGGGAGCACAACGGCTGTAGGAAAGGAAGTCGTGCTGCCTGAGTCCTTTCAAAGCTTCACACGAAGACCTTGAGAGCTTTTCCCAGGGCTGCCCGGCTTATCTACCACAGCTGTATTATTTATAGGGTCAGAGAAAGTCAAAAGTATCATGAGTGTTCATGGATCAAACGGAGCCTCCTAAATCCTCGCTTTCCAGGATTCACTTGGAGACATCTGGGGTGTTTTCTGTACAAAGTGCTGGCTACTTATAAGTTTAGTAGCCTTGTGATAAATAAGATGCATAAGATACATCTTCTCCTCTGAACTCTCCTGGAAGACGGTGGGAAAGATAGGGAGCTACCGTCTCCCTAGGGATGTGCAATTATTCAGGCCAGCTTATGTGGTTGAGACAAGCAATTTTACAATGAATTGCTTGAGAACCTGAATGGCCAGGCTAACCAAAATGCACATCATACTGAAGCAACACACTTCAGGAGCTATCTGACCTTCCAGTTACATCTTTGAATTAAGGAACAATGGCTCCAGAAAAGCCTAGTGGAAATAGAGCTTGTGGTTTGAGAGGGACAGCTTTTTAGCTGATCAGTGCTCAAGAATGAGAGAAAAGGGCACAGAGGAGAGAAGTGAGAGTAGGAAGAGGATTCAAGGGACCTCCACATGGCCTTCTTCCCGTTGCTATGACTGTGAATCAGGAAAGGTTCCCTCGTCCCCCTCACAGGGCGTGTGATGAGGGTGTGACTAGCTTCTTCAGTGCCCCGCTGCTCAAACCTCTAGTGGAGCATACAGATGGGCAAGTTGTGGGGCTCCAAACCCACGGCAGTGTCTAGGGGTGAATGTTTACAGCTGAAGCCCCAGTGGGAGTGTGCTACAGGGTGCTTTTATAGTTTAGCCGTTGCAGGTGGCTCATGTTGAGCAGCTCAATTAGACCCCTGCCTTATCAGAAGGACAGGGGGCTTTCTGATCCTGGTGTACTGGAAGAATTGGATCACACGTGGGCTTGGACAATGAGCACAAGGTTCTACTGAGGGGAAGTAGCTCTCAGCAGGTGGGGGAGCCAGAAGGGAGACGGTTTTCCCTTGGAGATGGACCACCCCATGGCCCAACCCTTCTCTGACCGCCCCAGGCAAACTCTGCGTCATTCTGCCTGTCGGTGGCCTGCCACCCGCTGGTGCCGGTCAGTGTGCTCCCGCATGTCCAGCCACTTGCATGTCTGCCTGCTAGGGTCTCGTGGCTTTTACAGGCACAAGATGGGGGCGTGGCAGCCATGGTGGTCTTGGGAAATGCAACATTTGGGCGGGAAAACAAAAATGCCTGTCTTCACCTAGGTCCAGGACACAGGCCCCGGGTAGAGCCCTAGCCAGGGGTCATGCCTTCCTCTACCCAGCACTTCCCTTGCCACTTCCGAATCATTTATTTATTTATATTTATTTTTGTTTTTTTGAGATGGAGTCTAGTTCTGTCACTCAGGCTCGAGTGCAGTGGCACAATCTCAGGTCACTGCAACTTCCGCCTCCTGGGTTCAAGCCATTCTCCTGCCTCGGCTTCCTGAGTAGCTGGGATCACAGGTGTGAGCCACCACACCCAGCTAATTTTTGTATTTTTAGTAGAGACAGCGTTTCACCGTGTTGGTCGAGCTGGCCAACTCCTGAACTCAGGTGATCTGCCCACTCAAAATGCTGGGATTACAGGCATGAGCCACTGTGCTGCCCGGCCCTTCCATATCATTTAAAGGAACCATGCTCTTCCCTTCCCAGCACTTCCCTTCTGTATCAGTTGGGGGTGGTGTGAGGATAGAGACAGCACTGGGCAGTGGCTGGCAGGATGGCTGAGGGAAGCCAGACAGGGAAGAAAATCTTATTTTCCAATTTTATTAAAACACGTCCAGTTTCACAACAAATTCTTATTTTTATAATCTCGATGATTAAATCTCTCTCTCTCTCTCTCTGTTTCTCTCTTCTCTTTCTCTCTCTGTCTCTCTTATTCAAGGAGCCCTTTTAGCTTCGGTCATTATGAGAGGGGCTTTGAAGTTAAAAGTCCAGATTCAAATGTCAGTTTTGCCTCTTCCTAGCTGTGACACTGCAGCTAATTCACGGAACCTCTCCAGTCTCAGGTTCTTCATCTGTCAAGAGGAGGCAAGAGAGCTTTGTCCATGGGTTTTGGTGAGAATTGCATGTGCCTGGCATGTGAGTGCTCAGTGAATGCTGCAAAGTGGCATTTAGTTGCACTGACCCACTAAAAAAAGCATCCAGATGTTTATTAGATGCAACCTGGCATTTCAGATGGGCTCAAATCTTTGTATTATTAGAGCTTCTAAATAAAGAATCCTGGCCTACTGCTAGTGCTTTCACTGAAAGGATGTACTGTTAATATTGGCATTGGCAATGGTGTATTCCACCCAAAAGTAAACCTCTAGCACAGTGCATGGCATAGAGCAGAGGTTCTGTAGATGTAAGCTATACCTTCAACAGTATGTTTTAAATCTTCAGCCAGAACGCCAGCTGTAGATAGTCAACAACCCTGAGAAAATACCAATTATGTGAAGTGCTGACAGGAATCTATGAGATGCCCCCTAAAGCTGGGGACTCTAGGCAGAGGATTAGGGGAAATGGAGTAACATCTACCTTGGGCAGAGCTCGAGACGTGGGAGGTAGGCACCCGATTTAACAACAGAGTACAGCAAAGGGGGAAATCTTTCTCTAATACTATGTCAAAAATAAATTTTCCTTCTGATGGCTTAAATTGCCTTTTTCTTCTGTCTTTAATGATCTCTAAGCTATAGCTTAAACACATAAAACCTTCTAGATGACATTAAACTCAAACAAAAGTGTATACAACAATGAGCATTTACGAAATTACAAATCTTGTGAGATGTGCCTATTTAAATCCTCACCTATTTGGCCTTTGTTTAAGATTTTTATAAAGTGGATAAGAGAAGCAACAAAGGTATATTTCATGTAAATTGCTGATGCAGCCTTCACTTCTGAGGCACTGCCTGCTTTGAGCATTAAGGGTATAAGTAAAGCCCCGAGTAGACAATTTTTCAGCAGGGCGCAGTGGCTCATGCCTGTAATCCCAGCACTTTGGGAGGCTGAAGTGGGCGGATCACTGGCAGTCAGGAGTTCGAGGCCAGCTTGGGCAACATGGTGAAACTCCATCTCTTTGAAAAATACAAAAATTAGCCAGGCATGATGGCGCACACCTGTAATCTCAGCCACTCTGGTGGCTGAGGCAGGAGAATCTCTTGAACCTGGGAGGTGGAGGTTGCAGTGAGCCGAGATGGAGCTGGTACACTCCAGCTTGGGCAACTAAGTGAGACTCCGTTTCAAAAGAATTTTTGCAGGGGCACTGAAAACAGGGCTTTTGCTTGTTCAGGAGGCTGACTCAGGTCTGGAAGGTGCCTCACTGATGACCTCCCATGTGGCATCACCTGTCTCTCCTGAAGAGCCACTGCAACCAAGGCTTCCTCCTCCTGGCCAGGCCTTGGCAGGCCTTCATTCTTTCCTTGGCAACAGTTAAAGTTTCCAAGCTGTTGCCACAAGCACTGCCTTCAACCTGGCCCTCCTGGTGGTCATCAAGGGTGACCCTAACCTGCCATGGCTTTCAAAGCAGCTGTTAATGGCACTGTTTGCCAGTGGATGAGGAGGAAGCTTGGAGAGAGGTCTCCTCTGCTGGCGTGACATATTGGTCAAAGCTTTGTGCTCTGAGAGTCCCTAAATGAAGATACTTGGTCAGAGAACATGTGAAGGCTACAGTGTGTTGAAACTATTTCTTCAGCCTGACCAAAAATCAGTCAAAATTAGCTTTGATCTTGCTAGTCATTAGCCCTCAATTTACAAAAACAACCTAGGCCTGGGGTTACATGAGGGGGACCCTGGAGAGTTCAATGAATCACCAAATCATTTTTATTTGCATCCAAACTTAGAGAAAACTTCACTGTTCAAACCTTACCGAGGAGGCAGAAAAATCAATGTCTTTCATGAATACAGCTTGAACCTCAGACAAGACTGCAGCGGTTTGGTGCATCCCTGCAAGGACAAAATCCCTTCAAAGAAAGATCGCTCAATTTCCACTTCCTTTAGATGTGCAGAGAAAGAGCTTCAGGAAAGCTTGTTTCCTTCAAACCTACCAGACAGCCCTGAGGTCACTACGGATCTAAGCACAAATTGAACATTTAGAATAAAATTAAGGACAGCTTTGTGGATTTCTGGGGAGAAGTCCAAGGGCGGTTTTCCCTTTTCAACAATGACCTCTTCCCTCCCTTTCTCCTTCCTCTCTTCTGTCATTATCATGATGCTGGGTGGACAGCTTGATATCAAAGTTAAGTGGAAATCAATGTAGCTGTATCAAAGGCTTCTGATTTAATGCATCTCCACTGTTATTACTTATTTATTTATTTAGTGTGCTGTATTTTTTGTTCTATTTTAGTGATCATAATTTTAAAATATCCTGTCTGTAGGACTTCCATTGGTTTAGCCGAAATAAATTTCTTCCAACACAGTGTCCTACGTAGAATCTGTAATTCTACAATCAACAATTCTCTAATGAGTAGTGTCTTAAGAAACCTAACCTTCACATTTTGGAAGAAACTGTTGTATGTGCAAGGGGTACCATAAAATTCTTTAAGTGAGATGAAGTTATGGCATTTCACTATGAACAACTTAAATATATTGTCGAGACACTATTTAACGAAATGCATATTTAATTGAGAGAAGTGTGAGACAATTAGGGGAAAACATGAAAATGGGAACAGTAATATATTTAACAATCACCTGTTGTTAATTTGGAATATATGGCTGTACTGCCCGGAGACATTTTGATAGTTAATAAATAAGATTAGCAAGTACAGGGGTTGCTTGAGTTTCTAAAAATTTTACAACGTGTATTAAGCTCTTACGCTGAAAGACTAATTATTCCAATAGGAACCGTATGTCACGTTCACCAGGTTTGCCGCATAAATTTGGTTTTGGAATTAAAAGGCCCAATTTGCATCACAATTGTGTTTGTATGTAAGAAAGAGTAGACCACGTATAAAAGCATTTTGGTGAGAAGGAGAACAGGCTCCTTTTGCTATACTTGGTTTTGAGGTGTGCAGTATATATTTTCATGCGTAGTTAGGATTTGAGTTTTCATCTTAATGATGTTTGTGGGAATTAGATTGGTAAATGAGACATGAAGGCAGGACCAGCCAAAGCCAACTTCTGATTAATCCAAGAGAGAGCAATTCTTGACTCTCAGCCACTACCACTGTGCTGACAACACATTCAACAGGTTCATGTAAATATTAGACATGTTTTGATAATAAGAAGAGCTAGCAGTTATACAGAATGCATACGCATTGTTCTAAGTATGTACATACATCAACTCATGTAATCTTCACCTCAGCTCTCCAAGGACATATCACCATCACCCTCACCAATCTCATTCTCACTGTCATTGTCTTCTTCTTTTCTATTTTTATTTTTATTTTTAGACATAGTTTCTCTCTTGTCACTCAGGCTGGAGTGCGGTGGCATGACCTCGGCTAACTGCAACCTCTGTCTCCTGGGTCCAAGAGATTCTCCTGCCTCAGCCTCCCAAACAGCTGGGGATTACAGGAGCCTGCCACTACACCTGGCTAATATTTGTATTTCTCGTAGAGACGGGGTTTCACCATGTTGGCCAGGCTGGTCTCAAACTCCTGACCTCAGGTGATCCGCCCACCTTGGCCTCGCAAAGCGCTGGGATTACAGGCGTGAGCCACCGCCTCTGGCTGTCATTGTTTTCCTCACTATTTTAAAGGTAGGGAAACCTGGGCACACAGAGTTTAAATATCGTACCCAAGATTAGCCAGCATGCATGAAGGAGCTGAATGTAAACCCACATGCTACTGCTTTCTAACCTGGGCTCTTCTTGTTTGTTTTAGAGATACAGTCTTTGCTCTGTTGCCCAGGCAGGAGTGCAGTGGTGCAAACATAGTTCACTGAAGCCTCCAACTCCTGGGCTTAAGTGATTCTCCCACCTCAGCCTCTCAAGTAGCTACAGGTACACACCATTATTTATTTTTGGTAGAAACGGGTTCCTGTTATATTGCACAGGCTGATCTCAAATTACCGACCTCAAAGGATCCTCCCACCTTGGCCTCCCAAAGTGCTGGAATTACAGTGTGACCCACCACTGAACCCGTCCCTAGCCTGGGCTCTTGAGGACTAGCCCCCTTGACCTTTTCCAGGTAGAGCCCATGGGTGTGAGTGACTGTTTCCGGTGTCACCCTAGTGCCCACGCACATCTCACAGCATTGGGAGGACAATGGTGATGTCTGTCTAACACACTCCGTGGACGCTAGTCACGTCTACTATGACTCACCTTGAGCATTTTGCTTCCTAAGAAAGATAACATGATAGCCCATCTACAGAGACATTTCAGTTTCAAAAAAACAAAACGTAAAAATGGCCTGAAACGTCGAATGGGTATTTTGGTAATCTGCACTAAATGTCTTCTGCCAAATGAGACACTCACTCATTGGTGGGTGTTTGTTTCCATTTAAGTTTTTAAATTACAGGGTTTTAGCTATTCTTTACAGTATGGTTGAGTTTTAAATTAAGCCTGCTGAAAATAGAGACTAAAATTGGTTTGGCCACAAGGTTTTCAAAAGCATTTTTTTTCCTTCTCTTTTCTTTGGTGTTTTGTTTATTTTAGGATCAGAACATTAAAAATGAGTCAGAGGTCAATGTATCATTCTCCTCTAAATGAGATTTCTTTCCCCTCCCTGTTCTATATTTGTGTGTGTGGTGCCAGTGCGCTTGTTTAATTACTTTGCTTACTTTCATTTAGGCAAACATCATATTGTCTGTTCATTTGTTATTAATTTCATTTTCACGGGACTGTTTGCTCATGTCTGCAACATTCTGATGTTCAAGTTCTTTCTTCTTTTGTATTTAGAGGCAGACAGTTCTCTATTCACAATCCTTTTGTCACAGTTTAAAATATGGGTTGTAACGTTTATCAGTAAAATGAACCTTCCTAAGATCAGCGTAAAAGATAGTAGGGCTACTAGAGGAAGTTACCAAAAGAGCATCTAAGGTCCTGACGCTGTTGGCAGATTGTCACAGTCTATTTCCAGTTTGTAAATTTTCAGTCTACAAAATCTGTAATTCAGATTGCTGCTAAAATTTGTATTTCTGAAGTAATAATAATAATGAAAGGCACTTACTTTTTGTAAAATACTGTTTTAAACATAACCATTAACTCACTTAACCTCGTGATAACCTTAAAAAGAGTTGTTATTTCCAGAAGCACAGAGTGATTGAGTGAAATTCTCACTTGCTAAAAAAGACAGATCACAGAGCCATAAAATATTATCATTGTTATCAATTTTACTATAATATCTTTTATTGAGCAACCTTTTATAACTATCCAAGCTATTTTATTAGGAATGTATTCTATGTATTGCCCTTTTTACAGATAAGAAACCAATCTGTGGGAAGTAGAAAAGTTCCTTTTTAAAGTTTCCTTTCTTAATAAAGAATAAGTGTGCTAATAACTCTTTGTGAAGCCCTATCCTCTGTAGCTGTTAAACATACCATGCTTACAGGCACGTAGAACATTCTATGTCCTTGTACTTTAACCAAAATATCTGTGCTGGACATACTCACAGGCATGTCCCAGCTCTCCATTGCTTTTACCTGTTTAGAATAGTTTTAAGTTGTTAGCCAACTGGGTTTTAGTTTAGATTATAAGGTTTGCCTCCAGCCAACTGGAATCAGACACAGTAGTAAGGACGACCCCAAATGAGTAAGGAATAAATTTGTATGTTTTCCTTTGTTCATTGTACTGTCATGGCAAGATGGCCAGCAAGAGCACCCTTCCTCACCCAGAAGGTAGAAATTGCATTGCCAAAAAATCCTTTGCCTCAGTGCTATTTTTTCTTCATGGCACCGTACTTCTATTTCCAACACAAGCCAAAAGCAGTTGAATAACTTATGGAAAGCCAAAGATCTTCAAGTCAGTGCTGGAAATCAAGTTCAGCTGGCTCCAGACAGTGTCAGCTACTCCCCAGTTCTTTACATCAGAGGACCTCAATTTTCTCAGGTGGAAAATTTTAAAAGCCCCTTTAATCATAGTAATGTATTACTGAAATTGAAAGACAATCATTATGTCCCTGAGTCTGAATACTGATAGCAATTTTTCAAGCAAAAATAAACACTTTTGGGGGTGAGAGAAACCATTTTTGATAGAAAAGGTTTTTCCGAGGAGATTCCGTTTGATGTGCATGGTCTAGATTTTCTGTGATCTTCTGTGATCTAAGGAAAGGCCTAAAGAATTGGAAGTTTTGAATGCTTAATATGTTCCTGGGGCCGTTTATCCTTCTTTTATATTACTTGTCTTGGCTGGATACCTGACAAGATGTATACAGTAGAGCATACACAAAGGTCAAGCTTAAGGGCTTGTTACACAGGTATCATTGGCTCTTTTCTTTATTTTTACTATTTATGGAGCTTAGCTTTTCTTTCTATTGGGTATCATATTCCTTCGGCTTGAAGAGCTCTCTTTAACATTCCATTTGGTTAAGGTCTTCAGGTAATAAATTCCCTCTACTTGGTTTTTCTGAAAAAGTCTTCATTTCACCTTTATTTTTGACAAAAAATATTTCACTGGATATAGAGCTCCAGGTTAACAGTGGTGTTTTTTTTCAGTACTTTAAAAATACTGCTTCATTGACTTACGGTTTGCATAGTTTTTGTTGAGAGGTTGGTCATAATATTTATCTTTATTTTTCTGTATGTTATATGTCCTTTTTTTTTGTCTGACTGCCTCTGACTTTCTATTTCTATTTGTTTTTGAGAAATGTGATTACAATATATCTAGATGTGTTTTCTTGAAAATTACCTTGCTTGGGATTCTCTAAGCTTCTTTGGTCTGTGGCTAGATGTATTTTATTATTCTTGGAAAATTTGTGTCTATTACCTTTCCAAATGTTTCTTCTTTCCATCTTTCTTCTCTTTCTGGGACTACATTATCATCATGCTAAAAAAATGTTATTGTTCCATCAGTCTTGGTCTCAGGTATTCTCTCTTTCTCTCTCTCTCTTTCTTTCTCTTTCTCTCTGTATCTTTCTTTCTCTCTTCATTCTTTTATTTTTCTCTTTGTGTTTCAACTTGGGTAATTTATATGGCCCTATCTTCAGCTTCACTGATTCATTTCTCAGCTATGTCAAATCTACTAATGAGCCTGTCAAAGACATTCTTTATTTCATTTCCACTAACATGGTTTTGGTTTTGGTTTTAATTTATGACATTTCCATTAAACCCTTTCTTGCAGTTTTCATCTTTCTGATAAAATTTTCTGTCTCTGCACACATGGTCTGGTTTTTATTAGCATATCAAACGTGTTAATCAACTACTTCTAAATCTCCATATCACAGTCCTAACAACTATGTTATTTGAGTCCAGACTGTTAGTTGCTTTGTCTCCCCAGAATGGATTCTTTTTTTCTTGCTGTTTGTGTGTGTGTGGCAGTGGAGAGCTCCCTAATTCTTTTTTTATGCTGGACTGGCTAGAACTCTAACTACATTTTCTATTTCAATAACCATTTATAAGCCATGTCAATAAGAGTAAGGCAATGGTAATTGGTTCTACAGGTCCAGATGGGATTTTAACACATAGTTGGTGCATGACACACAGGTCTGGAGTTGCCATGAGTCTGCAGTGATGATGACCAGCCCAAATACTCTGGCTACATACAGAAGTCCCACAACACTCAAATGGCTTGGGTAAGAATTAAAACTAGTTTGTCCCACTGTTCCATTTTCTTCTGAACTCTGTAAACAAAGTAGTCACGCATATTTTATCTCCTTGTGTTTATTATTTTCCGAGTGAATGAATAAGTGAGCTACTCCTGGGTCAGGCTGCTAGAGAGGGTTTGTTGTTGTTGTTGTTGTTGTTTTTTAAAACGGAGGTTTACTCTTGCCCAGGCTGGAGTGCAGTGGCAGGATCTTGGCTCACCACAACATCTGCCTACCAGGTTCAAGTGATTCACCAGCCTCAGCCTCCAAGGTAGCTGGGACTACAGGCACACACTACCACGTCTGGCTAATTTTTTGTAGTTTTAGTAGACACAGGGTTTCACTGTGTTGGCCAGGCTGGTCTTAAACTCCTGACCTTGTGATCCCCCCACCTTGGCCTCTCAAAGTGCTGGTATTAGAGGTGTGAGCCACCATGCCCAGCCTAGAGAGGGTTTTTTAAGTGGTATTCTAAACTCTCTACAAGAACAAAAATAAATCAAGGCACAGAATGAATTCCAGGGAAAATATAATTAGGAGTAGACATATAGGAAAGTCCTCTAGCACTAAAAACAAAAACAAAAATATGGTTGAAATTAGACCCTGGTTTAAATAGAGATGGTTTTGCCCCGTGTAATGTCCGTGTGACACAGCTAAAGCTGCCCTAAAGCCATGTGTCTTTAAGAGACAGGATGCCTGTGACAAAAAGTTTTCCTTTGTAAACAGACCAGCTGAGACTAGTTAGAACCAAGATGGCTGACCATACGTCTTCAAAAAGACCTCAGGCTTCATTATAATCTCATTTCCATGCTAAATGACATTCCCACCGGGGCCATGACAGTTGACAATCACCATGACAATGAGTGTAAGAGGCTTTAACAGGATGAAAAGGAAGGCAGCCCTTCAGGTCCAGGAAGTTCATTTCCTATATCTGGAAAAGGCATGAATATGTAGCCAGAGTAGTTGGGCTGGTCATTATCACTGCAGACTCATGGCAACTCCAGACCTCTGTGTCATGCACCAACTATGTGTTAAAATCCCATCTGGACCTGTAGAACCAATGACATTGGCTTTTAATATCCAACCCTTCTTTAGAGGAACTCTGTATTTGAACCCTGTCACCCCTCACTAGTGGAGAAGTCGATCTGTGAGCCCTGCTCCTGCTTCTCAATTCCACGACCGTTGAATAAAGCCTGCACTGCTTGACACTTTCATGTATCAGCTTCATGACTCTGAACAGGAAAATACTCAAGCTTTGGGGAACCAGCTTTGCCAGTCACAATGCCAACAGAACTTCATAAGCAAAGCAAATTTCACTGAATACTAATTAACTAATTAATTAAATGGTGCTTGGACGATTGGCTAGTTATCTGAAAGGGAAAAGTCTACGTTAAACAAATATGTGACCCCTTCAGAATCTTTCTCAACGCCACATTCCAGATGGCCACTACCAATCAACTGGAGTTAGCATCTAACTGGAACTTAGTTGCCATTCCTTATTTAGTATGCTACTTCTAACAGATTTTAAAAAAATAATGATCTCTAAGATTTATAGGCACAGAAATAGAAGATAATTTTGACAGCTAATCTTTGGGCAGTCAAAGACATTCCTAAGTGCCTAAGTTCCTGAACAAGTCACAAAGGAGCAAATCAATAAATGTGAGCACATTAAAATTTAAAATATTTTTTTAACAAAAAACCTAGGTGAGTACAGTCACTCATGTCGGTAATCCCAGCACTCTGGGAGGCTGAGGTGAGCGGATCACTTAAGGTTAGGAGTTCAAGACCAACCCGGCCAACATAGTGAAATCTGTCTCCAGCAAAAAAAGATTCAAAAATTAGCCAAGTGTGATGGCATGTGCCTGTGGTCCCAGCTACTTGGGGGGCTGAGGCATGAGAATCACTTGAACCTGGAAGGTGGAGGTTGCAGTGAGCAGGGATCGTGCCACTGCACTCTAGCCTGGGTAGCAGAATAAAACTCTGTCTCAAAACAAACAAAAAGCAAAAAAAAAAAAGAACCAAACAAAAAACCTAATTAACAACATGAAAAAATACATTTATATATAATATTTTTGAACAAATATAATACCAAAAAGTTATGCATACCATGACCTGGATCTTGACTGTCACACCTCTAGCACGACTGAAAGCAAGGTGCCTAGTCTCTACAAGCCTCAATTCCCTCATCTCTAAGATGGAGCTATTGCTACTTTTCACATCACAAGATTGCTATAGCTTTAAATGAGTTAATCTTACTATGCATCATAGTAAACATCATGTAATAAATATGTGCTTGCTACTATTACTGTTGTTTCCAACTGAAGCTGTACCTTCATTCAGTCAATATTTAGAACTAATTAATATTTATTGCTCCATTATAAATATATGATCATTGATGTTTTTAAACTGAAACTTTTAAAAACAATTAAGACTTTTCATAATCATAGATATTTAAGACCTTTTTGGAATCTTTTCTTCCAATTATATGTTTATGCTCTCTTTCATGCAAGTATGGATTTTACTGCATAAATTCTTCTGTCCTGCTTTGGCATTTACTATTTGCTGTAGTCTGGCTACATAGAGAACACCTGAATGTATAACACTCAATAACTTGGATTATAACACTCAAAGTCTTGAATGCTCCCCTGTATCATTAAATGTCTTTAAACATCTGAGCCGGGTATGGTGGCTCACGCCTGTAATCCTAGCACTTTGAGAGGCTGAGGCGGGCAGATCACAGGGTCAGGAGATTAAGACCATCCTTGCCAACATGGTGAAACCTCGTCTCTACTAAAAACACACAAAAAATTAGCTGGGCGTGGCAGCAAGTGCCTGTAGTCCCAACTGCTCAGGAGACTCAGGGAGGAGAATCACTTGAACACAGGAGGCTGAGCTTGCAGTGGGCCAAGATTGTGCCACTACACTCCAGCCTGGGTGACAAAAGAGGACTCCATCTCAATAAATAAATAAAAAATCTGATTTTTACCCTATTGCATTTAACCATTCCATTTTCAGACATTCTGGCAGTTTAATTTTATTATAACAAATAATGCTGTGATGAACATTATTATATAAACATGTTTCTAGTTGTTTCCAGGCGTAGTAAAGATATTCAACACGTATTTGTTTGAACGGAGAAGGGGCTAAATGGATGAACAGGAAAATGGGTGAATGTGTGAATGTTAAGCACCAGAATATAAAGATCTGAAAAAGATATGAAGGTCCAAGTATGTCCATTGACAGGTGAAGTAAGAATTCAGATTATTTTAAAGATGCAAGAGTCCTGACAGTATTCAAATACTGAATAAAAAGAGTCGGTGGTTATGACTGTAGACTCGGGATGGAGCGAGTATGATTGATGTGTGCAGATCCCTAGAGAGAGGAAAGGGATGAGATCCAGAACACACGGGGAGGGTAATTCCTTCAGGAGTCAATCTATTTTTTTGTGACTAGAGAGAAGGAAGCAAGGATGCACGGTTGAGTTGCTCATGCAGGTGTGTGTAGAAGCAGGAAGAAAGTTGAGACAGTTCTGAGACTCCACGGGTCCCTTTTTGTTAATACCAGTATGGCTCTTCCAAAGTGGAGGGGCAAAAGGAGATGAAATCAGAGTTTGGGGAAAGGGTGAAAGTTAGAGAGAGCTGTCCTAGATCCCCGCAGAATATGAGAAGAGGTTGGCAAGGACAACACAGAGGGATGGCCAGGCAGCTCCGGAGTGCCAATTGAACCTGGAAGCTTCACAATGCCATGTAGAGCAGGGAGAATCGTCCCTGGGCTTCCCTGGAAGGGAGAAATAGAAGGACAAAACAAGGAAGAGAATAACTTGAGGATCTGCGCAAGAATATGAATGTTACAGCAGCCCAAATCTGGATCGAACATTATCAGAATGGTGAAGGTGACAGAGAAAGGAGCAGGTCTATTGCAACATGAGCAAAGGAACGACTTCTTGGAGGTTCTTCCGAGTCTCAAACAGAAGGAAGGGGCTTAGAGAAAGGAAGAGCCAGGATGACAGGTGACTGGTCAGAGAGCTCCCGGGGGAGAGGAATTTAAGATTTTAGAAGCAGATAAATTACAGGGACATGTCCAAAATAGGGCCTTGGGACCAAATGCCCAAAGTAAAGTGCCAGAATGTGCCAGTGGGTTGAGAAGCTCAATGGCCATCTGGTCAAGGCCAAGGGACATCTCATCATCCAGAATAAGGGTGAGTCTTGGAGCAAAGTGTGAGACAAACACCCAGTGTGAACGTTTTCTGTGAATGTGGGGCATTGACTCAACTGAATAAATGACCAAGGAAAAAGGGTGGAAAGTGCAAACAAGACGGCGGAATCTTCCTACCACAGAGCACAGGGAGGAACCTGAGCGTGGCCTTGGGGAGGGAGTCTCAGGGGAGAAATGGGATTGCAATAAACAAAAGGAGGGGGAAGAAGGGCCTTTTAAGCCTAAGCTGCACCGTGAGCAAAGTCAGAGTTCCTGACCTTTGGGAAAGCAGTTGGGAGGATGGAGAGTGGCAAACCTATGTGACCAAGGCAGTGTTGATCCCACAGCACATAATGGCGGGACTCTTGCACCAGGGAGACTTGCAGAGTCATGAGTAATGGAAAGTGTGTTCCAGTTGTCAAAATAAACGAATAGAATGTATTTTACGGGGTGTTATTTTTAGTTTTATAAGGCCAGATGTCCCAGCTGTACATTGCCTTACGTGCCTACATTTCCTGGAAGCGACAGTGTCTCCATTTTCCTGATAGTCTGGAAATACCTCGCTCGGCCTCCATTATCCAGAGTCTGCTCTCCTATGGCCTCACTTATCTGGATCCTAGAAATGAAAGTAGAGGGAACACATTGGGACCCCGGACAGCCAGCACAGGTGTCACAAAGCCCACGGGCTTTACTTGCTGGATATTAGCCACAGCCTATTTTATTTTCAGGCAAATTGTAACAAAGTTCAGTTGTTTGGTTTCCCAACCCAGAGCAACATTGCAGGTTAAACACTAAAAGGAAGAGAGGGAATAATAAATCAAAAGGATCAAGTCACAAAGGGGCCAGGCAAGAGAAACACGAGAGGCTGCCACGTTACAGGATCATCAGAAACAGCTGAGGGTGGACGCAGGAGAGCTAGGAAATGAAGGGACATAGTTTGCTGCCATTACTCTGCTCCAATCTTGTAGAACTCTGTGGAATTCTGTCACGATAAAACAGTTCAATTCATCTGAATTGGGGATCATCGAGGTCTGATTCCCCGAGTCCCCAAACCCACCTTTCCTTCCTTGGCCATCCAGCTTCCTGGGGAGCCCTTCCGTGTCTCCCACAGATGCCGGGAACAGGCCATCCTCCCACAGCTGCCACGCTGCCGTATTCTCAGCCCTCAGACCAGGTGCAAACTCAAAGACCTTTTCTCCTCAAGGGTTTTATGATGGTTTGGGGCCAGAAAAACAGAAAGAAAACAGAGAGGGTGACAAAACAGATATATGGGGAAGTTTCAAAGACTGAGACATTCTCCAAGTAGCCATTTTCTGGTCAATAAATATTTGTTGGGTAAATTAATGATCTGTTTAGAAATGAGCTCTGACATCAGCCCAGCTTTCCTGGCCCCTTTCAGAACCAGCGGCCTCAGCTTTCCCCTGGAAATCGCCATGTTTTATGCCTATCAGATGCTTTAGACACTTGGGGTAGGGAACAGATTCTTGGTCCAAGCATAAGTAGATTTCTGGGATAAGGTTGGGGGCACCCAGGGAACCCACACACACATAAATTCCCCTAGGTGTCCCTTCCTTCTTCTCATCCACCAGCCCCTCCTTTAGGACCCTTTCCCCAGCCCACATTTCCAAAGAGGGCTCCAAGCTGGTGGATCGGTAGACCTAAGAACCAGCTTCTCCTCAGAGTCATCTGTGCATGTAGAGAATTCCTGGAGAGGCTTCTGAGGTGGCCTATTTTGATTATTTCCTGGTATAAAGTAATAAAAACTTGTCAAGGCAGGCGGATCACGAGGTCAAGAGATTGAGACCATCCTGGCCAACATGGTGAAACCCTGTCTCTACTAAAAATACCAAAAAAAAAAAAGAAATTAGCTGGGCATGGTGACACGCACCTGTTGTTCTAGCTACTTGGGAGGCTGAGGCAGGAGAATTGCTTGAACCTGAGAGGCTGAGGTTGCAGCGAGCTGAGACCGTACCACTGCACTCCAGCCTGGCAACAGTGTGAGACTCTGTCTCCAAAAAACAAAAAACAAACCGAAAAGAGAGAAATAAAAAATTGTCAAATATATTTTAGAGAGATGCATAAAATGACTCACACGTTACATGTCGTGTGGCTCACGGCTTGGTCTTCAGTTGTGGAGGGTTCCCTCTGTGGTCCCCCACACTCCAGATCCCTGCAGAATTCATGAACAGTTACATGGTTCACACGCAACTCTCTCCTCCCCAGTCCCAGATGACTCAGTGGTAAGTGGCCCGCCACCCCTTCTCAACACATAAAGGGCTGTGTGTGTGACAGTGGTGACACAGAGATCCCGTGGAGCAGGGGTTCTTGTCTTGAAATAACTTAAAATCCACCTAGAGAGACTTTTGAGAGTCAGGTGAGGGGTGCAGAGCGTGACTTCACACACGATGAAGTCTTCAGTTCAACTCCCCAGTCAGTCAGTGCAAAACCTTGATTCATCACCTATCATGTGCCAGATGTGTGTGAAATAACAGAATTACAGAGATATACAACTCAGACTCTAAATCTGAGAATCCCAGAGTCTGAGAGGACAGACAGATGTGTGAACAGAGAGCCCCAGTGCAATGAGGTGGAGGTCTTCAAGCACTCCCAAATTTCCGGCTTGGGTAACTCAGGGATGGCAGTGCTTTTGTCTTAGCTGGAGACTGGAAGAAAAGGAGGCTTCAGGGGAAGATGGTGGGTCCAGGTCAGGACATGTTCAGTTACTGTGCCTTAAGTGGAGATTTTCTAAGACCCTTCTCTGAGCCAGCACTGTGCTAGGCTTTGAGAGAAGCAGAGACCATCCCTGCCCCCAAATAATTTAGTGTGGAGCAGAGTGAGTCTCACACAACAAAGTTTGGATGCAGAATGGCACAGAGGAAGGGTGGGAGTCTGGCTAAGGATGAAGAGGAAAGCATCTCTTGCACACATGTCGGCGAGGGGAAGAGTACAGAAATGCACCCTGCTCTGGGAGTCCCACAGAGAGAGGCTGCAGGAAGGAGAGGGGTCCCTGTCAGACAGGCAGCACAGCCCGTGGACAAGAGTGACTGAGTGAGGAGGGTATCCCCCCATTTCCCCTGAGAACACAGTGCAGTTCTGGGGAACTGAGGACAGCAGAGCCTTTGAGGAGCTCCTGCAGCCAGCAGCACCTGAGGTGACAGCGTCTTCCCCACAGCAGCCACAGGGTTCTGGGCCTTAGGTCTTTCTGTCGGTGATCTCAGTGCTGCGGAGCAGAGCAGGAGTATCCGCAGGAACTCTGAGCAACCAGGCTTGGGAAACACTGGGCGCCCAGACATCCCGGCGTGCGTGTTGGAGAGGCCCCGAGTTTTCGGCACTTGGCAGGTGGCTGCAGGGATCGCAAGTGGGTCTTCAGTGCCCAGGAGTCCCTATTTGCACAGACACCTGCAAAGGCCTGAGGAGGACGTGCTGGATAAGACGTTATCCGCTGAGTGCAGTGGTGCTGGGGAAGGGAGACCTGAACGCTGGCAGCGGGAAGGTTGTCTTCACAGCAAGCATGATTCAACCTGCTGCTGACTGACATATATTCTATCACATTCCAGGTGCAGTTTCTGTTGAAGCATTTTTTGAAAGCAGTGTGATCTGAATTTCCAACACACCCAACAGGCAGTAAAGCCCCATTGACACAGTGATTGCTGGGACCTCCCCAAGAAAGTTAACACATGAGCACTCCCGTTTCATTCCACAGGAATTAGGGAGTGTCTGTCCCTAACATCAGGAAGCACAGGGTCTGGTGAGGAAAGAGCCCCTGGAGGAGCTGATGTCTGGCGACTTCAGCACCACCTCGAGGTGCCTCTGTTACCTAGTGGGCAGAATCAAACACTCAAGATGAGAGACTGCTCCATTCCAGAGGACCTTGCCCATCTTCCTCATCTGGGAACGACAAGAGGTAGGGCAAGGGTAGGGAGAGCCCATGCAGGCCCCTAGCCTAGTTCCTCTCCTCCAGGGGTTTTGTGGAAATGATTCTGGAAAGGTTGGAGCCAAGATATGCCACTTCCTGGTCCACTTGGCCTTCTCCTGAGGGTGCACGGGGAAGAAACAGACACTTCCCTCTGAGCCACTGAAGCATCTACTCCTCCAAAGAACCAAACAGAGAGGGGCAGAGCTGCTGGCCACTCCCAGAGTATCCTCCCAAAACTAGGAGCTTGTCCTCCTCCCAGGATGGGTGCCAGGCATCTTTGTTGTCTGGTGGGAGATGACTCTTTTCTAGGAGGGCACCTTCCTGCACTCTCGTAGAGGTGAGCCTAACCAGAATCCAAGCCAATCCTAAAGACAGGCCAAATGAAAAATTCCTATGTTTCAACATTTATTAGAATATAAACTTAGAGGTGAAATTTTCCCACTTAAAGTCCTGGGCTGGCTACCCAGGGGGAGGGCGTGTTGTTCTTGTTGATGTCGTTATTTTTCAAGAAACGTAGACTATGCAACATAGCAGGGGAGAATTCACTCCCAGTCCCAATGCTACATGAGCTTCGCTCTTTTTTCCGATGGATATTCCTGTAGAAGCAGAACAGACTCAGACTTATTTTACTTTTACCAACGTATTGCTTAATACAAGAGCAATTTTAAATATTTTTTGACCGTATCATGCCCTTCAAACTATTGTTTTCACTCGTTCCCTTTAATTTCCACCCTTCATTTCCCACAACTCTTTCATTCTGGCCACCACACAATAGTGCCATGGCGGTTGGGCTATACCACATTGCCATATGCTTAGTGTTCCGGAGGTTTTTATTTGATTTTAAGCTACTGGGAAACAAATGGGACTTATTTCAGTGAAATGTGAAAAGTTCTGCTTCTTTGTGTCCTGTCAGTGTGCATTTTGATCACACGATGATTTCAGGTTTGCTAATCCCTGGTCGCAGAGATCATGCCCCGCCTGGAGTCAGACAGGTGCCAAACATTCTGCCGCAAAGCCTCATGAAGCTGGCAGTGCACAGGAATTGTCCTCACTTGCCTATGAAGAGAGCCTGCGATATACAGTTGCACGTGGAACTGACTGTTATAGCATAAAGTTAATTAACTTTTTTTTTTTTGAGACAGAGTCCCACTCTGTCACCCAGGCTGAAGTGCAGTAGCGCAATCTTGGCTCACTGCAACCTTTGCCTCCTGGGTTCAAGTGATTCTCCTGCCTCAGCCTCCTGAGTAGCTGGGATTGTAGGCCATGCACCATGATGCCTGGCTAATTTTTGTATTTTTAGTAGAGATGGGGTTTAGTCATGTTGGCCAGGCTGGTCTCAAACTCCTGGCCTTCAGTCATCTGCCCACGTTGGCCTCCCACAGTGCTGGGATTACAGGTGTGAGCCACTGTGCCTGGCTTAAAGTTAATTAATTAATACCCTCATCTATTTATTCCAGCAAATATATACTAAGCACCTACTGTGTGCCAGGTGCTGGGCTAGATGCTGGGCAATCAGTGGTGGTTGGAACACACCTTCTTCAGCGATCAGAAACTCTTCCCAAAGAGACACATGAGCAGGATTATAAAACACAATGGAAACACAGTGAAAAATAGAAAGAAGGTTGTGTGAAAGAGCACCAGGAGAGAGAGTGCATGTGTGGATGAGTGTGCATGCGTGTGGTGTGGGTGTGGAGGGGGCATTGGGCAGTGGGAGGAAACCGCTTTGGCTAGGCTGGGAACCCATCCCCACAGGGAGAGATTTCAGCTAAGTCCTGATGTGGGAGGAGCCAGGCACAGAAGGAAGCATGTTTTGGGCAGGGGGAGCAGCTCACAGAAAGTCCTGGAAGCACAGGAGTCGTGGGATGATAAAGACAGGTGCAACAGAAAGGAGGTCACTGCAGCAGGAGCAAAGTGGTCAAGCGTGAGAGCATGGACGTGGTTATAGAGAAAGGCGAGGAGTGCCATTTGAGACTTCTTAAGAAAACAAGCGTTTTACTTTGGAAGAGCTTTAGATTTACAGAAAAATTGCAAAGATAGTACCAAGGGTTCCATCTACCCTGAACTCATTTTCCTCTACTGTGAATATCTTACTTTTGGTATCACACATTTGTCACATACCAACTAACCAATAATGATACACTGTCATTCCTTATTCACGTTGTCTCTCTGGAGTCCTTCCTTACTTTCTGACTAGAGCATACTCCAGGCTCATCAGGTTTATTTCTTGCCCTAGCCCTAGAATCAGTCAATTTTCCAAAGGATCCCTGGTTCCTTTTACTGGAAAGTGATATTAGAAACCAAGACGTGAGTGCCAGGTGTGCTTGCTACCACTGGGGTGTCACTGCTTCTAGGCCCTCTCAGCCAAAAGCATGTAGAAATGTATGCGTCCATATACACACACCTACACTTATTTCTACATCGATCCATCTGTATCTGTATGAGGCTAAGCATAAATAAGTTCGCACTGACGTTTCCGGCTCCAATTCTGAATCACACAAATCATTCCAGCCTCTTTCCCTTGTGTATCTCTAATCTCCCACTGCAATGGGGAGAAACCTGGCTCCTGACCTTCTGTTCCCACTTACTTAAGTGTCCTGTTCTATGGCCATTTCATATGGTGGTTGCAGAGTTGTTAACCCCTAACCCCATAAGAAACATGGCTACCATCTAGAGCAGAGTGCTCGTGTGCAGCTCTATTTGCCTGGGTCTTAGAGACTCCTCTCATTTACAAAGTCACTGGGGTCAGCACCTTGCACCCTTCAGCAAGGTCATGCTGTACATGTGCAAGTTGGATTCTTTGGTCACAGTCTGTATTGCATCCTGGCACCCCGGCCTCACTGAAGGCTTGTTGTGTTGGGTACCTTGCTCACGCACTCTCTGGCTACTGCTGTGCGGCAGGAGTTCAGGGAGTCAAGACGGAAGATGAACACCTGGTGAGAGGTTTAGACTTGGGAGGCAGCTGTAGAGAGAATATGTAGATGAGATAAATTTTAGACACAGGGCTATGGACTTGAGTTAAATTTTTGAAGTAAGTACAAAGATGTCCCAGAAGTAGCATCTCTCTCCATTAAATGTGGTCCTGAAACCAGAAGTCTTCACCCTCCTCTTCCCAGCCCCCATGACACCGGGTAGGAGGAATCCTTAAGTGTGACATCACCACACCCCCAAGAACCACACCTTCGAGCAAGCACATTGTTATTCATGTGGATCATACCTTTCAGTGCAGCTGTATCATGCTGTCTAATCATCATGGGCGCCGGTCATAAACCCCACGGTCTGGGCCGTTTTCAACAGTCATGTGACTTGGGAAACGCTGTCACTCGCCTAAGCCATCTGCTCAGCACCGGGAGCAGCTGAGATGGGCTTGGCAAAGGGGGCAGTATATACACGTTCTGCTGCTTTGATAGATTTGTTTGGGGAAAATGTTCTAATGATTAATGGGCCATTTCCTTGCTGATACACTGCACGTGTAGCCATTAACAAATGATTCCAGTGCAGCCTTGGCAAAGCCTCTCCCGTGTCGTCTCAGGATGCTGCTGGCGGGGCAGGTGGGGGGCGGCTGGTGTCTGGGATAAGGTCAAGGCCCAGGAGAACAGCCTTCCTTTGTGTTCTGGCTGAGGAGGTGGGTCTGGTGGGGGCTGCAGGGAGCCCACAGAAGGGTCGGGGTGGGGGTCCAGGCTGCTGGACTCAGCAGTTCGCTCCATTACTTTCACCAATATTCCTGCTGATAGCCCTGCAGGCCTGGGTTCCTTCTAAGGGTGGGGGCACCTTTCTTCAACTCCTGATCATATGTTTTGCTTCTTGAGGAACTTCTCGTTGGTTTTATTGGTGCTCTCATGGGCTCTGGGTAGCTCCTGGGAACTCTGTCTTATGACTAGGGACAAAGAGACAGAGAACTGACAGCCCTAAAGAGGCTTTTCCCTGGACCCAGTGTCACCCAGCAACCAGGAAGGATCCCTCATGTGGTGGCTTGTCCCTGGACTCAGTGTCACCCAGGAACCAGAAGAGACCCCTCATGTGGTTATTGGTGAAGGTAAACATTTTCAGAGTCCCTGTTGGGACAGTCTCCAAAGAGGCCTGTACTTATGGGGGGATCATGGCTCACTGGGGCTTCCTCCACCGAGAAGGGAGGCGAGCGAGTCAGGGTGGAGCTCCAACCAGCTCAGTCTCTTAACTTGGGCTCTGCAGAGCCTCAAGGACCACCTCACAAGACTGCTTTGAATGCAGGTCCCCAGGCCTGAGAGAGAAGTACCCCATCCCTATTGTGCCCCTTCCTGATGAAAGGAGAGAAATAATTCCAGGGTTCCAGAGACCCAAGCAGCTTAGAAACTTTTGCACTGGGAGCCTACTTCATCCAGCCCCACCCTCTGCTCCCATTTCCATTCCAAGTCCCCTTGGCTCTTCCCACCGGGCTGCCTGGGACTCCTCTACCTGTTAAGGCTCAGCTCAGATGTCACTGTTTCAGGGATAACATCACTGGCCCCTAAGCCGGAAGAGATGGCCCTCTCTGTGCCCCTCTAATGTTCCACACTTATGCTAAACCTGGCATTACCATGATGTCATGGGAGGAACTGTCAGTGACTTCCCCAGTCCTTAGAATATGGGATTCCTGAAGTCAGGAATTAGGTCCTTCACATTCCTGGAGACTCCCACAAAATACATGCTCAGCAAAGTGCCTGGGAGGAAGCTGTCAATGAAAATGATGGCAGAGCCCTACACTCTCGCAGGGCTTGTGACAGCTGTGGGGCCTTTTCCTTCTCCTTCATGGGTGTATTGAGGCACAAGGGAAGTGGAACTTAGGGAGTACCCTTTAGTGCTTGTCAAACTGTGGGTTATAAAACAACTTAGAAGGTTGTGGCCAGCATAGAATATTGGATAGAGTGAAATGCAATGGACAGAGAAATATGTGTGTGTGTGTGTGTATGTGTGTGTGCGTGTGTTTCTGTATGTGTTGGTGAATATATATATATATCCTTTATGCATAAAGAATAAGAATTGTTCCACAAAGCTTTTGTTTCTGCTACATGATTATGCACGCTGCATACAGGATGCACTGGAAGTCATCTCAGGGACAAACTCCTCACTCAGCTTTGGCTTCGGCCTTGACCTTCAGAAGGCCAGTCAGCTAGCATCCCATATCAGAATCCTTTTTAGCTTTTCTGGCAGCCTGCAGATCAAGGATCGGGTGACCCTGCAGGTCACTTTCCTATCTAATCAGTGTAACACAATAGTAAAATAGACAAGGCTCATCATTCAGATTTTTGCTAATAAATGAGCATTCGCTTCTAAACACGGACAACCTTTCTAAATGTAACCTGGAGTATAAATCACTTTGCGTACTTTGTATTTCAAAATTCTTTCAGTCCACAGAAATATGAATGCATATTTATTTATTTATATTGCATGAGTAAAATTCTAGAATAAATGACCATTTGAAATCTATTAATTTTATAAAAATGTTTCCTATAGTTAAATAAGGAAATAGACTGGCAAGTAATAAATGAAAAGATCATATGTGTTAGAAATGTTAAGAATAACTTTGTTTTAGAGGCTTTTGATTGGGAGGCCAAGGTGGGTGGATCATTTGAGGTCAGGAGTTCGAGACCAGCCTGGCCAACATGGTGAAACCCCGGTCTCTACTAAAAATTTTCTTTAAATAGCTGGGCAGGAGTGGTGTGTGCCTATAGTCCCAGGTACTTGGGAGGCTGAGGCAGGAGAATTGTGTAAGCCTGGGAAGTGGAGGTTATGGTGAGCCTAGGTCATGCCACTGCAATCCAGCCTGGGCGAGAGAGCAAGACCCTGTCTCAAAAAAAAAAAAAAGTCTTTTGAAGTGAAAGTATTCATAAATTCTTAAATAGGAATACAGACAAGATAACAGAGATGATTATATCATAGTTCTAATCTTTGTAGAACTATTTGAGTTTGGGTATCCATCAAAGTAAGCAAAATAATCTAAATAATCTGTTTTTATATTTTTCCACTTTAACTCCACTTAGGCCATATGCCTTTCAAGGGAAAATCCTGTTTTGTGATTCGTCATGTCTTAAAAGCAACATTTCAATCATTTGCCATCTCAAATAGTGATAAGAAGGACTATAAATCATTCTACTATAAGGACACATGCACATGAATGTTCATTGCAGCACTGTTTACAATAGCAAAGACCTGGAACCAACCCAAATGCCCATCGATGATAGACTGGACTGGGAAAATGTGGCACATATACACCATGGAATATTATGCAGCAATCAAAAATGATGAGTTCGTGTCCTTTGTAGGGACATGGA
>CM052653.1:4137436-4197173 GCA_028533165.1 Leontopithecus rosalia | reverse complement strand
AATATGGAGAAAACAGGTCTCACTCACCCACCCTCTTTCAGTGGAGGTTGGTTGAGGAAATATTTAGGGACTTCACATTTCTCTATTTTATATCATAAATGTGTAGCAGGAGAGCCAACGGTACCGAGAAATAATTGTTCCTGCACTGTATTGTCAAATTTTAAAGTTTTGATCTCCAAAGTTTAAAAAATAATAATAATGATAAGTAAACATAAATAGAAGCTTAAAAATATTTCCATTTTATTCTTATTCTTCTTATTATTATTAATTTTTGAGATGGAGTCTCCCTCTGTTGCCAGGCTGGAAGGCAGTGGCACGATCTCAGCTCACGGCAACCTCCACCTTCCAGGTTCAAGCAATTCTCCTGCCTCAGCCTCCTGGATAGCTGGGACTACAGGCACACACCACCATGCCCAGCTAATTGTTCTATTTTTAATAGAGACGGGGTTTCACCATATTGGCCAAGATGGTCTTGATCTCTTGACCTCATGATCCAACCACCATGGCCTCCCAAAGCACTGGGATTACAGGCATGAGCCACCATGCCCAGCCCTACTCTTTTTATTATTAAACCTGGATGCTTCAATCTCAGCTTTAGTCAACTATTTATTCAGTAGCCAACATGTGTATTCAATGTACCTTTAGTGTATGTGTGTACATGCACATATGTGTGTCTCTGTGCATGTGTGTACATGTGTGCATCTATGTCTGTGCATGTTCTGTTCAAGTCTCAATGTATACGTGTGTGCATGCATATGCACACATGTGTGCATGTGCGTTTGTGTGTGCCCATGTGTGCACGCACATTTGTGAGTGTGTGTACGTGTGTGTGTGCACAAGTAGGACACATGCGTGCATACACTGATTCACTGTGTAATAATGTTCTGGCCACTTCATTGTCATATTTGAACCTCAAAGTAAGGTAGGTGTTTTCTTCATTGAGCAGGTGAAGAGATGAAACCTCAGATAAGTTAAACTACCAGCCCAAAGTCACACTTGAGTTAGAGCTGTCTCAACCCAGGTGCAGGCATGACTTACAAACTTGTGTGCCTTCCTACGTACCTTCCTGCTCCAGAGCCTCCTGTGACTTCCATTAACTAATTAGCTAGTAGTCCAACATTTGTTGAGCACCTCAGGCACTTACCATGTGCCTCTTGACACTGAAATGAGAAGATTCAGTCTCAAAGATGAGATGATATCATAGTTTATAGCAGATGGTTCCCAGTGCCAAGCATCAGGATCAAGGGGCTCCCCTGGAGATGACACTCAGACAGCCAAGAGTCAGAAGCACCTGCTCTTACCTGGGTGAGTCAGAGAAGGGGCCCAATCAGTGGCCACCCTCCAGGGGAGACTGAGGATGGATGAAATATTACCAAAAGGTGGGGAGGAAGGGAGGATGAGAGGATGGGCTTCCAGAATAATGTGCTCAGGACACACGGCTGGTTCTAGGTGGCTGCAGCAAACACTCCAGGAGTCAGAGGAGGGCAGGACAGGTATGCTTCCTGCAGGACAAGGTCCATTTCATGCATGCCTTGTAAACTGGTTCAGGCATTCGGACATTAACTGAGTAGTGGTAGGAGAGTGGGGGTGTGGCCAGGGGAAGATTTTGAGCTAGAGGGGCATGTCTTGATTTGCACAGTACAATATCATAGGCCAGCTGTGTGCAGGATAAGCTGGACTGGAGGATTAGGCAGAGAGGAAAGAGCCAGAAGTGACTCCCAGGTTCCTCTAGCTGGCTCTGCCCCCTGCTTGCTTAGTGTGGGTTGGGGGAGGGGGTGGCATGGAAGCTGAACAGGTATGAACAGAAGTCCTGCAGGTGGAATTGCATGTGCTGATTGTTGTGCTGGGCTATGAAGGGAAACGGACAGAGACGTGGGCATTGGGTATGCTGGGCTCGTGAGGGCTGGGAGTGAGCAGGTAGGGGCCGGTTGGCTCAGTGGTGACCCCAGGGCCTTGGCTCCGGTGGGAAATGTTGGCGTCCACACCAGAGAGACGAGTGGAAGGTGGGGCACTGGCTTGTGTCCCTGACCCCAAATCTGACCCCAAGCCATCTCCGGGTTGTAGCGGTGACCGGCAGCCACATTAGGGGCCAGGAGAGATGTGAAGCTGGCAGGTGGGCTCCAGTTCCCAACCTGCTGAGAGGCCAGGCATTCCTGGACCCCCTGCCCAAGGCTGCCTCTTCTCTGTCATTGATTCTGGGGCATGCATGGTGCTAGGCTGCGATCCCTTCTGCAGCTCAGGGTTATTTTCCTTTACAGGAGAGGGTGGGGACTTGTCAGAGTTGTGGGGAGCTTCTCGCTCAAATTCAGGTCTGCCCCAGTCCCAGCCCACACCTGGGCTACCACACCCACCACAGTCCTCTTCAGGGCTCTTCTCTGCCAGGGGCTGGATCTGAGGTTCCACTTAGAGGTGATGAATGGCATAGGAGAGTGCTCCCCTCACCCCCTGTGATGACAGGTGACAGTCACAGCTCTCTGGGGTCCTCAAGCTCCTTCATTGCAATATCAAAGGCCCGGGATGCAGGGGCAGCCTCCAGAGCCGAGTGCGTGGGTGCACACTCAGGAGTCCGGCATGAGGGTGCACACTCAGGAGTCCGGCATGAGGGTGCACACTCAGGAGTCCGGCATGAGGGTGCACACTCAGGAGTCCGGCATGAGGGTGCACACTCAGGAGTCCAGAATGAGGGTGCACACTCTGGCCACCACCTGCAGGAGAGTTGGGACATGTCAGAGACCCTGGGGACTGGGCAGGAGACTTCATGGGACTGGAGCATGGGGCGGGTTTGTTAGGAGCCCGCCTGCCAGAATCATACATGACTGTATCCAGGGTTCAGAAATGGCTTTGAAACCTGGATACAAAGTGTACAATTAGGAGGTTTCAGGAACCCCCTGAAATTATGAGCAACAATTTGTGTGGTTTTTTTAAGCATGTTCACAGCTCCATAGTATTTTCAAAGGGGTCAATGATCCAGAAATGGTTAGAAGCCCATTTCTCCTGCAAGTTTAACCACACTTCTGGTTCACTGGCATTTCTCCTGGACTGCTTTTAAAATAATTGTTGGAAAACCCTGTTTCACATTCTGTAGCTGGCGGCAGTCCAGGGTGAGAGGTATTTGCCCATGGAGGAACAGAGTCCCAGTCTGAAGGTCTGGGCCAGGGTCATTCCTTGGCAGGGGAGTAAACAAAGTGAGGGGAGCTCCAGCCTACCCGGGGTGCCTGGAAGCCCAGACAGCTTCTGATCCAGCTGTGGGAAGAGAGCCCATGGCAGGAAGCAGGAAAGAAAGGATGGGTGTTAGGGTTTAGACCCTGGACACTTCGCCAGAAGGCAGGGCTAGGAAAGGTCTTGTCACTTGGGATATGAACGTCATTCGTTACAGAGCCAAATTGCCTTGTATCCAGCTATAGCTCAGCCCTGGGGATGTAGGGGAGGAGATGAGTCTGTGAGGGCTTGGCATGTGCCCGCCTGGCCTACCTCATCCTGGGAGGAGCCGACAGGTCATGAGGAACCCTGTGCTAAAAAGTACCCTCCCAGTCAGAGCACGCACCGGCCATTGGTACTTGTGGGCATGTACATTCCCAGTTGGACATGTACCCCGGGCAATCTCACCCACGCAGACTGAAGGGCAGGAGAGAAAACTCCTTGGAGAAAGTGAGATCCAAGAGGTCCTAATCTAGTCCACACGTGGTAAGGGTTTGTATGAGGACTCCCAAGGGTCCACATAGGGGAAATTCCCACAGTCCCACTTTCCGGCTCATCATTTTCCTCTCCCAGCACCGCCTTAGTGATTTCAAACTGCAGCATGGCAGAGCCCTTGATTCCTGGGCCTCATATTTCCATGACCTCTCACCTCCAGGAACCTTTCCACTGATAACTCAATCTCTCCAGCCCTTGACAGACCTCCATTGACAAGCCATCCAACAATTCCCTCCTGTCTACCTCCTCTTTGTTTCGTTGAAATCCATTCTGTCTAGGGCTCCTCATTGTACCGAGGCTTCATCACCATCGCCAACTCCTCTCCCCTTAACTTCTCCCTTCGCTCCTTCCTGGTTGACCCTGGTCTGGAACTCTTCATCTGTCTACTCAGTATCAACAGTGGTCAGTCAGGGTTCTGTAGTTGCAAGTAACAGATGTAGACTCTGGCTAGCAGAAGCAAAATAGTATTACATAGAAAAAATACGGAATTTATCACAAAATAGAAAGACAGCTAAGAGCCAACCAGCTGGAGTGGGCTCTGGGGGCAAAAACGAATGCATAGGCAGGTGGTCTCTTCAGGGCTCATTTCTCACAGTAAACAAGCCCCAGCCGGTTTCTGACCTTGAGCTACTAAGTTTGATGTTCAAATGTCCAAGAGAATCTAATTGGTCTGAACCCTGCTCCCAGGTTTTGGATGTTGAATGCATTCAGGGTGGTGGTGGAAATAGGAGGTGGTGGGTCCCTAAAGAAACATCAAGATCCTATTCCTCGGTGAAGGGGGAATGGATGCCAGGCAGGTAGAAGCACACATGTCCAGTGGAACATGGAAAATGGAAAGGAATGAAGCCGGGCACGGTGGCTCATGCCTGTAATCCCAGTACTTTGGGAGGCTGAGGCAGGCAGATCACCTGAGGTCAGGAGTTTGAGACCAGCCTAGCCAATATGGTGAAATCTCATCTTTACTAAAAATACAGAGACCTCAGATGGAACACAGGCACAGTGAGGAAACAGAGCACATTCCCACAGAACGAGAACACTTCTGAATGTAACCACAGTCCTGTCTGTTGAATGTTACTAGCCCGGATTGATAAGGAAATTTCCCTGGGGTCAGCTGGTGCTAACCCTGCATGGCAGGATGGAGCAAGGCTGATGGATGGTGTTTATGGAAACTGACCATGTGGTTATCTTGCAGCCACACTCCAGCTATTGTCCTGCAGGATATGAGATAAAATTCACATACATCAGGAAGGGTGAGTCTAAAACAGTGTGTGATTCCAGCAGGGAATGAGATAGAGGAAGAACGGGATTTCTAACTGCAATTCCACAGCTCAGCATCTCTTGTCAAAACCCAGCAAGCCCAAGGCCACCTTTGAGCTGGAGCCCAGATGTGGGCCACCTAGTTCAGGTGAGACTAGACTTGGAGTGGGGCCTGCATTCTGGCCCTGCGTCCTCCACTATTCAGCTTTTGTTTTCAGATAATCAATTTGTCTCCTTGGGCCTCGTTCTTCATCTTGAAAATGAGGCTAGTTGTTAAGGTCACATTCCTTGCCATACCTTTTTCTGAAACTATAGCCAAAAGGCCCAAGCTGGACCATGCGCAAAGCTATTTGTGACTCCACCTGGAGGCTGATCACAATGTGCACTGATCATTTCGGTATGTGAGCGTTTCCCCAGTGGTACATGGTCACCTCCTCCAGGGCAGGGATGCTTATTCATGTTTGTGTCTGATACACCCAGAATAACAAAGGACTCACGTAGAGCTCTTGCTGGGTATCGGTTGAATGACTGGGGATATCTCAGAGGCTAATTTCACGATCTTCGAGGATTCCGTGTTCATAAAACAGAAGGTGGGCCCTTTCCACTTAAAGCACCCTGGAGAAAGAAAGCCACCTGCCTCAGGTATGCCATCTCTTCTGCCACCGCTGTTCTGTGTCTTGGGAAAGTTCTCTCTCTTTGGAGCCCACTGAGAAAAGAAAATCAAGATACAAAGGGAGGGACTGGATCAGCTGGGCCCTCACATTTCTGGAGGTAACTAAGTGAGAGGATTAGGTTAGGTTCACCAGGCTGGGGTGTGGCTTAAGGCTGGAGGACAGAGCAGGTCAGGCTCCCTCCACCTCCTCCTGTGCTGGTGGGATGAGGGGCTGTGTCAAGATGTGTGTCAAGTCACAGCATTCCTTGGTGTCATGGTGGTCTTACATAATGGCCTCCACACTGGGACTAGATTTATCTTTTTGAAGGAGACCCAAGGGCTTGAGAGTCATGGGACAGACCCCACACTATGGAGTGCCATGTGGTTTACTCCCCGTGAGTCCCCCAGTGTGAGATGCAGTTTTGATTTTAAGGATACAAAGAGAGCTCTGATAGCAACATTATTTATAATAAAAGCTGGAAGCAACCCAAGTGTCCATGGATGGGTGACTGGATAAATGACATGGAGTCTCTCCACACAATGGAATATTATTTAGTCTTAAAATGGAAAGGATTGAAGCCAGGCATGGTGGCTCATGCCTGTAATCTCAGTACTTTGGGAGCCCGAGGTGGGCAGATTACCTGAGGTCAGGAGTTCGAGATCAGCCTGGCCAATATGGTGAAATCTCATCTTTACTAACAATACAAAAATTAGCTGGGCACGGTGGTGCATGCCTATAGTCCCAGCTACTTGGGAGGCTGAGGCAGGAGAATTGCTTGAACCTGGGAGGTGGAGGTTGCAGTGAGCTGAGCTCCCGCCACTTCACTCCAGCCTGGGAGATAGAGCGAGACTCCATCTCAGGGCGGTGGGGGGAGAAAAAAGGAATGAAATTCTGACACATGCTGCAAAATGGGTAAACCTCGAGAACATGATGGCAAACGAAATAAGCCAGTCCCAAAAATACGAATATTGGATGATTCCACTTACATGAGGTCCCTAGAGTAGTCAAATTCATAGAGACAGAGAGTGGAATGCTGGTTTCAAGGAGCTGCGGAGAGGGGTAAATGGGGAGTTAGTGTGAAATGGGTGCAGAGCCTCAATTTGGGAAGACGAAAAAGTTCTGGATATCTGGTGGCGATGTTTGCACAAAAATGTAAATGTTCTTAATGACACTAAATTGTGCACCTAAAAATGATGAAGATGGTAAAAGGAGAGAGAGAGAACTGACTGTGTTTTTAATAGAATAAGTTTCAAGATGTAGACTTCACCCCTGGTGATAAAGGAAGAAACCCAAACAAATGGCAAAGCCACAAGGCCAGCAAAATGAATCCAGATGTCAGCCAGGATCGGCTCCACCTCATCATGCTGAAGTCCCTGGCCTGCGACAGCCCCGAGCCCTGCCCAAGGCCCCCACGAGCCCAGAGGACTCCGCCGCCCCTGCATCCTGGCCCCTGCTCCACGTTCACACCGCACACATGTGAGTGCCACACCTCTCGGACCCTCAGAAAATGCAAAACACAAGCAAACTCAGGCAAAGCCCTTTGGAGCACAGTCTGGAGTCTGGGGGAACAGAAGTGTGACAGAAGGTATTTTCACAGCCAAAATATAGGGAATTGCAGTAGCAACTGAGTCCCACCTGTCAACACTGATCCACGCTGTCCACATAGCGGCCCTATCACCAGCAACCCTCACTGACACCTCTGCTTGTCCAGCATCTTTTCACGTCTCTGGTTCTTCTCTTCTTCCTCTTTACCACCCCCTACCACCGTCACCACAGCTACGTCTTCCTCATTCTCCCCAACTTTCCCAAAAAGCAGTAGATGCCTCCACTGTAATGGTGGAGCAGCTCTTGCCTCCTGTGGAACCTCTACAGCAGAGTCAAACCTGGCTCCAGTGCTTCATCTTTTTTTTTTTTTTTTTGAGACGGAGTTTCACTCTTGTTACCCAGGCTGGAGTGCAATGGTGCGATCTCGGCTCACGCAACCTCCGCCTCCTGGGTCCAGGCAATTCTCCTGCCTCAGCCTCCTGAGTAGCTGGGATTACAGGCACACACCTTCTTTTACATTAAACATTCTACTGTTCTTTTAACTGCTTTGTCTGAGCTTTCTATCATAGAAACCAGTCATGTTTCATATAGATTATTTCCAAACACACTGATTGTGTTTAAAGGTTGCCAACTTATACAGGAGTTTCATATTTTTATGTAGCTGAGCTTGTCAGCCTTTATTATTTCTTCCATTACTTTTAATCTTAAATAGCTTGGGTTATTGACTTCTACGGAACATTTTTGCATTTCATTTCTTTATTTAGCTGAACTTAATTCTGCTACTCTGATGTAAGATGTGGATGAATGTAAATTATGTCTTCTCCACATCCCCAGATGCCTAGCTAGTTTTCCCAGCAGCTATTAGTATTGCTCAGCAACCCAGCAACGCTGCAAATAACACCGTGTCTTCTTAGCTGCTGCTAAGAATTCCTCTTAGGTGTAGAACCAATATTGGGAGATTCTCCTCAGAATCACATTGTAAAAGATGAACCTCTGGGCTGGGCGCGGTGGCTCACGGCTGTAATCCCAGCACTTTGGGTGGCTGAGGCAGGTGGATCATGAGGTCAAGAGATCCAGGCCATCCTGGTCAACATGGTGAAACCCCGTCTCTACTAAAGATACAAAAAATTTGCCGGGCATGGTGGTACATGCCTGTAATCCCAGCTACTCAGGAGGCTGAGGCAGGAGAATTACCTGAACCCAGGAGGCGGAGGTTGTGGTGAGCTGAGATTGCGCCATTGCACTCCAGCCTGGGTAACAAGAGTGAAACTCCGTCTCAAAAAAAAAAAGAAGGTAATGATTGAACTGACTATTCTCTGCAGATGAAATAAAAAATGGTTAACATAAAGTGTTCCAATTTACTTTTGAAAGAAAACTCAATTCCACATCAACATGTAATTTATTTTCTATATAATTGTCTACAGATTTTAATGACAATCATCAATGATAACACACTGTGGTGAAATGGGGAAAGAAAAGTAGTCTCAGTTTTTATAGAATTCTATGTTTTAACAAACCTCCTAGAAAGCAATTTGGCAATTGTGATCACAGGCCTTGTAATGTCTGCTTGGATCAATTCTTCTAGGAATCTACCCTGGGTACACTCATTGAAATATTTACACCTAGCTTTTTACACCTAGGTTTCTTATGTGTGAAAATCCGGCAACAATTTGAATGTCTAATAGCATTTGGATGGGTAAATTCCATAAAACAGAATATACTGCAGATACTAAAAATAATGTTTTGATGGATTTCACTGACGATTAGTCAGTATTAATTTTAAATGAAATATTAAAATATTCTATATGAATTTAATATTCATATAGATGTTATGAATATTAACAAGTTTAATATTCATATAGATATGAATGTTAACAATATTAACAAGTAAACATGCATATATATTCATAACATACAGTATAAATATTTTAGTAAAAGACTGGAAATATGCTGAGACAATTGGATGTCTTGGGGAGGAAAATGCACTGTATAAAAATCACATCAAGATTTATTGTAAATCTAAATATTAAAGGAAAAATAATGAAGACTGTAGAAAAAAATCACATTTTAATGAACATGAAGTAGAGAAAGACTTCTTAAGCAGGACACAGAGTGCCGAATCATAAAGAAGGAGATAAAATAGCATTAAAACAGTCTGAAAGGAGAAGAAATGTTAGCCACTTCCAAAGTGGAAGAAGAGATTTGCAAGACACATGTCTATTATATTAAAAACTTCTACAGATCAGTAAAGAGATGAACAGCCTAGTAGAAAAAACAGGCAAAAGATTTGAAGAGACATTTCACAAATGAGCCTATCCAAATGTCTAATACATAAATAAAAGGAGCAGCTAAAATGAAAAAGATGGGGGAAAATAAAGTGTTGATGATATGGTTTGTGTCCCCACCCAAATCTCACCTTGAATTCCCGTGTGTTGTGGGAGGGACCCAGTGGGAGGTAACTGAATCATGGGGACAGGTCTTTCCCATGCTGTTCTCGTGACAGTGAATATGTCTCACAAGGCCTGATGGTTTTGAAAAACGGGAGTCTCCCTGCACAACTCGCTCTCTGCCTGCTGCCCTCCATGTAAGATGACTTGCTCCTCCTTGCCTTCTGCCATGATTGTGAGGCTTCCCCAGTCACATGGAACTGTTAAGTCTAATTAAAGCTCTTTCTTCTGTAAATTGCCCAGTCTCAGGCATGTCTTTATCAGAAGTGTGAAAACAAACTAATTCAGTTGATAGGAATGTAGACTGAGCTGCCAGCAGGGTCATGTACTGTGGGTGAGAGTGTAAATTGGTATAACCACTTAGGAAAATTATTTGGCCATAGCTACAAAAGTTGACTATAGGTGTAATCAGCTATATAATTTGTAACTACATAGCTCTGTAATTTGTAATTATACCTGGAATCAACTCTTGTAGCTATGGTCAGATTGTTGTGTGGTACCAATCCATGGCCTGTAAGGAGTGGGGCTGCACAGCAGGAGGTGAGTGGTGGGTGAGAGAGCATTACCACCTGAGCTCTGCCTCCTGTCCAATCAGCAGCAGCAGCATTAGAGTCTCATAAGAGCATGAACCCTATCGTGAACTTCACATACAAGGGATCCAGGTTGCAAGCTCCTAATGAGAATCTAATGCCTGATGGTCTGTCACTATCTTTCATCCTCTGCCAGCTGGGACCATTTAGATGGGGAGAAACAAGCTCAGGGTTCCCACTGATTCTACATGATGGTGAGTTATATAATTATTTCACTACGTATTACAATGCCACAATAATAGAAATAAAGTGCACAATAAACGTGATGCACTTGAATCATCCGAAAACCATCCCCACCCGGTCCCTGGTGCCAACAAGCTTGGGGATTGCTGCTGTAGACCATGAAGAGTAAACAAACTGCAATGGGTCACAAGAGTGTGGGTGAGTCTCACAAATACAATGTGAAGTGATTGCATTAAACATAGCTCAGACCAAAGCTACAGCAATCGCAGCTACCCCCTGGGGAAGGAGAGGTGACGGTAAGGAGACCTGGAAAGGCTTCTCAGGCACTGCTGGGGCTGTGTGTTGAGCCTGGTGCTAATTGCACAGGTGCATTCAATTTGCGAAAATTGATCAAGCCAAGCTGTACTATTAGGACCTGCTTCTCTTTTGTAGGTAAATTCTTAAGCATTTGTTTTTTTAAAAAGAGAAATAAACTCTGGAAGGTCTGTAAACAGTTATAATCTGTGGGTTATGCAAGATTCTTTTCTTCTTTATGTTTTCTAAAATGAGCCTTGATTACTTCTGCTGTCAAACAGTTTTTTCGGTTTTGCTTGTTTTGAGATCACTCCTGCTGCCTTCATCAGAGTAGGCCCCATGATGTGTCAGAGCCGCCAGCCCACGGTGGGAGTAGTGTGCCTGGGAAGAGAATCTGTTCTAGGAGGAGGCCTACTTAGTAATTTGGCTCCTCATAATATGAAAACAGAACTTAAACACAGGGCACATTTCCAGAAACTGGCAGGGCTGACAGTCATCCAGCGTTTACTTTCTTTCTGGGGCAGCACCCGGATGTGTTGTCCCAAATGCCATCTTTTCCAGTCCAGGCTCTGACCATGAGAGAAACATTCAAGGCATAGCAGGTCTTGGAAGTTCAGGATGGTATCTTCATTGTTCAGTTCTCCTCTTAAGAAGTGAAGCCTTCCAGACTACATGATGTGGCACAACCCGGCTCTACACAAAACACAAACATTAGCCAGGGGGTGGCACATACCTGTGGTCCCAGCTACTTTGGAGGCTGAGGTGGGAGGATCACTTGAACCCAGGAGACAGAGGTGGGAGTGAGGAGTGATCTCACCACTGTGCTCCAGCCTGGGAGACACAGTGAGATCCTGTCCCCCAAAAAAACAAAAAAGGAGTGAAGCCCTAACTGTCCTTTGTGAAGTGGAAAGTGCCAAGAAGAACTGGGAGGAGAAAGGCTGTAAATCTACACCAAATATGTCTTAATTGTCACTCAGCTCGATGTCTCAAAGGGAAAGAGACTGACTCTTCTGAAGATGCTGATGTTGGCACATGCATTTAAAGTGAGCACCGTAATGCATGTGCCAACATGTCAGTCAACCAAATATGGCTTAATTTTCACTCAGCTCGATGTCTCAAAGGGAAAGAGACTCTTCTGAAGATGCTGATGTTGGCACATGCATTTAAGGTGAGCAGGTTACTTACATTTCAGTCAACAACACACTTACCTAACACACCCTGTGATCAGTATGATCGTGGTCTCAATATTAGACCAAGTGACTCAAACTGGCTTATTTATCATGGCACCTAAAAAAAGAAAAAGAAAAAGAAAACAGAGATGGGTGTGATATTCAGGCAATATTCAATCTTAACTCTGGCTCTATTGCTTTGCCATTTTCTCAGCCCTGCCCATGTCTCTGCATTTGCCACCCCGCACACCCACGACTGGAAGACAGCAGCAGCCACCAGCTCTACATGCTTCCTCATTCACCTTCATAAGCTTTGAGCTGATTGGAGCACTCCTGAACCAACCCCACAGCCCAGAGAAAGGCAGACTGTGATTGGCCAAGGCCTAATTGACCTGCCCTATCCACCCTATCAGGGATACCTTGTCCAGTCAAGGAACTGGGATGGAGTTGCTCTCCCCCAAACTCCACAGCTGCTGAACTGGCACAAGGAGGTTGGGGTGGGGGATCCTGGGAGTTCAGTGCCACCCTGCAGTTCATTTAACCTCTTCAGTATGCAAAGGAAAAAGGAGACATGGTTGTTCGATTTCAGGCTTTTTACAGCATGCATTTGGAGTGGTCACCTTAAGAAGAGGAGGGTCACAGTATGAACTTTTTCTTCTCCAAGAACCTTCTAAGGGTCCTTTAAAGACACATGCACTAGACGCCTACTTTGTGCTGGGCGCTGTATGAAATCCTGGAGCAGAGACACGCAAAGGGTAGACTTGACCTTGAGGGGTCCTGGAACTACATCCTCTCCTTGGCCCTACCCCAGCCCCTCAGGGTCCATGTGAGATGAGAACATCTTAGAGGTGGAAGCAGCAGGTGCAGGGGCTTAACGGCAGGGCTGGGGTGCAGGAGGGCTGCCTTAGAGTGCCCCCAACTTGGGGATATCTTTCCCTCCTTCTTCTGAGGCTGTGCCTAGAAGCTGGCTCAATGTTGGAGAGAGCAAGCTCCTGGCACCATGTTCGGAGTTGGCAGTCTTACCTGGTCCCAGAGGACAGGGAGACCTGGGGAGTTTCCCTGTTGCAGTGGGGAGTTAGGCATGAGCAAGGCAGGAAAGAGTTCCCCTACACACACACACACACACACACACACACACACACACACACACACACACACCAGGAATGTAGGGCAACCATCAGGTGATGGACAGGAGGTTGTTATACTGTCTCTCTAAAATAATAATTGACCACAGCCGATGCCAGAAAAAGACAATCTCCTAACAAATAAAAACACCTGAAACTGGTGATCAGCAGCTTCCTGATAATATCTCAAGAGTTGGGCGAGTGGGCTCAAGCATGTCCATTCAGAAGCGAAATGGTGGAGTTTAACTGGTCTATGACCTTCCAGGGACGTTCAACTGGTAAGAAGAAGCACGACTCCGGTAAACACACTGCATGCTCCCTCCCAAGTGCCAGCAGGCCACTGTGCACATGGACAGCCCACCCCAAGGGAGGAATCAGGGGAGACGGGATGCAGGACCCCAGAAGCATGCCAACGTATAAAACCCCAAGTCAAAGATCAAACAGTGCACTTCGTCTCTCAAGTCGCCCGCTTGGCCCTCTTCCAAGTCCAGTTTCCTCCCTTTCCTTTCTGCTCTGAAGCTTTCTAATAAACTCTGATTCCTGCTCTAAAACTTGCCTCAGTCACCCCTTCTGCCTTACGCCCCTTTAGTCAAATTCTTTCTTCTGAGGAGGCAAGAATTGAGGCCGCTTCAGACCACGTGGATGCACCCCATGATATCCTGGGTCGTCCCTTCTCCCTGTAGCCCTCTCAGAATGACCGTCTGGCTCCCCGTTCCCTCTGCTCTGTGAAAGGCAGATTTGAGCTCCAAGGACCGGGAAAGCTGTGTGCTTCAGGAAGGACCGTCCCCTGCATCCTGCCTCTGATCGTCTTCCCTCCGAGTGACCTCTTCTTTGAAAAGCACAGGCCTTTTCCAAGGTCTGGGAAAAATAGCCAAGAAAAGCTCAGAAATGCCTTCTCTTAGGAGTTGACCCTTCTGCCTTTCATGTGGTAAAGAATTCCCCTTTGAGGATCCTCTTGTATAAACCCTTTAATTGCATAGCTAATACAAACCAGAGCAGAAATGATTCCTCCAAGAATTCTTGTTTGGATTCATTACCATTTTCAAAGAGTCCCTCTTTTATCTTGTCTCAGATCAGCTGAATGATGCCCCTGTTTTAAAAGGGCTTAGCAGAAGAGATAACGCATTACCACTTCTTCCCAGCCTAGTGTGGTGGATGGAGGCTTACCCTAAAGATAATTAAATCTTAACTCCCAATGGGTGAGGAAACCCAGACTTCCGTGAAACAGCTTTTACTGTGCTTGAGGGCCCCACGCAGCTGAGATGCCCCAGAGGTCAGAAAGAGGGGTCTTCCCACAGCATCTCCCCACTAAGTGGTGAGTCAAAAGGGGGCAAATGATAGGGCTTCTTGTCTCAAAATGGAACCAGATCCCAGTATAGATGGTGTGCTAAGAGGTTAGGAGTCTTCCTACTGTAACTGCGGATTAGCTCAGCTTGACCACGGGAGAAGCAAGGTATGATCTGCGTCTGACAAGACTAGAGAGGTAATCAATAGCCCACGTTGCTGTGGCAGGCACAGAGGTGTGTGGGGAGCTCGGATTCCACTTCATGCTGCGAGGAGAGTGGTTATTCAACAGCCTCTAAATGAAGACGACGGCTCACAAATCAGCCTCCGCTTTGAGGCTGAGATCGTATTGTTCTTGGGGTGGCTTCGGCTGGTGACTGAGCAACAATTCCTGGCCACCTCCACCCGACACAGGACTCTTTAAACAAGGAAGCTTTGCTCCAAGCTCAGTGTTGGGGAAAGCTGGGGGTTCTGCCAGGTCCACCACTGTGTGATGGCCCCTCCCAGCCCATCCTTCCTCCTCCCATTTCCTTTCACAGCCATTATCTCCGGCAAACCAATCTCTCTCCTAACTCAGTTTGAGCATTTCACACGCCCAAATCCCCACTCCCAGAGCTCCCGTGCAACCACCCGCTAGTCCCAGAGGGGCTGTATCGTGGCCCCCACCCTGCTGGAGCCATCATGTAAAAAAAGAGATCCACTCTTTTCACATGGGTAAAATGGGTGGGGGCTGGATCTTAGAAGGCAGTTTAAGGAATGGCAGGAATGACGTAGAGAGTTGGGAGAAGAAGAATCTTCCTGGAATTGGGCCCTACCAAGATGTCCCTTCCACTATATCAAATCCTAGAGACCGTCAGCCAAGGACAAGGGGGCACTATTTTATTGAACAAAATGCCATCCCAGGGACACTCCCCTAAGGGAGGCTGCATCTGAAAATGCCTTGTCGGATTCAGTGTATGGTGTCTGTGACAAGCCATGCTGAGCACGCTTCTCAGGATGGAAACATCCAGAATGTTCACAGCCAAAAAATCCCAGGCTAAGCCAAGGATTTCAGACTGGATCTTCATCACACAAAGCCTCGAAGAACAAGGAAGATGCTTCTTATCACCCAGGTTTGTCTGCTCCGGCTCCAGGCATAACCAGGATGCCCTTTCCCAAGGTCCAGGAATGGAATCATATCCAGCTCCTCCAAGCCCTGTGTGGGCAGGGTCAGTAGTTACTCTGTCTAGAGGAGCCAGCCGTCACCTTAGTCCTGGCTAATGGCAAACTCAATAATATTTCCATCTTTTGACTTCATGTAAGAGCTAGGGATGTCTGCTCACTCATGTAGTTTATCCTGTGAAAATTCTAAGGCTGCCATTTTCTCTAAAAAGTATCCTAGTACCTTCTTTATCTGTTGATGCAAAACATAAGACACCTCTAAATGATGTTATAAGAACTTAGTAACTTAAAAAATGTTGGATATTTTAAGTTAATTACATGGGATTTTATTTTATTGATAGTTCAGTTCATTTATTTTCCATTTGTTTATAATTTCTAATACATCAATTTAAAGCCATGTTTTTCTCTGAATCTGCACCTAACTGACTTGGATATTTACTTCCCTCCTCATCCTTGATTTCTAAAGCATTCATACTATCCATTTAAGTTCTTCTTTAATTCAAGAGTTATTTAAAGTGTGTTTGTGTTTTTTTTAAGCTAGTTTTGAAACTGAAATGTAATACAAGAGTGTTTTGAAACCAGGTTTTTCTAGGCTTAACCCTACCTCTAAATCTAACCCTAACACAAAGCTTGACCCTAACTCACTTTCCTTGAGCTTGATTCCAGGAAAAAGAAGACATAACCGCTCTTCTATCCACTGACATTTTTGCAAAGCATTATGGATTGTCTGTAATCTGGCATGTCACCCTATGAAAACATGCTTCAAAACCAAAAACATAATGATTTTGTTTTATTTTTATAGTGGGTGGGTTGCAAAAAGCCAGAAGGAAATTCTGTTTTTTAGACTGCTTATTTTACTTGGAAAGGGAAAATGCCTCTCTAATGGGTGTCCTTGAAGGCAGTCAAAGTCAAGAAAAAGCACTGCCAAGTTTAAGAGTAAATACTCCAAAAAGTAATATTAGCAAATTATTTTCAGGAGCAATGCCCACTACCATCATAATTATTAAAGTTTGGGGGCCTTGGTCATTGTAACATTATAACTACAGAGGAAACAGGCTAAAATGAATGCATAAGGTAAAAGGAGAAAAATACTCTTCACAGATAATAACAATTAAAAACATACAATTATTTCAAAGCAGCTTAAGCGACTTTAAAAGACAAATGTGGAAAAACTGATAGCAGCTAAGTATTGATCTTATTCACAATAGTATCAAAATATCATAAACAAAGAAGTGATTTTGAGAAAATGTGCAAAACGTAAATAAAACCTCCAAGGTCTACAGGAGCTCATAAAAGACATCCATCTGAGAAAAGAAAACTATTTCTAAATGTACACATGAATAGTCCAAATAGAATTTTTATGAATTGGCAAAAAATAATTTTGAAATTTATCTGAAAGAACATACACTTCCAAAAGGGCCATCTGAAAAATAAGAGTAAGAGGGAAGAAGTTTGCAGTCCCAGCAGATATTAAAATACATTTTAAGAAGAACATTCGTAAAAACATTAGAATATTGGCTTAAAATCTGGAAGAAGAGAGAGTAAAGAAATGCAATGCATAAACCGTGAGCTAAAAGCAATCATGTATAGAAATATAGACAGTTGCTCAAGCCTGTAATCCCAGCACTTTGGGAGGCTGAGGTGGGCAAGACCAGTCTGGTCAACATGGTGAAACCCCGCCTCTAGTAAAAATACAAAAAATTAGCTGGGCATGGTGGCACGTGCCTGTAATCCCAGCTACTCAGGAGGCTGAGGCAGGAGAATTGCCTGAACCCAGGAGGTGGAGGTTTCAGTGAGCTGAGATCGCCCCATTGCACTCCAGCCTGGGTAACAAGAGCGAAACTCTGTCTCAAAAAAAAAAAAAAAAAAAAAAAAAGAAATACAGACAGTCACATGTAGAACTTGACATTTTCTAGCCGCCACATTTAACAACAGTAAAAATAGATAGATGAAGCTAATTTTAATAATATAGCTGATTTAACTTAATATATCAAAATGACATCATTTTAACTTGTGATCAATTGAAAACAATTATTTATTTTATTTTCTGAGACAGGGTCTCTCTCTATCACCCACGCTGGAGTGCAGTGGGACAATCATGGCTCGCTGCAGCCTTGACCTCTGGGCTCAAGAGATCCTCCCACCTCAGCCTCCCGAGTCGTTGGGTCCACAGGCACACACCACTACCCCCAGCTAATTTTTGTATTTTTGGTAAAGACAAGGTTTTGCTATATTGCCCAGGCTGGTCTCAAACTCCTGAGGTCAAGCAATCCTTCTACCTTGGCCTCCCAAAGTGTGGGGATTACAGGCATAACCCATGGCACCAGGTCTTGAAAAAATTATTTACTTTACATTCTTTTTTTGTACTAAGCCTTTGAAATGTGTACTATCCACATATTTAATAGCCACATCTAGCTAGAGGCTATTGCATCCTTACAGCATAGATTATAAGTAGGGGAATGTTATTGAACAGCCATCAGGAAAGCCGTGGAGAAGGAAACAGAAATTTAATCAATGGCATATGTCCTTATAATGATTTATAAAATGCAGAAGCATAGCACAATGAGTTAAAACTACACCATAGGTCATCTGACAAAGTGAGATCTAGGTGGAGTAAGTGAAACTATTTTAAAAAGTAAAAAACGGAAAAGCCTACGGTAAGCCAAGCAGTGTCACAACTTGGGTGGACCTGGGTGGGAGGCCTGTTGGTTCCAGGAAAAACAGGTCTGTGGAGGAAGAGGAGAAGGCGGGGGCGTCACACACTCTGGGGTCAGTGACCTGTGTGTGGACAGAGCTTGGGGAAGATGGCCAGGAGTCCAGAACCCAGGAACCAAAGGCCAGTTCTACAGTGATTCAGACAGTGGGTGGGATCAGGTAGGCCTGGTAGGCTGAGGCAGTGGAGCAGAAGTTTCCAGGCACTGGTCCAATTTGGAAGTGCAAAAGGGTGTTGGCCACTGTTGGGTAATCTATCCACATGGACAGGGCCCCACCCATGGAAGCTCCAGCAAGGACAGCTGGAGTTGAGCCCAGGAGAGAAGGTTTTGGTGACGTCAGGATGTCTGAAGACCATGAGGGGCATGTGTGCAGCTCCAATCCCAGAGAGAAAGTGGGATGCCAGAGGTGGCAGACACACAGTACTGTCAAGCGGGAGAACAAGGGGACAGATAACTGCAGGAGTGGAAGATGTTGCCATGGGCTGGAGAGTGTCCCCTCAAAATTCACATCTGGCCGGGTGCGGTGGCTCACACCTGTAATTCCAGCACTTTGGGAGTCCCAGGCAGGTGGATCACAAGGTCAGGAGTTTAAGACCAGCCTGGCCAAGATGGTGAAACCCCATCTCCACTAAAAATACAAAAATTAGTTGAGCATACTGGTGGGTGCCTGTAATCCCAGCTACTCAGGAGGCTGAGGCAGGAGAATGGCTTGAACCCGGAAGGCAGAGGTTGCAGTGAGCCAAGATTGTGCCACTGCACTCCAGCCAAGGTGACGAAGCAAGACTCCGTCTCAAACAAACAAACAAAAATTCACGTGTTGAAGTCCTAAGCTCAATACCTCCCATCCAACTGCATTTGCAGATAGGGCATTCAGAGAGAAAACTAAAGTTCGATTAGATCATTGGGTGGATCCACTACGAGGAAATTTGGACACAGACGGGGAAGATCATGTGAAATGCAGAGGGAAGACAGCCATCTGTAAACCCAGGAGAGAGGCCTCGAGAGAAACCCACCCTGTGGACATCTTCATCTCAGAGTTCCAGCATGCAGAATCCTGGAGAGAAGAAATGCCTGTTTTTTGAGCCACCCAGTCTACAGTGCTTGCTTGTGACAGCCTGAGCTGACTCTACAGATGCTGAAACTGCAGCTTGCACCAGTGAGGCCCTCATCCCCATAGCGCCATGGTAGACTCAGCTTTGGTGGGAAAGGAGCATCCATGCGGCTCCTGGCACTCAGGAGCCTCATCCGCTGTGTCCTGCGAAAGCCACTTGCCCACCGGGGGGTTGGGAAGTAATGTTTAATCCATGCCTGGAAAGATTCCACTCAACTCGATGCAAGATGGGACTCTATCATAGAGTTGCCAGAGAAAATACAGGCCACTCAGTTAAATTCGAATGCCAATAAGCAACATTTTTTTTTTAGTGTATGTTTCAAATATTGCAGGGGGCATGATTGTTCTAAAAGTTATTTGCTATTTATCTGACATTCAAATGTAAGTATCTTATCATTTTATTTGCTAACTTGGTCAACCCTGGCCAAAGGCTAAGGAAAGGGGCCCAGCCCAGCAGGGAAGGGAGTGAAAGGAAGCAAAGAAGTGAAGAAGAAGATAGTGGGGGACCCCTGCCAGGGGGAGTGTCACCAGAACCACCCAAGACGGAGGACTTTCTGAAGACAGAAGTCAAAGATGAAATTAAGTGAAATGTTCAACAGATTTAACTACATCCATATTTTATGATTAACGTTGAAAGAAATAAGAAAAAAATAAGACTGGAAAAACCGTTTCAACAACACGAAAAAGCCAGTATGAATACAGAATGCTCATTCCAACTGGTAAGGAAAATATCAAAATCGCAGTAGGCAGACAGGTAAAAGTGTGATAATAATTTGTACAAAAGGATCTACGATTACCAAACACATTTGGAAAATCTTTTTGCCCTTTTAAGAATTTTTACATGCAAATTCCTAAAAAATTAGGAATAAACTTTCACTTTTTAAAAGTAGGACTTTAAAAAATTAAATTATTAAGTGAAGATGAGACTGTGCTTCCACTAACAATGACCTTTCTGGTAGTGGAAACTTAGCCATATGCTTAGTGGAATTTCTTAGTAGAAATTTAGCAATACGCTCATACTTGTTGACCAAATAAAAGAATTCCTGGGTGTTGTCTTAAGAGTCATGACTTAAAATGAAGACAGAGCAAAGGATAGGAAATCATGTGTTACTCCATTACTGTGACTATATGACTAGGAATATCCCCGAACAGTGACTGCAGAGAAATACACACACACAAGCGTTCCATGTGAATATATTCTTCCTTTTAAGATTTCCTTCATTAGTATCTTTTTCTTGTATATTAACAAACATTAAAGTAAAAAGCAGTTTCTTTTTGTTCACAAAGAGTATTGACTAAGGTGTGCCCTGTCAGAATTCCACCTGGCTCGTGACATGGGGATGGTGGCAGGGTTGGCCATCAGTGACTCCTAGGCCAGCTCAGAGAACAATTCCATGAGACCTCTTTTCTACTTGACATCAGAGTCTGTAGGTTCAAAGCTTTGCTGGCTGCCCAGGCCTTTTTTTTTTTTTTTTAGGTGGAGTTTCGCTCTTGTTACCCAGGCTGGAGTGCAATGGCGCGATCTCAGCTCACCGCAACCTCCACCTCCTGGGTTCAGGCAATTCTCCTGCCTCAGCCTCCTGAGTAGCTGGGATTACAGGCACGCGCCACTGTGCCCAGCTAATTTTTTGTACTTTTAGTAGAGACAGGGTTTCACTATGTTGTCCTGGATGGTCTCGATCTTTTGACCTTGTGATCCACCCGCCTCGGCCTCCCAAAGTGCTGGGGTTACAGGCGTGAGCCACCATGCCCGGCCCAGGCCTTTTAAACAGGTACTCAAAAGCCCTGAAGACTTTCTCTGGCCAAAGGTTCAATGTACTACAGGATATTTCCATTCAGTGAGATAGTAATTTTTATTCTATAATTTTTCTTTACCTGGAATATTAATGCCTTGCACTCACTATTCACACTGTCTTCTACTAACCAAAAGCCATAACTGAAAGTAACTGTTGTGGTACCAGCCTTTGCATGATCGGGGGTAATCGCTCTGCTGTCGCTACACCACTTTCCAGCGCCTAGGAGGAACAGAAGGTGGTTGGCTTGGTTACCCCTGAAGGGTCTGGGTTCCTGTTTCAGAACAGATGGGACTGACCACAGGGAAAGGACACAGGTCAGTCCAGTTCAGTGGACGCTATAGCTGTGGGAGACAGGGGCTTTAAAATACAAAGAATTGAGGTCAGCAATTGAAACCGCCGGTTTCTCTGAGGTTCACAAAGCGTCTGCCACCCCAAGCTTGGGAACAAGAGGCCACTCCTGTATCAGTTTGCTTGGTTGTCATCACCAGGTGCCACGGGCTGGGTGGCTGACACAGCAGGCATTTATTTTCTCGCAGTTCTGGAGGCTGGAAGTCTGAGAGCAAGGCATTCGCGGGGCTGGCTTCTCCTTGGCTTGTAGATGCTGCCTCCTTCCTGTGGCTTCGTATGGCCTTTCCTCTGCGTGTGTCCATGTCCTCATCTCTTCTTATAAGTACACCAGTCGTATTGGATGAGGGCCCATCCTAACAGCCTCCTTTTAACTTACTTATTCCTGTAAAGACCCTATCCCCAAACACAGTCACATTCCGACGTATTGAGGGTTAGGACTTCAACATGTGAATTTTGGAGGGCACACAGTTCAGCCCATAACAATTCTGAGGCTGGAAGAGAACTTCTCTGTTACTGGCTGCAAAGCTGCAGAGGAATATTTTACATATATATATATATATATAAAATATAAAAAATATATATAAATATATAAAATATTTGTATATATAATAAATACATATTGTATACATAAATATGCATTATATATAATATATAAATATATATATTTAATATATATAATATGTTAGCTTATTAAAATAGGTATATAATACACATTATATATATTAATACATATAATGTTAGTATATTAAAATAGGTATATAATACATATTATATAATATATATAATTATATAATATATAGTATGTATTATATATAATATACATAATATGTTAGTATATAAAAATAAGTATATAATACATATTATATATATATATATTTTTTTTTATAGGATTCCAGCTTGTCCTGGAAGCAAGAGAGTCATCAAACCTTACACCAAACACCAAGACAAATGTGTTAGAAGATCCTGACTAAAGCATCTGGGTAGTCTGAGAGCAGCACTACTTTATCTTAGGATTCCTGAGATTTTCTGTTCAAACCTGAGAGTACCCCTTGGGAAGGTGTCAGAAGCAGATGTTCGGTGCCACAAAGAAAAATCAGCACTGAGACAAAGGATCTTTCAGCAACGTAATTTTTACTTTCTGGGCTGCAGGAAGGGCACCCTCGCTAGCCATCTTGCCACAAGAGAACAAGGAACAAAGGAAAACAGACACATTTATCCTTTATGCACTTGGGGTCGTCCTGTGTCTGATCTCCGTTGACTGGAGCCAGACGTCACAATCTAAACTACAACCCGATTGGCTAACAACTTAAAACTTTCCTAAACAGGTAAAAGCAGTGGCGAGCTGGGACCTGCCTGTGAGCACGTCCAGGACAGATATCTTGGTTAAAGTACAAGGACACAGAATGCACTACGTGCCTGTGAGCGTGGCATGTCTAACAGCTACAGAGGATAGGGCTTCACAAAGAGTTATTAGCACACTTACTCTTTAACAAGAAAGTAAACTTTAAAAAGGAACTTTTCTACTTCCCACAGAAGGGAAACACCAGCACACACAGGCCTCTGACGTTAGCCCACCCCAGTGCCCACCAGCACATCGCCAGCTCAAGGGCCTTGGACCACTGAGAACCAGGGTGAAGCCTCCTCGTCTCAACACCCTCGGGGATGCTGGGTGATGACTTTTCTCTCTGCCTTCCTTGGGGCCAGGTCTGGAAGCCCAATGTCACCTGGATCCGACCTGCAGAGGGGGCTGGGTGTCATCTTCCCTGGGTCTAGGGCCACGTTTATGTTTTCTTTATGCTGCCACAGTTCATCTTAATTCCCATCTGCATGCTCAGCTAAGGTGAGGCCCGCCCCGGCACACCCGCTCACTCTGATGGGCTCCCTGGCCTCCGACCCCAGTACAGCTAATGTCCTTCTGTGCCTCTGGGGCATGTGGGATGGACCCAGGCTGCTCCCCTCTGGGCTCGCCTTCCTGAGCTCCCCGACTTCCAGGGGCCCTGAGCGTGCACTTAGGCTAACGTGACGTCATTCATGACAGCAGAGCGAGAGCTCGGATTCATTGTCTTTCCTTTCATGCACTTTATCTTTCGGCCGCCTCGAGAGCTGGTTTGACATGCAAGGTACAGTAGGAGAAATCTATTCGGCTGTCTCTGGGACAAATAGAAGGAAGTGTGCACTTTGACAACCACGTATAGATTCTTCTGATGTCCAGCCCCCTCCTCCCCATCAGGGTGTGAGGCAGGTGCACTCCCATTTGGTTCACATCAGTGTATATTGATATATTAAAGCCCTTTGGGCCTTAATGTGGCTCCGGCAACAAATGCCTGAAGCGCCCTGTCGAGTTTATGCACAGCCTACTGTCAAAGTGGGGTTACACTGTGGGGCGGATGCCTCTTTCAGAGGAGACGTAGCCAACTCTAGCAGGTGTTTATTCTCAGAAGAGGTCAATAGATGTTATGAAACACTCGCAGCTGCGGAGAAGAGATTCCAAAACACGGAAAGCAGCGTGGCTCCCTCGGCCTGTCGGTGTCACAGGATCGGCCAAGGCATCTGTCCTCTGGACAGCATAGGTATGATAGAAGATAAAGTCACCTCTGCGTGTTCTCAGCACAGTGTGAGCCAGATTGAAGAGCTCCGAGAACCTCACTGAGCAGGCGGCTCAGGGTAATGCTGTTTGGCTTCCCCTAGGGCCGCCCCAGGAAGTCCAGTGCAGCACTGTCAACACAGCCTTCTTCACTGCCACTTTATCACGGATTTGAAAAGTGACTTGAAACGCTTTGCCCCATCTTCATTGGACTATTAGCTCCGAAATTATCCAAAAAACTGTTCCTATCAAATGCAAGATAGTATGACCTGCAAAAGGTCAGTAAAATTTCCCAACTATGTCTTCTATTAAAAGTATAATGCAGCCGGGTGTGGTGGCTCACGCCTGTAATCCCAGCGCTTTGGGAGGCTGAGTCAGGTGGATCATGAGGTCAGGAGATCGAAACCATCCTGGCCAAAATGCTGAAACCCCATCTCTACTAAAAATACAAAAAGTAGCCAGGAGTGGTGGTGCATGCCTGTAGTCCCAGCTACTCAGGAGGCTGAGACAGGAGAATCATTTGAACCTGGGAAGCGGAAGTTGCAGTGAGTCAAGATTGTGCCACTGCACGATCAGAACAGAGTTAAACAAACAGAGTTAGACTCTGTCTTAAAAAAAAAAAAGAGTATAAGGCAACTGAGGGTTTTCTGGCTCACTGGCTTAACTTTTTTTGTGGTCACTAAGCATTATAATTTCCAAAATGAATCCACAGTGGAAAAGTAGGGAAATAAAAAAGAATTAAAGATCTAAGCTTGGCAGAAAGACCCAGGAGCAGGAAGAGATTAGGCACATAGGAACCAGCGAAGTATGGCAGAACAACGGCTTTCAGAAAAGCTTATCACTTCTGCTCGACAAAGGGAATTGCCTGGCTGTGACACTGTAGGATAAGTATGCAGGATGCTACCACGGGGAAAACTGGGTGAAGAGAACCTGGGCGCTCTCTACGGTCCTTGTTACAATTGCATGGGACGCTTCCATTATCTCAAAATAAAAGGTTTAATTTAAGACAGACTGCACAGGCAGTGGGTGTTTGGTTCATCCCAGCACCTTCCCTGTCCACCTGTGCATCACTGGAACCATTTTCAAGTTCTTAGGAAGAAGAGAAGGTAAGGCAGGGCATGGTGGCTCACTCCTGTAATCTCAGCACTTTGGGAGGCTGAGGTGGGTGGATTACAAGGTCAGGAGTTTGAGACCAGCCTGGCCAACATGGTGAATCCCCATCTCTACTAAAAATGTAAAAATTAGCCATGTGTGGTGGTGCACACCTGTAATCCCAGCTACTCGGGAGGCTAAGGCAGAAGAATCACTTGAACCCAGGAGGCAGAGGTTACAGTGAGCTGAGATTATACCATTGCACTCCAGCCTGGGTGACTCAATAAAAAAAGACTCCAACTCAAAAAAAAAAAAAAACAGGGAAGAAAAGAGGGTTTTTAGGGCCTGGACCCCTTCAACCCCTGTGTCTCTGGTTCGTTGGCCATGCTGTTTGGAGAGAACTATCTTGCAGGGAGGGCTGCTCCTGAGGCCATGTTTTTGACCTGGCATCCTCCCCTTCCCAAGGTAACCTGCTGATGAGGACTCACTGCCAGTGGGCACCAATGCTGTACAAACAACACCTGCTGTCACATCTTAAAAAAGGATTATAGAAGCTTGCGATGCAGCCACCTAGATGGGAGACACACATATGTCACAATCCCTGCACTCTCAGAGAAGGAAAAGACCCCAAATGTGAAATATAGTATTTCCTGAGGGGCTCATGAAGGGAGACCTTGGAATGTGAAAGCAGCCTGCTGTTCAAGCTCAGCACAGATCCCAGTGAGGGTCTGCATGTAGTAGCAACTCAATAAACATTGCATTTAAATGAATGAATGAATCAATCAATCAATCAATTAGTGCTGGATCCCACAGAGCTGCCTTTAAATTTACCTCTAAAAAGAGGCTAGAGAAGTCTTTCACAGTTCAGAGGCCCTTGTATCTTACTATTTCCCCACAACTTGGGCCTTTATGATCTGACAGGACTTTTAGGCCAATGCTTGCAGTCAAGAGGAAGGTGAGTACCACCTCCTCATTGAGGATGTCTTTACAGTTGGAGGGGCAACTTGAAGTAGGCATCCATTCTGGTGCACATTTTCACTAAGGATGCCTCAATCTTAATTGCATAAAAAAAGAAAACAGCTGTGTTTGCAGGCAACTCCCGAAGTGCAAATGCTCGATTCTAAATAAATGCTTTCACAGGTTAAGTTGTGCAGTCCTGGGGCTCCATCTCACCACTAATCTTTCCCAGCAGATCCTGAGGGAGCTTGAGGGACGAGAACAGAGGCATCTGGCTCTTTCTCTGGCTGGCTTCTTTACTGCAACCTGTTTGATCAGCATCATATTATCTTGATTACAGCAGGAACAGATATGCTCTTTCTCTGGGGTTCCTCTAGAGCTGAGGCCTGGTCACATGTGATACCTGCTCCCCATTTCTTAGGATAAAATGCTCTCTCCCAGACTGTTAAAAAGAAACTACACGGCAGATGATGATTGACCGCCTTTTAAATTCCCATCAACCTTTGCTTCACAGGACATCAGGAATATTGGCTAATTGTTGGTCAGGCCCCTGGAGAGAAGGCCACCAACTAAAGCAAACGCAGTGACGTAAAGAAATTCAGCTCATACTATGACTTGTAGATACGGAGAACAATTATCACTAACCCACCCTTCAAGGCACTATTCACTGGTTTGGGGGGAAATAATTCAATATTCATTCTATTTTAATGATCAATTCCATCTGATAATTTCAAAAAATGTTTTGCATCTTTATTGGAAAAAAATCAAAACACTGTTTCTCAGATGCGCCCCCTCTCTGCCTGGAGTTTCTTCTAAGATGCTCTTCCCTTGTGTAAGAGGAATGATGTCACTTGTGTGGAGCTTGGAGGGGGAGGGCTGACGGCCCTTACCTTGGAATTTTGGGTAGTTTTTACAGGAAAGGGAGTCTCGATCCAGACCCCAAGAGAGGGTTCTTGGATCTTGTGCAAGAAAGAATTCAGTGCAAGTCCATACAGTAAAGTGAAAGCAAGTTTATTAAGAAAGTAAAGGAAGAAATTAATGGCTATTCCATAGACTGAGCAGCCCTGAGGGCTGCTGGTTGCCCATTTTTATGAGTATTTCTTGATTATATGCCAAATAAGGGGTAGATTTTTCATGTCTCCCATTTTTAGACCATAGGGCAACTTCCTGTCATTTCCATGGCATTTATAAACTGTCATGGCACTGGTGGGAGTGCAGCAATGAGGACAACTAGAGGTCACTCTTGTCACCATCTTGGTTTTGTGGGTTTTGCCCCGCTTATTTCCTGCAACCTGTTTTATCAGCAGAGTCATTATGACCTGCATTTTGTGCTGATCTCCTGTCTCATCCTGTGACTTAGAATGCCCTAATGACCTGGAAATGTAGCCCAGTGAGTCTCAGCCTCATTGCACCCGGCTTCTATTCAAGATGGAGTTCCTCTGGTTCACATGCCTCTGATGGCTGGACTACAGTCTCGGTCCTCCTGGCTGATGCTCATCTTGATGGCATTTTCAGCTGGCATACAAGGCATGAATGGCACAGCCTGGTTGGCTAGTATTGGGCAACTCTCTCGTGAGGCATCTTGGAGCATTCAGACAGAGCCAGAGCCCATCTGCGATGCCAATTCCCATTTTAGGATGTGGGCTCTGGAGCATCGAAGGCCTGCAGAACCAGCCCTTGCCTCCTGGGCTGCCTGGGCTGCATGAGAGAAACGTCATCTGGGGAAAGAGTGATGTAAAAAACGATCCCGTAAGAAAATGGTGGCTTGGGGCATGGCATGCTGGTGCGTTGGCTGCAGAGCTGTGGTTCTCACTGTGGTTCTCACTGTGGTCCCTGGAGCATCACTCAGCATCACCTGGGAATTCGTCAGCAATGCAGATTCTCAGGCCTAACCCAGACCCTCTGAATCAGAAACTCTGAGGGTGGGGCCTTGTGTGAACAAGTCCCACAGAGGATTCTAATGCGGGCTAAGGTGTGGGACCCACAGAGACGATCAGCCTTCCTGGGTAGTAACAAACTGGGAGCCTAGGAACTTGTGGTGAGTGACTTTCCCTCTGATTTTTATTTATATTTTTTTAGGTTCAGAACCTGCGTTCCATCAGTCTCGGTAACTATGCTGCAATAGGACACATTTTGATCAAACACTTTTCCGCTCCCTGTGCTCTGCTGAACGTCACCGAGGTCAGGAAGTGCGTTGTTAAATGCTCTCCCTGTGTCTGTTCAAATGTAAAACCCCTGCCAGGGCTTTTCCTCCCAGGAAGGAAGAGGGGTGACCCCACTGGAACCTGGTGTCCAGAGAGGTGGGGCCAAACGGAAACCTATAAATCCAGTTCCAGAAAGTCCAAAATCCCCATCTGTTTTGAATGAACCTACATTTTTAGTGACAGAAGGCCTTTCCTTAAGACCAGAGGTGAGAGGGTCAGGGCAGGGAGGTGTGTGGAAACCTGTGTCCTTCCAAAGCGTGGCTGTCAGCATTTGGGCAGCTTCTAAGGGCATCTGTCCACCCAAAGCAAGGCTGTCCTGGAGGTCAGGGCTCTGGAGCTGGTTCTGGGGCGTTCCAGTGCCTACATTCCAGGCTGGGCACCCTTCCTGGAGTTGGGACCCCCCCGGTGAGGCAGCCTCACCCATGCCGCTGCATGTCCTGAACCGCCTCCCCAACTCCTGCAGGCCTTCCCATCCCATGGTGCCCATTTGTCCTGGTGAAGACAGACTAGGGCTGCCGCTGTGTCCGACCCTGCGTGGTGGAGGGGGCTCACTGCCTTGCCGCATCAGAAAGTTCCTCTCATCTCTCCCAGGTATTGGTGCTTACCTGCAATTCTGCTTGCAAAGAATGTTTTGAAAATCCGCTTCTATACCCCACCTTTAGGCACTTCTGGGGCTTTAGAAATAAGGTGCATCTGGCACTGCTGTGTCACTGCAGAACCTGATTCCGGGAAGGGCTTATGAAGGAGGAGATGCTGTTTCCAGAGTGCAAACACGAGGTGGCTCTGCCCGTGGGAACCCCTGAATGAATGCCCTTTTCTTAGATTGGAGCGGAGTTGCCCACTCTTCCTGTCTGATCCTTCTGACCAAATGTGCGCATTTGCAAAATACGGGGCTTGAGTCAGATGTGTCTTCTGGGGCATTCTAATGAGTTAACCTAGTGCATTAACCTAGTGCATGCCCAAGGAGCCCACCCTCCCCAAAGAAGGGGTGGATTATTCATATGGGGTAACTTTCTGTCGTTGCCACGGCATTTGTAAACTGTCATGGCGCTGGTGAGAGAGCAGCAGTGAGAACGACCAGAGGTTGCTCTTGTCACCATCTTGGTTTTGGTGGGTTTTCGCTGACTTCTTTAGGACAGCCTGTTCTGTCAGCACAGTCGTTACGACCTGTATTTTGTGCTGACCTCGATCTCATCCTACAAGTGAACTCAGAGAGTGGATCTTCTGCTCGATTCTCAAGAAACAGAGCACCCCCTTCCAGCACCGCAGCCCTACCACGGGCTCCGAGCCTGCTCTTAGGGTAGCGTGGATTTGAATGTGTGTCTGAGCACCAGCTGTGGCTTCCGCAGCTGCCGCCTGCCCGCCATACCTGCTTCCCACCCGCCTTGGTCCTTCCGCCCACCCTTCCTGGGCGGGGGGGGGAGACTCTGAGTTGGGGCTTGTTGGAACACTAACTAAAAAGAGGTGCTTACCACAGCCTTATGTCAAAGGACACCCCAAGCACCCTCGCTTCATCCCAGCCGCCATGTGGCTCACCACACAAATGGTTGATTTATTAATGGTTCGTCCTTTAAATGAACCGGTCATGGAAATTCCACCTCTCTAGAAGACAATGCATTTCTAGAGCCTGCCCCTCTGCTTTTCAGAGGACCATATGCACACGGCCTGGGATGAAGCCCTAGGATCACAGGATTATTTATTTCGCTAAGCATTGAGCCAGTGGTTATATGAAAACAAACATACATGCACATACATTTTGAAGACAAAATTGAGACAACTTCAGCTTCTCGCTGGCTGCCCCTGGCCACTCCTCCCGCTCCTGGGATCATGCACACACATTCACCACCATTGGGATAATTTGGTGGAATCAACCCAAATGCCCATCGATGATAGACTGGACTGGGAAAATGTGGCACATATACACCATGGAATATTACGCAGCAATCAAAAATGATGAGTTCGTGTCCTTTGTAGGGACATGGATGAATCTGGAGAACATCATTCTCAGCAAATTGACACAAGAACAGAAAAGGAAACACCGTATATACTCACTCATAGGTGGGTGATGAACAATGAGAACACATGGACAAGGGGAAGGGAGTACCACACACTGAGGTCTATTGGGGGGAATAGGGGAGGGACAGCGGGGGGGAGCGGGGGAGGGATGGCATGGGGAGAATTGCCAAATATGGGTGAAGGGGCAGAAGGCAGCAAAACACACTGCCACGTGTGTACCTATGCAACTATCTTGCATGTTCTGCACATGTACCCCAAAACCTAAAATGCAATAAAAATTTTTAAAAAAAAAGGAAGTGTCTGAGGACGCGGGCCAACAGAAACCAAAATGTGAAAGGAACCATCCTCCCTTCTTTACAACTACACTTACGATGCTGACCACAGACAAGGTCCTCAGACCTCTTCCCCACCCCCTACTTTCTCCCCGTCACTCTCCCCAACTTTATTTTTCCTGCCTTAGCTCCTGTAGGAATCAATAATGGCTAGGTCTCCACAGCTTTGACTAGCCCGGAGTGAAAAGTGAGTTCTGGGCACCATCTCGATTTTATCAGACTGGAAATTGTTTTTGGCATCAGCAGACTCTCTCCTCAGGAAGGTGAATCAGCTTAACCGCAGCTGAGTGCGGGGAGGTGGGCTCGCTGCAAGGCTTCACCTCGAAGGGCCAGTGGCTGAGCAAAGTTCTGTGCCTGCAAATGGTGGCCTTCAGGAGTTTTCCAGGCAATTCTCAGCCTCTTTCCTGGGCCATCTCTCTCCAGACACCTGCTCCTCCACCTTCCTCTCCAGGCCTTTGCACAGCCTTCTCTGTCTGCCTGGTCACTCCTATGTGCCCTTAAGAGCCAATTCAGGTTCCAGTTCGGGCCATCTCCCTTTCTACTCCAACTAAGCTAATCACTACTGTAACCAGGTGCTGAGCTTGCACATCTGAATCACCAAGCACAGATTGGTGGGCCACACCCCCCAGGAATTCTGTAGGTCTGGGGAGACACCTGAGAACTTGTATTTCTAATATGGAGCTCTTGGCTGTAGCTGCTTCGTGGAGACCACCCTTTCAGAACCATTGCTGTAATCTTGGCTACTCAAACTGTGGTGCATGAACCAGCATCACCTGGGAGCTTGTTTGAAATTCACAGTCTCAGACTTAATGAATCAGATTCTGTATTTGAACAAGATCTCCAGGGGATTCCAGTGCACGTAAAAAATTGCAAATCACTCCTCCAGACTGAGCTTCTGGAAGACAGAAACGTTTCCTTACTTTTCTGTGTATTCCCAGCACCTGGCACAGGAATGAACAGGATGCAGAGGCTGGGGCTGAGACTGGAGCAGACATTCTAGCTTGAGAGCAAACCCATCCTGGACAGGTCTGCCCGCATCAGCACACACTCACAGATCATTTGGCACTTAGAAGAAAAATCAATCCGCATCTCCGATGACCCACTTGGTTCTGAAATCTCACAAAAGTATACCATCACCTTTGCACCCTAGTGACTTAAGTAAAATTCAGACCTGAATTAGCAATGGTTCTGAAATCTCACAAAAGTATACCATCACCTTTGCACCCTAGTGACTTAAGTAAAATTCAGACCTGAATTAGCAGAAAGAGACTTTTCACAAGTGTGTTCTTATACTCTCTTTCTGGAAGGGGGAGACTGACTTCCAAACCCGGGGCAGCTGTTCATAGGACCTAACACGGCAGGCAGGCTGCAGCTTCTGGCTGCCTGGGCTCAGACTCAGAACTCCGTTTTCTATTTGCAACTTTTCCCTCATTTTGTTGTTGTTGCTAAAAGTTCGTAGACTTGAAAACCTCTTATCGGCCAAGCCCTAGGGCTGACGATCACATGACTGGAAGCCTGGCGGTGTGTTTGCTGATGGACCTAGCTCACTTCCACGCCCGCTCCCCATCATTTAGGACACAAAGCTCTGTGCTCCGGAGCTAGCATGAGGTGCCTTCAGCTGAGCAGATGGATAATGTGGGAGACAGAGCAGCACATCTGGCAGAGGAGGCCCAGAATTGGGTGACGATGAATGTTTTCATTTGGGCAGATGTAACAAAATCTCCTCACTACCCACGGACCGTTCCGGAGGATGCAGCCCTCGCCTGAGCACCGCCCTCCATCAGCCACCACGCAGTCCCTTCACTTGGGTGCCCTCGAGTGAAGAGCGGAGGAGGTCAACTTGATATAAAAGCTGTACAGTGACGTTTTGCTCAGAAACTATCTTGTAAAATAAACATATGGATAAGGCCATTTAAAAGAGCCCGTTACTATGTGTGAGATTATTGACAGAGCCCTGAGCAACCAGGAGCCAGGGGCCTCAGTCCAGGGACAGAGGCGTCCCCAGGAGGAAGGGGCACAAACCCGGCAAATGTGATTTCAACTCACGCTCAGTTTTCAGCTGACACCCTTCTCTCCCCAACAGTGCCTGAAAGCATTTCTTCCTAAAATGTGGGTTTTTCAGGGCAGAATATGTGTGGTGGCAGGGAAGCGGGGTTGAGCATTACCAGCTAGGAAGGGGTTTTGTGTTCCAACACTGAGGCCCTGGGGTTAACTCTTGCCTCAAAACCCTGATTCTTTTTAACCAGCCCACCAGCCCAGGATGAGCTCACACTGAGGCTGACAAAACCCAGGCCTGAGTTGAAAACATCTGTCTCTTGCCCATTTTCTTTCCCAACTCCACATGGTGGGGCCTCAAGGGTCCTCGGTACTGCCTCAACTGCACATTTACAGGGTCGATGCATTAGACACCATCACCACCTCAGCTTCTTATCACCAAGGCTGGCTCAGGATGTGCCACGTGGAGACGGCGGGCCTGACCTGTTGCTGCTTCCCTTACTTCACCCCTTTGCCCCCCAAAGCTTGGGCCATTTGCCAAAGGAAGTGAAGCCTTCCCAGAATCCTCTTTTCTCAACATTTCCCTTCCTTGATACACTTCCCTCAGCACTCAGCCAGCAGCCCTGGAGGGTGCCAGGCATTTCACGGCAGGACGAGGGTCTTTGGGGGCAACATCTCTGTGCATTGGGGGTGCTGCATCTTTGGAGACCCACCCGGCTTTTTGCGCTCTCTCAGCACTTGTCCTGGTTTGGATTCACTCTCCACCTCCCCTGGAGACCACTGCCTTTCTTCCAGGTTCTGGGGTCACTGAGGAAGCCACTGCCTGTGCTGTGCCCCAGCTCAGCCCCTCCTGGTACAAAGGTCATGGCACATCCATCACGACTGTAACCAGCGGATCCCTGGGCTCTGCCCACAGAATTCCCTGAGCCGGCTCCTCCCTCCTCCTGACCTGGGGCAGCTCCTCCTCCCAGCCGCATCTGCTCTGGGTTTCTCTGCTGTCTGCCTCACACAGCCCCACCCCACATTCATCATGCTCTCTGAATTCAGAATTTCGCTGAAATCCCAAAGGTTTTTCCTTGCCATACAGAGTTAGTCACTCACTTCTCAGATGTCATGAACTTCCCATTTCTCTTCTTCATGATCTCAGACAAATGTGAGCCTCCAGCCTCGCATTCTTAAACAGAGCTATTATTTCATTACCATAGTTATTCTTCACTCCACGCTCTGAGGTTTGTTTCTGAATCCAGATCATAGGTTTGGCCCCTAGCGCCCGCCTCGCCGGGTCTACCTGGCCTTATTTTCAGGATCAAGGGCTGGAAAACCTCAAAGTTGAGAGGTTATGGCTTTTTCCAAATCAGAAAGCAAGCTGAGGGTAGCAGAGGAGAGTAACCCTTCTTGTTTAGTACTTGCTTCATGGTTGAGAGGTTGTGTTGTCACGTGTGTGAGCGCGAGCATGCGTGCGTTTGAATCTGTGTCTGTTTCCATCTGATCCTGGCCAGATGGCCACAGTGCCTTGAAACCAATCTGGGAAGGGATACTGGGCTCCGGTTTAGCAAACCTAATGTCCATTCCCAAATCACTTCTCCCTTTCCTGACTCCAAGAAGAGACTGAAAGAGCTAAAGGCTCACTCTCCCAGTCTTTTGAGCAAGGGCAGCCATGGCACAAATATTTCATAAATATTCATGACTCCTCTTATGCTTATTGAATATGTATATTTGGCCACCCGCTTCAGCATACATTCCTATTTTATTTTCTCCACACTTGAAGTGTCTGTTTCCAGCTTCTGGCCAGAGGCTTTGCTTCCCAGCTTATCAGAATGGCCACCCTGCAGGATACAATCCTTTACAAGAAATAAAGCTCTCCTTCCCAAATGCATGAACCTTGTCATTTTACAGCTGATGGTAGGATTTTGGAAACTTTACAACAAAAATTATATAATGATCTCAGGGGAGGGAGGAGACAGACAGAGAGAATGCTGGGAATGGGGAAGGTGAAACCACCTTTGCAAAATTATAACAGTGAGAGAAATCCGACATCCTGACTCCATCTCGCCTCTAGCCTCACAGGCTGGCTGTCTTTGCTTATTCCTGGGTGTGGGGCAAGCTAACTTGGGATAAATTTGGTTTCTAGTTTAAATAATAATATCCCTTCCCCCAAACTAAACTTAGGGTTACGGTTCTTGGTCTCATTAGTTCTAGGTCTCATTAGTTCTTGCAAAACTAATGGAAGTCCACCAAGTTAGACGGATGGGAAGGGCTTGAATTCTAGATAATTACCAGCCGTTATTCCAAAGGTCAGAAGACCTGCAACTTCCCCAATTACTCTTGCAGATAACATCACTATTGTAGAACCTAAAATTGGCCTTTTTTTTTTTTTTTTTGAGATGGAGTCTTGCTCTGTCACCCAGGCTGGAGTGCACTGGTGCTATCTCGGCTCATTGCAGCCTCCTCTGCTCCCAGGTTCAAACAATTCTCTTCCTCAGCCTCCCGAGTAGCTGGAACTACAGGCACATGCCACCACACCCAGATATTTTTTTCTTTTTGTATTTTTAGTAGAGACGGGGTTTTACCATGTTAGCCAGGATGGTCTCGATCTCCTGACCTCCCTCACCTCAGGGTCCCAAAGTGCTGGGATTACAGGTGTGAGCCACCACGCCCGGATAAAGTTGGCCTTTTGAGATGTCTTTTTAGTTTTTTGCATTTCTGACACCATGACGGCCCCCACCTGGATCTGCCAACCAATCCTGTGGCCCTCACCCAGGCACTGACTCAGCACAAGAGGACAGCTTCGACTTCTGTGACTTTATTTCCAACCCAACCAGTCAGCATGCGCCCTGCTCCAGCCCCCAGCACACCAAGCTATCTTTGAAAAATCCCTGGCCTCCAAGGCTTTGTGGAGACTGACCTGAGTAATAACTCCATCTCCCACGTGAGGTGGCCAGGCTAGCCTCACACCAGTTAAGCTCTTTCTTGACTGCAATGCTGTGATCTTGTTATAGGAGTTATTAAGAAATTATTTTAAGCAGATGGAGAGGAAAGGGGTCCTTGGAAAGTTTTTGTTTCTTTTAAAGCAGCTCCAGGAATGTTCCTGGTCTAGCAGGAAAACCCCTGATCTTAGAGCTGGGCTGGCAACCTTTGATATGCAAATACCTGCCACTAGAAACTGGGTACACCCAAACATGGCGAATCCTGCCCTCTTCTTCTTGCCCTTGCTCCCACATGTGCCTGACAGCATGGCCGACCCACATATACCCACACGTATAGAACAACATAGCATCCTGTATTTGCATATTAAAAGGCTAGGGTGGGAGGTCAGTTTTTCCGCAGGATACTTGAGTGACATGTCTGGTCAAACCAATCTCCTAAGCTCTGCAAATCAGACACCACCTCCTACAGCCTCCTCACATAAGCGGCCACATTTCCACTGCACACCTGGTCTCCTCTCTCGGCTTTGGAGCCCTCCTCCCTCTGTCTCTGTACAGCAGAGCTTCTTCCTTCGTTCTTGCCTATTAAACTCTACGCTCCTTAAAACCACTGCACATGTGTCCGTGTGGCTTTATGCACTTCGACGTGAGATGAAGAACACTGGTGTTTCTCCACTCATGGGAGCCGTATCAATCTCAGTGAATAGATTTTGTTTGTACAGCAGGCGGGAAGAACCTGTTGGGTGTTGACAAAGGCGCTCCAGACCCAGAGCTGTTTAGAACAGAATTAATATAGAATTCCTGCCTCTTGGTACAAGGACTATCTATCCAGCCAAGAGTTGTGACAGCCAAGGTCCCACTGTGTAAGCCCATCCCTGGACCTCGGGACCACCAAAAAATGGGTAGACAGTTCTAGAACAATCATTACTAAATGAACCATATCAGTCTACAAAACAGTATATCATTTGGGGCTCCTGGCTTTTAGGATGGAGATGGCATTGACTTGACCTTCCTTCCCTAACCAGTGAGCTCCTCAAATGATGGGTAGTTCCTAGGCGCTCCCAAGCCAAGCCCTGCGTCCACGGAATCCATCCAGTTGAAGAAGCATTAAGCAGAGCCTCTTCCCCTCTCACCAAATTTAGCCAGAGGGAGACTCTGCCTCTTTCCTTTCTGTCCACCCCACCTCCCTACCCGCTAAAAAAATCCTCGAGGCTGGTGGGGGCAGCACAGATCCTACTGAATATTTGGGAGACAGAAGGAGATCTGTGCCAGCATTCCTGGCATCTTAATGTCAGACCTTCCCTTAGTTAAAAAGCCCTTCAGCTAATCCCAAAGCTTGAGGGTGTCTCAGGATTCGCTTCCCATTCTTTCCTTCTCCACTTTCCCTCTCCCGACTCTCTCCTGACCCTGAGTTTCCTGTGTATTTCTAACACAGAGGAAGTAACTCTGTTTTGGGTTTTATTGCTGTTGTTTTTCTCCTCTTTTTTTTCAGTTTTTAATTTTTGTGGGTACATAGTATGTGTATATATTTGGGGTCTGTGAATGTTTTGATATGGGCATGCAGTGTGACCCCAGCACATCATGGAGAATGAAGAATCCACCCCCTCTAGCCTTTATTCTTTGAGTTACCAACCAATGTTGGCTCTCTTTTGTTTCTTTTGTCTTCTGCTAACACACAGTCCCAAAGACAAGGCCAAGGGGAATTCTGCCCTCAGCTGTCCTTTTTTGCCATATTTACATGTACAAATTCACTCATAAAGGCCCCAACCTGCACATAAGAGGGAAGCGATTTCAGATGAATGTTGATCTTTTACGATAATTGTGAGTAAGGCCTGGCCTCTATTCTCTTCTCTTTGTTTTCCAGGCTCTGTTTTCCACTGACTTCCTCTCCCTTGGGTTGCTCCAGGTTCACAAAGATGTGTCCTCACCAGGACCTCACGGTCAAGGAGCCTTTTCTGTTTTTCTGTGTTTGTTTGCAGGGAGATCAGATTCCAACCACTAGACACAGCTGCTCTCCTGAAGGCCTGGTTGCTGCAGGCCTCCCTCGATTTAGCCAAGAATGACTCCTTCCCTCCTCTAGTGCTATCAGGAGAGGTAGGAGGTGTTAGAGGACTTCCCCTGCCCACCACACACACCTTCCAGCCTGAGGCTGCCTAAAGACCCTCAGAAACCCCTGACCTTGTCCTTTCTCTTCCCCCTCCTCCCTGTACTCCAAGCTCTGAGCAAGTGGAAGTTTCCTCTTCACCACTTCAGGGTCACTTGGTAAAGATTAGTTGGGCAGAAAAGCCGGGGTTGGAGGAGGGGTGTATTTGAAAAGAGGGCTGGAAGTGGGGAAACTTGGGGTCCAAGCTGCTCTCCCACACCCCAGCCTGCTGACCTGGTCCACGGGGCCGCTGTTTCCTCATTTGCCTAATAACGTTTGAAATCCCTACATTACTCCTAAAGTGTCTGCAACATTTAAAAGGTGTTTCTTAGCAAATTGCCCCTGCTAGAAATCTAGGTCCGCTCCTGCCTTTTCCACGACCTCCCTGCTAGAAGGTCCCAGAACTTTCCCTTTTGACTCCAGAGACACCAACTTTGCTGATGTCACAGCCTTCCTCTGACTGTGGGTTAATTTCTGGTGAATGAAATATGTCTGCATCTGCTGCTTTTACTGCAGTGGTGTTGCTCTGTGGTACACAGGCAGTGATTGTTTTATTCTTTACTTTTGAATCACAGTCAAGAGTTTCAAAAGGGGTAAAACAGGACGGTCCCTCACGGCCAATGTTAGCACAAACACCCCGTTAAGCCTCTAGGTGTGTCTGTCATCGGTTCTGTACAGACATCACGGGGCTACTGCCTTAGTTTGTAGTTTCTAAATAGCTGGAGAAGGGCGTTTTACAACTGAATAAGAGGGAGTTGCCAGGGAGCTGCCCATCCAATATTTTTGATCTGTACAAGTTTTAGTTGGATACCCAGAGGTATAGAAATAATTTCTTTGCAATAATAAAAGAATCTCTAAAGAGATAAGCCTCCATTCCCTGGGAGCCCAAATGAACAAGAATGTGATATGAGCTATTTTAGGAATGCAAGTCAGTATCCCATCATCCCCAGGGACAAAGAGAGCAAGTTCAGGGTTGTTTTGGCATATGGAAGGAAGCTAGAGAGGTTCCACCTGTCAGAATCGCCATGCATCCTCCTTTAAGAATGTTCCAGCTATGAGCTACTGCCTTTCCATCAGCAGATGGTTCAAACGAACCCAGAGATTAGGTCTACAGAAAATCTAGGTCACAGCAAAGGAGAAATTCTATGCGAAAGTAGTCAGCACAGCATATGGTAGAGATCCTATAAATATTAATTCTTCCTCACATATAAAAATTGCAGTTCTCAGGCTAGTCTCAGCTTGCAAAGAGGTGAAAGTTAGAGTGGTAGATTTGTCTCCAGAGATGGTGACAGCACTCTCTGCCATCACACATGTTCATTTGTAATGCAACCTTGCTATTTCTCCATTAAGAAGAATCTATTTCCCCTTCCCCTGAATTCAGGCAGGTCCTGCAACCTTGTTTGACCAGTAGAAGTTGGCAGAAGCAGGAGCACCCATGGGCAGGCTTGTGAGTGAAGCCTTATTGGCCTCACAGCCCAGCCCATCCCAGGCACCAGCTGAACACAGCTGAGTGAATGATTCCAGCCAACCTGCACGAAGCAGAAGAAACATCATCCAGAATTCTAGTCTCAGAAAATAAAGAACAAATGAAATCATGGTTGTTTGAATCCACTACATTTCAAGATTATTTTTTATGTGGCAACAGATAAAGCAAGATTTCAGAATAAATCTGTTAAATCAACTTTACCTTTAGCCTAAAACTACCTCCTTACACATCAGGTTGGTGCAAAAGTAATCACAGTTTTTGCTGTTAAAAATAATGTCACCAGCCAAAATTTTAAGTTTGGCCTAAGGTGTCTCTGTACCTCATCAACTATAACCTAAATAAAGGTGCAAACAGGCTGTAACCTTCTCTTGCGCCACTCACTGAGTTTTGGCCAATCCGTGGTGGCCAACTGCTCGGACCATGTTCAAACAAGGCAAATGCTGCACTGTAACCAGTCCGGCCATCTCTGTGCCTCACTCCCATTTTCTGTACATCACTTTCCTTTGTTCTATTTATAAATCATCTTCCACCATGTGGCTGTGCTGGAGTCTCCGAGCCTACTCTGGCTCAGGAGGGTACCTGATTCATGAATCATTCTTTTCTCAATTAAACTCTGTTAAATTTAGGCTGGGCACGGTGGCTTGCACCTGTAATCCCAGCACTTTGGAAGGCTGAGGTGGGCGGACCACTTAAGGCCAGGCGTTCGAGACCAGCCTGACTCACATGGTGGAACCTGGTGCCTACTAAAAATACAAAAAATTAGCCAGACTTAGTGGCACATGCTTGTAATCCCAGCTGTTTGGGAGGCTGAGGCAGGAGAATCCTTGAACTCAGGAGGCAGAGGTTGCAGTGAGCCGAGATCACACCACTGCACTCCAGCCCAAGCCAACAAACTATCTCAAAAATAGAATAGAATGGAATAGGATAGAATATAATAGAATAGAAGAGTGGAATGGAATAGAATCTGTTAAATTTAATTTGGCTAAGGATTTTATTTAACAATTCAAGAAAGTGTTTCAAAATTTAACCTTTCCATAGGATTCTTTCTTCTTCATATCTTCCCCAAAATTTTCATATGATCCATGTACTTTCAAAAATAAGTTCTCCAGAAACATTGTCCAAGATTCTATGAATTCATTCACTTAGCAAGGTTTTGAGAAACATTTTCAACACAAACATTTAAATGTACATATAATTTCCATCCTCAGAGAGCTTAAAACTAAGCATGTAGACTAGACACATATACATTGAATGTTAATAATCCACAAGGTAGTATCTGACTGTAGCTAAGTAATCTCTCAACCCTCTTTGATCCTAACATTCCATTAGGCCATGGAACTGACTACACAAGGACTGAGTTCGGGGAAGACTCTTTAGGGTTCACCAGTATCAGAAAAGCAGAGAATTAATCAAACTCGAGCTTGCCTAAATAGGGCTTTCTTTTTCTCCCATGAGTTCTTGCATGGACAGTCAAGGGTGGTCGGAGATATGGGCTCCTTCTAGCTTCCTCCTCCTATTCTTTGTATATGGCCTTCATCACAGGCTCACTGGGTGGGTGCTCCACCTCTAGGCAACGTGTTACATTTCCAGGTAGTAAGAATGAAAAGGAAAGGACAAAATCAAAAGGAAATTCGAGCTAACTGTCCCTTTTCATTACAAAGGCAATAGCTTTTCTAGAAGCTTCACCTTTTAAATTTCTACTTAAATCTTCTTGTAAGTCTATCCTGAGCTGCAAGAGGTCCTGGGCACATTCTGAGATACACTGGGCTTCTGTGGAGATAAGGAAAAAGTGAAGAGTGTATCTTAGGTGTTTGAAGTGAGGGAATAGAGAATACATTTGGGATAGGTCAAGGTAAGCAGCTAGGGTCTGCCTTTCATTGTGTGTCCACCGATGTATGTTAACTTCCTTAATCACCTCTACAGTTCACAAGGCTGGCATGCTTATCTACATGTAAGAGGAGGGAACTTTACATGGGCATAGATGGCTGCTTGGGCTTCCTCACAGTATGGTGACCAGGTTGCAAGAAAGGACATTCCAAGAAAACAAACTCAGTGTACAAAATCCTATTAAACCTCCACATACATACATTACACTTACAGGCATCCCATTTGTTGAAGCTGATCACACGGCCAAGTCTGGAGACAGTGTAGGAGGGGGCTGCATGTAAGCAAGAATGCCAGAGCTATTGTTTATTTGGGCTACTTAAGAAAGTTTATCACAACGAGTGGCCGAATACAACCACACCAATCAATACAAAGTCACATTAGCATTTTATTGATTAAAGAAAATTTTTTAATCTCATCTTGAATTTCCATGTGTTGTAGGAGGGACCCAGAGGCAGGTAATTGAATCATGGAGGCAGGTCTTTCCCATGCTGTTCTTGTGTTATCTCACAATATCTGATGGTTTTTAAAAGGGGAGTTTCCCTGCACAAACTCTCTTCTCTTGTCTGCCACCATGTGAGATGTGCCTTTCACCTTCCCCCATGATTGTGAGGCCTCCCCAGCCATGTGGAACTGTAAGTCCATCAAGTCTCTTTCTTTTGTAAATCGCCCAGTCTCAGGTGTGCCTTTATCAACAGTGTGAAAACAGACTAATACACCCAGGTACTCAGCATTTAGATCAAGAAACAAAGCGTTGCCAGCACCCCAGAAGCCCCACTCAGGCCCTTGTTCAGGCACTCCATGCTTCTCCTCAACCCAGAAGATGCACTATCCTGACTTTTAATAACATTCATTCATTTTTAAACATAGTTTGAAACTTTATAGTGCTGGAATGAATGGCTTCTATTGAAGGTTTCTTTTGGTCAACATTATGTTTGTGAGTTTCTCCATAGAGTGTGTATAATGATCATCTGCTCATTTTCATTGTTGTGTGATACTCGATTGTATGACTCTAGCATATTTTAGTTATCTATTCTACCCTTCACAGGCTTTGTCAAGCTTCCAGTTTGGGACTGTTACAAATAGTGTCACGATGAGCATGCCTCTTGGCGAACATATCCGTGTATTACTGTTGGGATACACCCAGGAGCAGAATTGCTGAATCATAAGGCACACGTGTTTTTCATGGCCACAGCAAAACGATTTTCCGAAGTGATGGTGTGACTTTATTCTTCTGTTAGTGGTGTATGAAAGTTTCTGTAGCTCCAAACCCCTTCCACCCTTTTCATTGTAGCCATTTTGATGGGTATGTAGGAGCACTGCATTTTGGTTTTAATGAGAATTTCCATAATAACTAATGAAGTTGAGCACCTTTATGTAAGTTTATTGAACATTTGGATTTCCTCTTTTGCTTAATGACCTCTCAAATATTTTGTCCATTTTGAAATCTGATTACTTGTTTATTTATTGAGACAGAGTCTTGTTTTTATTGCCCAGGCTGGAGTGCAGTGGCATGATCTCGGCTCACTGTACCTCTGCCTCCCAGGTTCAAGCAATTCTCCTGCCTCAGCCTCCCAAGTAGCTGGGATTACTGGCACCTACCACCAGGCCCAGCTAATTTTCATATTTTTAGTGGAGATGAGGTTTCACCATGTTGGCCAGGCTAGTCTTAAACTCCTGACCTCAGGTGATCTGCCCACCTCAGCCTCCCAAAATGCTGGAATTTCAGGCATGAACCACCGTGCCCAGCCTATTTTAGTCTTTTTTTTTTCTTTATATGGATTCGGTATATATTCTGGATGAATCTTTTTTTGTGCCCGTGTGATTCATTGTACTCCATGCAGAGCTGGTCAGAGCAGTGGCTGGTACAGACCAAGTAGCTGAAGGCTGGAAATAGTTGAGGAACCAAAGAAAGTATCTGATACACCTGGCTACTGAGACCTCTCACCTGGGTGATTCCCAGGGCTTCCCAATGTCCAATGCAGCACCTAATCTCAATAGACACCCAAAGTATTTGTTGAATGATCTTACTGTTTCGTCCTTTAAAAATCTTCCTGATAATGTTATTTTCTACAAAGGGAACCTTTCTTCTCTAATGTCATCTATCACTTGAGACAGTAGAAAGACAACTAGACTATGGTTTGTTAAGAAAATGGAGTAAAAAGATGGATTTGAAGGCTGTTCTGATTCCCACTTGTTTGATGACCTTGCATATCTCTGAAACATGAAGATCTTATTCATAAAATAGGGATCATAACAGTCCTCCAAATAAGGTGTTGTGAGTACGCTGGGCTATTTAATAGAATATCAGGTGCAGGGAAGCCCTGAGTGAAGGTCGGCTCCCAGGTCAGCGCCTGATATCATCGTCATCCTTGCCATCATTGCCATTGTTGTTATCTTAGGATTATTAGGTCCCTGCTTTGCTGATCTTCAGTTCTGTGGCATAGCTTCTTCATCTGGATAACAGAAGTGAGAATGATCTCTTCCCAAGACATTTGGAAAAACCGGGTGAAACAAATTTGTGAAAAAGCTTGATCAACTTTGGTTCCATCTACAAAGATTGGGGTCACTATGCCTCCGATGGTCCTCATAAGTCCCAGGCTCTGTAACTTTTAAAACATATTTTATAAAGGGGGAGAAAGTGAGAGTGATTTAGATACAGGAGGGGATAGAGATTCCTCTAAATAGAGACGGAGACTTATGAATAGGTATCCCCAGAGCATTGCTTCACCGGATACCCAGGTCAACTCTCCACAGGAGGATTTATTAACCCCCTTGCGCAAATGAGGAGAAGAAAGCTCAAAGGGATCAAGAAATACACCCAAGATCACAGGACAAGTAAATCACAGAGCCCAGGTCTGTGTGCGTCCCAGCCCTCACCTCCTTCCCCAACCCAGCTCTCCACTTTCAACAGGAGGAATGCTCTAAATCGCTAGATGCACAGAGTCAGTTTTGCTCAGTTTAAAAAACCAGAAATTAATTCCGTGCCCATGGGAATGCTCTCAGAGCGGAGATAATTCTGCAATATATCCTTGTGTATATTTTCAGTGCATCCCCAGTTCCACCTGGTTTGGAGCTATAAGTCAATCTTTTAGCCACTAAGCTAAATTCCCAGGGTGCTCTTAAGATACAGAAATTCCATCAGTAAATAGCAAAGCTGTTAGACCAGATTAAACTTGCCAAAGTGATTTGAGCCGAGCTGAGAAAAATGGACCCCCTTGAAATGATATGCTATCAGCCAACAGTAACATAACCCTGGAAACAAACCTTTTAGTTTATTGTTCAACAAGCAGCACACATGGTTAGGAAGGAGACTTGGCTAAAGCCTAGCATCCGCAGAGGGTGTGGAGGGTATGGAAAATGTGAGCTGAACTTCATTTACTTTACATTTTTCTCTCTCTCTCTTTTTCTGATTAAACAATTGTGTGGGGAATTCCTTGATTTTGACATTTGAAATCTACAGAGTCTGTCTGGGAGGTGAGCAATGATAGTATAAGTGAAGATTGAGATCAGAGAGAAGGTCAAAGGTCAGAGTGTGATAAAAAGGGAATGACATGGAGACAGATGAAAGACCCAGGTGCGGGAAGATCGCAGGCCCTGGGAGGTGGTTTCATCTCCATTTCACTCCATCGCTCTTACAACAACTTAAAAATGGAAAACAAATGCTATGGAGACTTCATTTTTCTAAGGAATTGATTCAGTCAAAAAAAAACCCAAAAAACAACAACATGTGCTTACCCAGGTCAGTGTTTTCCCTGTTGAGACAGAAGCAGCTGACGCTTACACAGCCCACTCAACCCCTTCTCAAGGCCACCCCAGTTCCCGTGGGCAAAAGCAAACAGTCCTAAGCAAATCCTGCACACCCTGTTCCATTCTCGCCCCTTCTACTCACCTCTGTTTCTGAAGAAGCCCAGGCACTAAGGCGACATTCTGGCAAGTACGTCACCCTAGCTGAGGAGGAAGAAACTGCAGTGGCACAGCCAGGTGCCTGATTCAGCCACAGAATCATTCAGACACTGGGGCAGTGCCCAGCTGCCAGGGCTACCTGTTTGTTTGACTTTTCAGCTTGCATTTTGTATTGTTGCCAGTCCTGCGTTTGAGAAGCACCGAGGGAACTTAGTATTTATTTAGTCTTCGTTCCCACAGTCTTCCGCCAGAAGACTACACACGCCACCCCGTGTGTAGGCGCGGGGATTCAGGCAGGCTGCTTTCAGCCTGACTTGTTCTCTCTCTTTCTCTCCTAGAGGTTCCAAAGCCCATTTTCTGTCTTTTCCATGGAAAAGTGCTCCTAAAATCTGAAAGTATGCCACTTTAGGATGCAAGTAGACCTTTGTCCTACCTCCTTGGTGATGGATTGTGGGGCACCGTTCCTGAGCCAGTGGCCTCAGTGAACACTGGAATGCTGCCTGGGCATCCAAGCTGCACAGGGAGAAGCCATGGGGGCAGCTGCAGAAGGAATGCCCACCTGGACAGGTGAGGTGACCAATGCTGGTCAGCATGCTTCCCGGTCCACTTGACTTCTTTGCATCTTGCACTGAGACACGTCCCTCCAATGGAAGCAGCAGTAGTGAACTGCTCTGTGGCATGATTGCCTTCCATGGAGTCCAAGGAATTCTTCTGGAAGATAAGGGGCTCTGGAATTCCAGTTCCCATTGGTGCTACCCCATGGCTTCTCCCCATGCACATCTGACACCACTCACTGGGCAATAGTTACTTTGATAGTATTTCAGTCTGGAAAACAATGATCATATACAATAGGCTGCTTCTGGTGTCATTCACAGGTCCTTGGAGGGGAAATTCCTTGAGGTGCCATAAAGGAAGATTCCATCAACAAATGGGTATTTCGGGAGGTGTGGGGAGAAGACCTGGTCCAAGGGCACCGTTGTCGGCATTAGGTGAGTCGAGAGAGTGAAGGTGACACGTGTGGCCAAGTGTCCCAGCAACACACAGCAGGCAGGGACTGCACCTGCCTTGGCATTGGCTGCAAAACTGAGGGACCCTAAACAGGTACAATTCCTGAGATGTAAATAGAGTCAGAGACCTGGCAACTCCCCTTACCCCTCCCAGCCCAAAGTCTGGGAAGACCAGGTCTCTCCAAATGTCCAGGTCTTCCAGACCCTTCCTCCTCCTAAAGGGTCTGGAGGATCCTGGGAGGCCAGGATGTGGGGGTGTGAGCCTATCGGCCCCAGGAGCCGGGGTGCAGCCTTGAGGTCAGCTGTAGGGCCTTGAGCCACTCACATAGCACCCTGGGCTGTAGGTTTGCCATCAGAAGAAGCACGATGTCTTAGGGCCTTGCTGGTGTGACATTCTAGGATCCTAGACTGCTATGTGTCAAAGGCATGCATCACAACAGGACAAATGTAGGACCAACCCTTCTGCAAGGAGGCACTTAACACTCCACTTCAGGTGAGCTGTAAGGGAATTTCATTCCTAAAACCTTAGAAGCAAACGTGTCTGTGTTTCTGTTTGTTAAGTGCGTTCTAAACCAATGGGCTGGCCGACGGACATAAGAAGGCAATGATATCTCCCAAAATTCTAGACACAAGAGAAGGTTTTGGAACCAAGCAGGCAGCAGGACCCTTAGACCCAGTGGTCCCTTTGGAAGGATGCCAGCCTTCCTAATTCAAAGGAAACCCATGTAACAGACTGCTGTTTGCAAGTACCCATGTTACAGACAAACACAGTGATCAGCCTAGGCCTTTGGGTGTCGGGATTTCAAACCAGATTCTTGCTTGCTGAATTTCTGCCAAAGATTGTTAATAACCGCTTGAAATGAATGACTTTCTCCCATTGTCACATCCAATATTTACCTTTGGAGAAAAGCAGGGGTCAGTTCTATCCAAAAGGAGGCTTGCTTAGAACAGCTAGATATTTTATGAAGAGACATCCTTAAACTGCTCCCCTTAGAAAATGCTAAGGGACTTTAATGAGGAAATGCCACCTCACCCAGTGTGGCAAAAAGGCACTTGCCACAATCATCCCAACCAGCAGTTCCAAGGGACTTCAGCACTCCCCATGGGAAGAGCAGCGGGCATGCTGCACAGGGCACTTTTCCTCACCTCACTCTGGGTTCCCGTTGATCTTTTTTTTCTTTGTATTTTGGAGACGGACAGCCTGTTCCAAGCTCTGAGTCTGGGACGGTAGCAATTCTCCACGACCAAAACACTCTGCAGCTGCGTCCTTTGGAGCAGGGAACACAAGCTGCTGTGTTGACCCCTCTTTACCCCACAGGCGTGTCTTCTAGGTTCAGTCCAGGATGTAGCCTGCCAGTCTGGTCAGGTCACAAATCTGTGCAGCACACAGCCAGGTCCTCCTTGTGACTGGCCAGTGTGGCCGCGTGCTCTCTGTCACTCCAGTGCCCTGGACCTCAGTATGCAGAGAAGCAGCCATGACAAGCACAGAAATACAGGCACTGCTGCCTCCTGTGAAGCCCCCAGTGCTCTGGCAGCCCTCGTGTTAATTTAAGGAGTTAACTAACAATCTGGCATCATTGCTGGAAACTGAAGAAGGTGGGAGGAGGCTAAGCAAAACCCTTGCTTAATTAAAAGCATATCTGCAAAAGTCAGGCCTGGCAGGAGGATGACAAAGGCAGTCGGAATTTTAAAATCAAGTCATTCTCTCCTGCAAGATTCCTTCCAGACCGTGATGGATTCGGGATGCTGAGTTTTCTCTAACGGAGCCTGCACAGCTGAGTCGGGGTGAGCCAAGTGTTAGTTCCTTTGCTGTTTTCGGAGAAGCAGGACTTCTTCCCCCAAGGTGACTCATTCCAACCCCAGGGCAAGAAGGAGGTGACTCTCAGTAAGTGCCAGCCCTCATTCCCTCTGGAAACCTGGGGTGGCCATGGAAAGCACGTGGTGAGCTCTGTGGAGGCCACGTGCCTTTGAGATGCTATGCCTTGGTTCAAGCGTCTTCTTTAAGAAATCACCAAGACTGGATGCTTGTAGCAGCTGACGGAGTGGGGAAAGGGTGGGCTCAGAAAAGTGAATTTTTAGTACTGACTTGATAGCCAGCTTCACCTTTTTGAGAAAAGAACTGTACACATTATTTGTAATTCCAGAAGACCTACCCAGAGCCAATGGGGAAATGGCAGGAGGGCAGATTTGCAATGAGCTGAACTTTCCCAAAGCCAACACTATTCAGAGAGGAAGCAGCAAGCAGCGGGTCAACCTCTTCCTCCCCTGACATGCTGGGAGGGGGCATAGAAGCCCATCTCCTGAGGATACTGAAGAGGGGTCCTACCACGGGGCATGGGAATGGGGCTAGGTTAATATCTGCCTATGAGTTCACATTCTTTGATTCTAGATTATCACACAATACTCTGCAGAAAATGTCTCTTCCCCAGAAGCCTGAAAACAATTGTTTTGTACAATTGTATACAAATCAATTGTTTTGTAGATTGTATATTTGTATTTTGTTACTTATTTGTGACATCCATTTATGAATGAGAATCCTTTGGTTAAAGCACAAGCATTTGAATACTCTCTGCTGGTCTGAGAACTTCATATTTCTTCAGTGAATTATTATAATCAGAGCACATGGACAGCATCCTTGCTTCTGGCGCCAAGAAGTACAATCAGCTGATGGAGAGTGTTTCTTAACCGAAAGTGGTGTTTCCAGTTGGCAAAACATAGATTATTTTTGCTATTAGAGAAATTGATTTCTTAAGAAGTGTGATTAATTATGTCTGTAAAACAGAAAATCCATCAAAGACAAAATGTTTTTCCCTTCAGAAAACACTTACAAATTCCTACAATGTCATTGACTAAATATGACATTCTATTAATGGGCACCTTGTCTCCACAGATACATCTGGGCTCGCTCTCCACGTTCTCTTCCGCAGGCTTTTGGGAGATTGATGACCAATGACAAAACCAGGGCAGCACTCGGTGACTTTCTGCTGGTTCTGGAGAATCCAAATGAGAGTTCTACCCTGAACCTGCTCTGCAAAGGGGACCCACATGAGGAAAAGGATAGAAGGTAGTCCCATTTCCACTGTGAAGGGGACCTTGCTCGACAGCCTGTTGGCCTTACCTTCCAAACACATTCAGAATCCCAGCACTTTCCCCTCATTCCCTGCTAATTCCCCAGCCCAGGCAGAGCAATTTATTGCATGCCCAGCTCCGATGCATGGGCAACAGTGCCCCTAGGATTGTGGGGGGCACAGTCAGCCTGGGGTGGCCTTGTGGTAACCAGTGATATGGTTTGGCTGTGTCCCCACCCAAATCTCCTCTTGAATTGTAGTTCCCACAATCCCCACGTGTTATGGGAAGGACCTGGTCAGAGGTAATCGAATCATGGGAGTGGTGACTGCCATGCTGTTTTTGTGACAGTGAGTGAGTTCTCAAGAGATCTGATGGTTCGAAAAGGGACTTTTCTCCCACTTCACTCTACACTTCTCCTTGCTGCTGCCATGTGAAGAAGGATGTTTGCTTCCCCTTCCACCGTGATTGTAAGCTTCCTGAGGCCTCCTGGCCCTGTGGAAATGTGAGTCAATTAAACCTCTTTCTTTTATAAATTACCCAGTCTTACCAGCATGAGATTGGACTAATATGCCCGGCGTCCTCTACTTGGAGTACATTCTGTATTTTTTGTGTGTTTTACTGCTTATTCGTCACATCCATTTCTGAATGAAAATCCCTTTGTTAAAGCAAAAAATTTGAACTCCCTTTGCTGGTCTGAGAATTTCATTGCAGTTCCCTCCCGGCCAGGCTACCGGAATCCACCTCCCTACCTTTCTGTTTATTCTAAACACAGCAGCCCGAGAGATCTTGTTAAAGCAGGCATCAGATCACAGGACTCCATGGCTCCAGTTCCTCCAAGAGCTTCTCATCTCAACCAGGGAAAAACCTAAAGTTCCCCAGTGGCCTCAGCTTCTCCCTACCTCTCTGACCTCACAACCAACCCTCCCCTCTCACTCACCAGTTCAGCTGTGCTGGCTTTCTCTCTATTTCTAGAAACTTGCCAGATGTAGCTGGTCCCTCTGCCAGGAATTTTCTCCCCAGTGAGCATGTTGATGGCGGCTGTCTCGCCTTAAGTCCTTAATGCAAATGTCACTTTCTCAGAGGAACTTTTTCCAACCACTCTTGTTAAAATTCCAGCTGCACTTTTACATTCCACATCTCTCTCCCCTGCTTCAGGTTTCATAACACTTACTGCTCCTGACATCCCACGTACCTGACCTATCTGTCGCTTTCTCATCTGCCTGCCTCCCAAGAAAGTGACATTTCTGATGGCAGGAATAATTGTCTGTTTTGTTCAGTAGCTCCACGGCCTAGCACTGTGCCTTGCACATAGTAGATCTGCAGTGAATATTTTTAAATGAATAGATGAATAGATGAATGGATGAATTTATGGACAGATGGATGGATAATGGATAGATAAATGGTAGGATGGATGGATAGATGGATGGGTGGGTGGATGGATAGCTGGATGGATTGATGGGTGGATGGATAGATGGATGGATTGATGGGTGGATGGATAGATGGATGGATTGATGGGTAGATGGATAGATGGATGGATTGATGGGTGGATGGATAGATGGGTGGATTGATGGGTGGATGTATAGATGGATGGATTGATGGGTAGACGGATAGCTGGATGGATTGATGGGTAGATGGATACATGGGCAGATACATAAACAGATGAATGAATGGGTATATCCTTCCTTTAACCCAGAGAAAGCACAGTTGGCTGCCTAAACTCGAGAGTTCTGGGACCACCAGCAGAGATTCGGATTCAGTAGATTTGGAACAGGGCCCAAGAATATCACTATAATAGGCTCCCCAGGGTTCATTATATACAGTGAAGTTTGAGTTCAAGGGATGACAGAGAGGTCTGCAGAAGTTGGCTTGAACATCTGGCTGAACAATATGTGATGTGCACATTAGACACTCAGGGAGCATTCTCTGGGAAGGACAGGATTTAAGGAATAGTGACAGTGGCCTTACTTTGTTTGAAGAGCATGTCGTCTGTCATATGTCTTCCTTCAAGCTTTCACAAACTGTTTATACTATGACCCAAATTCCACCTGGAAAATGCATCAATAGAGCATGTACTGTGGCTTCCTCTGTCCTCAACAGCAGAGGTCATTTGTCTCCTCACTGCCTTGCTGGGAAAGTGATGGGAACTTGGAGCAGCAGAGACTCCTCATCACACATCAGCCTGCCTATCACCTGCTGTCATAATCAAACCTCACATTGAACCAGCACCTTGCACGCACTGAGCTCACCACGTGTCTTTGCACTGCCTTTTTCAGGAGTCACTTCATCCAGTTCCCTGGCAGTTACTTTTGAGCTAGAAGATGCTAGCTCCATGTTCCACAGTATTTCATGCATGCCTGTCTCCTAGCCTTGCCAGTACAGTGTCAATAAGAATCTGTGCACATAAAGGTCCAGTCATCTTTCATCACCAGGGCCTGAAATGAGTGATCATTCAGTAAATGTTTGCAGGCAGGAAGGAAGGAAGTATGGGGAAGGAAGGAGGAAGAGAAAGTGTAACAGAGTGAAGCCGCAGCAGTTTAGCAGAATAAGACACAAGGCACCGTCCAGGTGCAGCAGCTCATGACTATAATTCCAGCATTTGGGGAGGCTGAGGCAGGAGGACCACTTGAAGTCAGGAGTTTGAGACCAGCCTGAGCAACATAAAAGTAATTTTAAAATTAAAAAAAAAGAATACACAAGCATTAATTTAACAAAGATGTGAAAAGAAAAACGGTAGCAGAGGATGGCAAGAAGAGTTAAGGCACAGCCATTTAATGGATGCTGCCAGCACCCCACCAGCATCACCTTGGCTCTCCATTCATACACATGCTCATGGCTTGTGACCTTCAAACCCCTGTGCCTGCCGTGCAAAAGATTTCAATGGCTGTAAGGCCAGGCATGGCTGACCAAGCTGAGGCGTTAATATCCCAGGGCTGCTCTCAACCATGATGGAAGGGAGTGAGTGGGTGAATACCCAGCTTCCCTTTCCCGCAGCAGAATGCAGCAGGATAAGCCCAAATGGCCTCGGGGCGGGGGGACCTGCGTACGAGAGCTCCCTGCCTTGGTTTTCCACCCTCCCCCCAACCTTTCCCGACTCACTTGCGGGAAATAATTCCACATGGTGGAATTATCGCTTTCTAGGATCACCTCTAAAACACATGACTCACACTCACATCTTGGTTTTGGGGTCTGCTTCTGGGGGAGCCCAACCTAAGCCAGTCCCCAACTAGAATAAGCTAAATCACTTGCACAGATGGGAGACATGTTAGAAGCTGCCACCATCTCACATTGTCTCTGAGGGCTCTGAAAATGTACCGAATTATTTAAAAACCTTGCCATTGAGTGAAGAAAGCCTCAGCTCTGGCACGACAGCTGCCCGGTTATAAAAGTAGTTGAAAGTAATTGCATGATCCTAACTGCCACCTCCACCCCCATCAGGGTAATGCTTCCCATTCGCTGCTCTGTGCTATGATTTCCTGGATCCTTATTTTCATCTTCTGACTCCTCTTCTGCTGTAGGAAAAGTTCCCATGTGTAGCTCAGAGCATCACCCAGCTCTCAAGCATCAACCAGCTCTCAAGCATCACCCACCCGGGAGAGCTGTGCAGGAGAATCAGGCTCTGTGCATCTACAGGGTAAAGCGACCCAAGCTGCAAAAAAACATTAAAAACTGAAATGTACACAAAGTGGGGTACATTTTGAGTGTGTGGGCATGTATTAGTTATTCAGTCTGAGTTTTTCCATGAGAGTTACAGACACAAATGACCAATTATATAACGGCACTGTCCTGCTTCAAAATTTCTTGGCTCGAGGTAGGAAAGGCTGGCCCTGGGCTCCCCATTCTTCCTCTCCCGGCATGTGTCCTTTGTGGGGTCACCGCCTCCCCATGTCTGTGCTCCTCTCCAGAATGGCACCTCTCGAGAGTAGACGCAGTGTCTTGCTCACCAACATAATCTCCGCAACCCACGCAGTGTCCAGGGTTATTCAGGAGATGCTGGCTGAGTGAATACAGATGGATGAATTCACGACTTTTTGCTCATTTTCTATCTGTCCTTTAGGTGCCTGAAGACATGCACTTCCAGGAAATTCTTTTTCTAAGAATCTACCTTTACAGAGATGCTTGCATTTTATAGGGATCCTTGGGAGGAAGATAAAAGTTTATATTTGCTGTTATACAGTCTGAGAATTTGTCTTTTCACCGAAGAGTTTAACACATTTGCTTTTCCATATGAACGCATTTCTTGGTCTTGATTCTGTCATTGTAATCTATGGCGTTTGTTATGCTTCCCTCACGCCTCCAGCGTGTTTCCTTCCCTACCTTCGGCCATATTGGCAGGCAGCACTTGCTGTCTGTTTTTGTTTATGATTTGTGCATTTTCTTCGCTAGCAACAGTAATGCTTAAGTTTGGTTTGTGTATACGCTTTCTAAATCAGCATTTGTATAAAGTGCATCTTCGAGCTTCCTCACATAGGAGGAAAGCATTCATATGTAGCACATTATTGGTTTTTCTTTTGTTCTATCTCCCACCCGAGCTATTGGAAAGTCAGTGGGCATTTAACATGCAGATGATTCTCATCAAATTATTTTACATTACTCTTTATTTCTTTTTAGTTTTGTTTGTTTGTTTGTTTGTTTTTGAGATGGAGTCTTACTCTTGTGACCCAGGCTAGAGTACAGTGGTGCATTCTCGGCTCACTGCAACCTCTGCCTTCTGGGTTCAAGCTATTCTTTTGCCTCAGGCTCCTGAGTAGCTGGGATAACAGGTGTGTGCCACCATGTCTGGCTAATTTTTGTACTTTTAGTAGAGACAGGGTTTCACCATATTGGCCAAGCTGGTCTTGAACTCCTGACCTCAAGTGATCCACCCACCTCGGCCTCCCAAAGTGCTGGGATTATAGGCATGAATCACCGCCCCGGCCTCTTTTTAGTATTTTTTTTGTTTTGTTTTTACTTTTGCATTGAGTTGTACAAACTTGTTATCAATGTTTACTCACTCCTTCGTTTCCATTTCTTGTGGTTTATTTCATGCCAGTCTCCCCTGTGAATGCCTTTCACATCGTGAGCATTGCTCAGTTCGCAGATTTTGCTGGCAACTTCTGCAGTGGGGCAAGGGGTACCTTTCAGTTCCTGAGATCATTATGACTGTGGCCACGGGAAGGAACGAGACTTGGCAAGATTGGATGCTGGGGCCACAGATGTCCCCTCAACACTCGGAAGCTACTGGTCCACTGTGGCTGATCTAACTTGCCGCAAGAGACGTGTAATGCCTGTTTGGTTTCATTTCGGCAGGTTGCCTGTATTTCTGGAATTTTGATATCTTCAGAAATATACCTAATTGTATGCTTTTCTTCTTAAAATCCAAATAGCTTCATTTTTTCTGATTATAAAAGTAATAAATGCTGTTTTCTGGAGGAGCCAATCTACTACTGACTGCTTTGATTGGAAACAAAACAAAACTTACAAAGCAAGCTTCTCAGTATATACTATTCCCTTTTCTCTAAAGAATGTTCTCAGATCTCTTTGAGGATGTGAATTGCTTATTTCAGAGCTCTCTTGTGCTCCTGAGGCAGGCTGTCAGCATGGGGGAGGTATTTGTAAATACTTTCTTTAAAACCACAGATGCTATTCAGATAGCTGACAATTTCCAGTTTGCTGGGTGTTCCAGCAGAGAGACGTGTCAGTCCCTGAGCCATTGGATGAGGATCTGCAGAGGCTCCTGATCCCTGGAGCCAGGTTCCCTTAAGAGTTGCCACAGAGTCTGTTCTCTGATCTGCTTGTGGGATGTAGCCCAATAGGCCACATTCCTTGTAGTCTTTAATCCACATATAAACACTAACAATATCTCACATGACTGGCTAATTTTAAATGAGAAGTGTTCTGCTACTTGCACATCTTTAAGGAAGATACCACACATTTCTACTCTTTATTCTCCTTCACACTTACCCTGTTAAAAGGTAAATACATCAACTGCCTTCTTTGCATGGTGGAATTATGGGAAATACAAAATACAGGCGTGCTTGCAAGACAGATATTTGAATGTAATATTTTATTCTTCCTTCTAGGTCACTTGGAAAGGGTCCTGACCCACCCACCATGACAAGCAATTATTTTTCTGGACAGCTTCCTGATGTCCCCAAGGAGACAGAGAGCGTGGCAGCCAGTGAGGGAAAGCATGCCACAGGTCCCTCCTGCTAACGTGGCAGGAGGGTGCTCGCAACACCTAATTTATCAATGCTTGTTTTCCCTGCTGGAGCCGAGTACACAGGATCGCTCCGCCGATGGAGAAGGAGAAAGGGGAAGCCATTCTTCACCTTTTTCAGCAATGTATTTTTGTTTTGGTCAATTTCCCAAATAAATTATGGTCTTGTCTCATTGCCACATTGGTGGAATTCTTGCTAGTGTTATTTACTACCTTTTAAAGCTGTGTGAAACCAATAGGTACTTAAAATGTAAAAAAAAAAAAAAAGGAAAGTCAGCCAAATTGAATGCTAAATATTTTACATTGTTCCACTGGCTCCAGTTGGAGCTTAATCATCACAACCTTTCAGTCCACAGTGCCTGCTTCAAGATGCAGCACAAACCAACATTGCAAGAGTCTGGACATTTTGCTTTCGTGCAACTCATTAGGCATTTCCATGTGTGCTGTGATAAATCTCTCTCTCAACCAGATATTTCATCTCACGTGTGTATGTCCCTATTTCACTCTGCAGAATCACTCTCCGGAAATACAAGCTAATGATGTCTGTGATTCTGAAATTTCATTGCTATTATTTCTTTAAGACATTTTAGAAAAATCTGTGGACAGCTTACTAAAAGGCTGCTGAGCAATGAAAACATTATTAGGCCTTATTATTGTTTATTGTACCCAGATGTGGTGCATTTTACACATCCCAAAGGATTAGTAGTAATGTCAGATATCAGAATCTTACTTTTCCTTGCAGATATTGAGTATAAATTTTTCTCATTAAAAACAAAACATTTACACTGAACAAATGGTGTACGTGTGGGTGAAGATCAGGTCTCAATAATCAACACCGCTCAAACAGGACTTAGGCTACTACTGTTGGAAATGCTGGTTTAAAAAAAGGAGGGGCGTAGTGTGCTTTTATTTAATTGTATGGAATTTTCCATCTGGAAAGGAAATGAATGCATACATCCACGGTGAAATAAACCATTCCAGCAAACACACAGAGGGAGAATTTTCAAGAAACTTTTGTTCTTAATGAAAAGGAAGGCAAATCAAAGAAAGCCTAGGTAAGTGTTAAAGAGTACTGAACTCACAGTAAAGGTTCAGGCAATCTGCCCGCTGCAATCAGAAAGGTTTTGGCTGTAAGTCATTTAAGACACACCATGGGAAAATAAACGAAGAAGGAGGAAGGGGGAATGGCAAATTGTAGTTTGGCAGCAAAATTAGTCCAGCTCGCTCCACTAGATATTAAACCATGTCATAAAGCAGATAATTGAAATAATGAGGAGCTAGGTTTTTTTTAAGATATATAGAGCAGCATAACAGAATCAACAAAAATAAGACTTTTACATAAGAATTCAATTTATAATAAATAAGCACTCCATATGGGAAGAAAAATCATATAATAAATGCTGCCGGGAAGGCTTGTGAGTAATTTGGAGGAAACTGATCTAGAATGAAAGCCGATATTCTGCATTCACCACTCTCGTCTTTTGGCTTTCTACGTCCTTGACCAAAGGAGGAAGACAGCAAAAAAGAAAAAGAAAAAGAAAAAAAAAGACAAACAGGAAGGAGGGAGGAAGAGCATGCAAGGAATGGTTTCTCCCTGGTCCTCCATGCCAGGTTGCTCCAGAAGGCTGTGTCTCTGTCCTAAGGGCTACAGCTTGGCTTGGGCAGCCTTTCCATACAACTCTCCAGGTTCAGGGAACTGCTTACTCACCTGCTCTTGCAGGTGCAGAGGTGACAATCACTTCCGGCTGGGCCGGGCCCAGGGTGCTGCGTCACTCCTTGTTGATATCCCTCAACTCCGCCAGCACGGTCTTGATCATGCTTAGGCTCACCTCAGTTCCCCAGTCCTGGTGGGCCTTCTGGTTGCTTCTGGGACACTGACTAATCCAGGTGCCCTGGGATTCAGCCACTAGGTTTCAGCTTCCTACCTGATGGGATTTGGATCTGCCCTTGCCCAAATCTCAGGTTGAATTGTAATCCCCAGTGTTGGAGGTGGGGCCTGGTGAGAGGTGACTGGATCATGGGGGTGGATTTCTCATGAATGGTTTAGTGCCATTCTGTCAGTGCTATCTTCATGACGGTAAGTGAGTTCTTCCAAAACCTGGCCATTTAAAAGTGCTCCTGCTTTTGTCATGTGACGTGTGACATGCTGCTCCCCTTCACCGTCCACCATGGTTTAAGTGTTCCTAGACTTCCCCAGAGACTGAGCAGATGCCAGTGTCATGCTTCCTGTACACCCTGAGGAACCATGAGCCAGTTAAACCTCTTTTCTCTATAAATTATCCAGTCTCAATTATTTTTATAGCAATGCAAGAACAGCCTAATATTGTGCAATTTCAGAATCCCAGGTTTCTCCATTCATCCAAGACTGGGGAGTGCTCCTGCACCCTGATTCACACTCACAGACTCGCAAATGGCTGGTGGATGTGAATTAATACAACGCTGTAACTCAAGTTGTTCTTACCACACAATTCTAACCCCCAGGGGACATCTGGCAATGGCTGGAGACGTTTTGGGTCAACACAACCTGTTGGGGAGGGTGAGGCATGCTACTGGCCTCTGGTAGATGGAGGCCAGGGATGCTCCCAAGAATTCCCAACATGCAAGACAGCCCCCATGACAAAAAATGACCCTTCTAGAATGTCCATAGTTAGTGCTGCCCCTGTGACCTCGCGAAGCCCTGCTTGGATTGAGGGAACAATGATGCAGTCACAGAGGCCAGTCTGAAATGCAGACTATACTCTCAAAGCTAGACCTATTTGAAAAACAAAATTTCTACCTTTGACCCATTGGTGAGCACCAACCAGAGGCTGAGGGGCGTCTGGGTGGCCTTAAGAGAAACAGTGTTTGAAAACTGTTGGGCTCTGAATGCCCAGTTTCTCTATCTCCACCCTGGTGATGGACCTCTCATGGGAACTGGGCAGCTCCTGTGGCTGCTCAGAAGAGCCTACTGGTGTGCCTGCGTCGGGAGTGTGCAGGACGAGGCCTCTGTGCAGGCTGTGGGGAGTCAGCCCAGGTTCCAGCACTCACTGTTCCCTTAGGTTAGTTTGTTTTATCTCTGCTAGGTTCAGCTTCATTATTCCTCACATGTGGGTACTAATGGTGGCAAATTCTGTAGGGCTGTATGGGAGTTCAGTGAAATAAGCCATGTGAGAAGCTTATGCTAACCTCCTGTGAATGTGGCCCTACAAAGAGAGGCCTAGAGCCAAGCCCCTTGTAGAAAATGCTGGGTTAAATGAAAGTACACTGGACTTGCTTGTTTTCCTTGTAGGGCCTCTCAGAGCATTGAAAGCATGATCGAGCATTTCAGCTTTCTAAGAGACAGGAGCAATATACAGAGATCTGCATACCCAGGCACCCTCAATCCCTGTATTGCCTTACAAGTGACCTTCTTCAGCACACACCACCAGAAACGCTGCTGAGCCTCTGCAGCATGCTGACAAACGACCCAGTTCCTGGTGTATATATACAGGTGCCCGAGCCCATTAATTTTCTACTGGGCACTGTGAGCTTCTCCTTCAGAGGGTGGCACTTTTTCTCCAAATCAAGGTCGTCTCCTTTGGAGTCTATAGTTGTTTGGCCAATTTTATCCACCTGACTTTCCTGTTGTGTTTCTTTGTCCCGTTTTTATATTGGCCTGAATATTTAGACCTCCATTGTTATTAAATAAATGTAGTATCCACTGTTTTGCAACATTTAATCTTATCAGCTCAATTCAAAACACAGAAGGTTAAGTTGGGCTACCAGCTCAACATCATCTATGTTGAAAATAATAATGATAATAAACTCTCTCTGTGTTATTGTCACTTCAATTCAGGAAACTGAAATCAATACAGGTGTAGAAGTAACAAGGGTTATATTATCTTTCACAGTCGAAAACGTGTTAATAAACCATAAAACATTTTACAAAATATAGAAACATTTAGCCTCAACCTTGTGTTTCAGAAACACTCCCTTGAAAAAGTAAGTAAATCCAAAATACGGACCACCTGAAGTAATCATTAACCAAAGAAAAGGAAAAGAATTCGATGCGTGCAGTGGCTCACAATGGCAATCCCAGCATTGTGGGAGCTGAGGCAGGTGGATCACTTGAGACCAAGAGTTTGAGACCAGCCTGGCCAACGTATTGAAACCCCATCTCTACTAAAAAATAAAAAAATTAGTCGGACATGGTGGCACACATCTGTAATCCTAGCTGCTCAGGAAGCTGAAGCACAAGAATCACTTGAACACAGGAGGCAGAGGTTGCAGTGAGCTGAAATCATGCCAGCCTGAGTGACAGAGTGCACTCCAGCCTGAGTGACAGAGTAAGACTCTGTCAAAAATAGAAAAAGTGAAAGAAGAAAGAAAGAAAGGAAGGAAGGAAGAAAGGAAGGAAAGAAGGAAGAAAGAAAGAAGAAAGGAAGGAAGGAAGGAAGAAGGAAGGAAGGAAGAAGGAAGGAAGGAAGAAGGAAGGAAGGAAGGAAAGAAGGAAGGAAGGAAGGAAAGAAGGAAGGAAGGAAGAAGGAAGGAAGGAGGAAGGAAGGAAGAAAGAAAGAAGGAAGGAAGGAAGAAAGAAAGAAGGAAGGAAGAAAGA
>CM052653.1:4109911-4137336 GCA_028533165.1 Leontopithecus rosalia | reverse complement strand
AGGAGGAAGGAAGGAAAGAAAGAAAGGAAGAAAGAAAGAAAAGAAAAGAAAAGAAGAGAAGAAAGAACATTAGAATGTCAAGCTTTGTGTACCGACGTTTCAACGTTTCAGAGTTTGGGGAAAGAACTGAGTCATCCCCACTATAATATCAGGGCAGTGGCCATCTGAATAACTCATTGTGAGCCAGAAGTTACTTAACTCTGTAGGTTAGAGAACTTGCAAGAAACCAAACACGCCATGAAGCACCAGGACAGACAAGGAAATCCATGTTATAGGCAGAACTGTCCTCCTCAAATTTATCTGTTGAAGTCTTAATCCTCAGTACGTCAGAATGTGACTGTATTTGCAGGCAGGGTCTTTAAGGGGGTAATTAAGTTAAAAGGAGGTTGTTCATGTAAGCCCTCATTTATATGACCAGTCTCTTTATAAGAAGAGGACAGAGACACAACAGAGGGAAGGTCACATGAAGTACATGGAGGAGATGACGGTTCACAAGCCAAGGAGAGAGGTCTCAGAAGGAACCAAGCCTACTGACACAGTGATCTCAGACCTCCAGCCTCCAGAACTGAGAGACAATGAATATCTGTGGTTTAAGCCGCCCAGGCTACAGAACTTAGTTATGGTCGTCCTGGCGATCTCATACACCCTGGCTCTGGGTTAGTCATCCCCCAGGCTCATCACCAAGTATGAATTCCCACGATTACGTGCCATGACTGTCCCCTGCACAGGCTGCTGCTGGAGTGTGCCATCACTTAGACTGGATTTTCTTGTCCTGGGTTCTTTCTTCGAGACGTAACCAAGGCTCTGCTGTGTATTCAGTTTATCAAGGTTTTCCATGATAGCCATGGCATCTGGTTTCATTGACTAAAGTGAGATTTCAGTTTCAGTCCAAGGACTTGACACTTCATGTTTATTTTTCCGTCTGTTTCAGAATAATTTCAGGAGGAGTCAACTGATTTCATCAAAAGGGTTGTGTGACAGAAGGGATCCAAATGTGAAATTCAATCTGCAGGCCAGGCTAACGTTTTGAAACAATAGCTTCAACATGGATTCTAAATGAGCACTGCTATGATTAGACTGGAAAAAAATCTGTTCAGCTGCAATAATATAAAAAAACAGATAGAGGAGAGAAAGAAAATGAGAGAGAGAGGTGTATTTTTACTAGGGCAATGAACTGGTAAAAACTGGAAGAGTGGCAAGTGAGGATTCCGGTGATGATAGAATAGTTCTTGTTTGTGGAGCACCTCCTCTGGCTCAGGAGGTAGAGTTGGAGCACCTCCTCCAACTCTACCGCCATGTTGGATCCTCTCCACCTCCCTGTGGAGAGGGAGCATGTGTTAGCACTGTCAAGACCTATATACCATGATGGTGGTACCAAGATGGTAAATGAGCTGCCCAGGGCCGTACAGCTAGTAGGATGCCCACCTGCTCTAAACTGACTTAGAGGCCGACACTGCTCTCACCACGGTGTGCTGGCTCCTCCAAACAGACAGGATTTCGGAAAGGACACCCAGGAAGCCCCAGGCAGTGGGCAGAGCTGAGCACAGCCCCAGGCCTTGGTATTATAAAGTGAAGATTACCAACGCAGGCCTTTTTGTTCTGATGGAGCAGGTTCCTGCCATACAGGATGTCTGCATATGTCTGGGAAAGACATTGCTGAGATTATTTAACTGTGCTGTCAATGGCAAACAGCTGTAAACAAACAGGCCAGACCCATGACATGCCATATTTCAGCATTTCCAAATGGCCCAGGCTTTATGCACCCTCGTTTTGCAGTCAAAGAGATATTGTCGGTTTTAATTGTTCCAATCAATATCAAAACAATTTGAGACTTGTTTAATGCAAGGGTGACTCATTTTAAACAAAGCAATTAATATTGTCTAACCCAGCACTGGGCAACTGGTCCCACAGAGCACACTCCAACATGCTATTATTTTGGAGCGAAGGTCTGTAATCCAGGTCTTCCTGTGGGGCTGGTTTGTCCTAGGCTTGGAGAGATGAACAAAGAATAACATTTCAAAGAGACACTGAGGCAGAATTAATATCATTCATCATAGATTTCCAGCAAAATTGTTTAAAGAAACCCTCCTTAAAATGCTTAAATTATCTTACATGTCACATTCACAATAAGATTCATAATATCCATAATAATAATTCATGATAATAGTCACATATATAATAAGAATGAAGCAATCTAAAGACTCCCTCAAGTTCAAAAATGAAACAGAGACAACCACCAATCCCATTACGGTTCTATATTTTTAAGTACCCCACAATACAATAACACAAGAGAAAAAGAAAGAATATTGAATGAATCCATTGAAGAGATATTTGATAACTGGTTGTCAGCATGGGGAGGCAGTGGTCAGTTAGGCAATCTTCTGACCCATATGGAGTTTACCTTCGAGTATGGTTTCGCTCTGTGTCCCCACCCAAATCTCACGTTGAATTGTAATTCCCAATGTTGAGGGAGGGGCCTGGTGGGAGGGGATCATGGGGGTGGACTTCCCCCTTGCTATTTTCTTGATAGTGAGTGAGTGCTCACAGGAACAAGCTTAACAAAAGCATGTGGCACTTCCCACTTCGCTGTCTTCCTCCTGCTTCCCTTTGACTGTGGCCATGATTGTAAGTTTCCTGAGGCCTCCCAGCCATGCTTCCTGTACAGCCTGTGGAAATGTGAGTCAGTTAAACTTCTATTCTTCATGAATTACCCACTGTCAGGTAGTTCTTTACAGCAATGTGAGAACAGACTAATACACCCATGGAGGGACAGAAACAAGGTTTGCAGGAATAAATAAGCAGGTGATCGGCAGGTCATGGTAAATGTAATGAATACAGTTTTTAAAGGTAGCATGGCAGAGAGTGGCAGAGATTGAGCCTCTATTTAAGTCGTAAACAGGCCTCTGTGAGAAAGTGATATTTGAAATGAGACCTGAATGCTGAGAGGAGCCAGCCCTTTGAAAGTTGGGGGAAGAACATCAAGGGTGGAGGGAAAGTGTGTACAATGGCCCTGGAGCAGGAACACACGTGGCATCTTCTTCCAATTTTAGTATATGTGCTGCCGAAGCCAGCACTGCACTTGGCATCTTCTGAGGGACAGGAAGAAAGCAGTGAGGATGCCACACTAGACAAATAAACAAATAAACAAATAAACAAACCAGGATGAAGCCAGGAGAGACGAGACCAGGCTGTGCATGGAGAGGAGTTGGGTTCCATCAAAGGGCAATGGGGATGCAGCAACAGGCGGATAAACATAAGGTAATATACATGCATGGAGTGGAATATTATCCAGCCTTAAAAAAGAAGGGGATCCAGACACTGCCACAACATGGACGAACCCTGTAGACATCAAACTCAGTGAAATAAGCCAGTCACAGAAGACAAATGCTGTATGATTCCACTTACGTGGGGTCCCTGCAGTAGTCCAGTTCATGAAGACAGAAGCAGCATGGTGACTACTGGGGGCTGAAGGGATGGGGAGTGGTTGTTTAATGGGGACAGAGTTTCAGTTTTGCAAGATGCACTAAGTTGCATGACAATGTCACAGAAATGCCTAATGCTACTGGACTATACGCTTAAAAACAGTATGATGAGGTGATGAGGAGACCCACTGGAACCTGGCAGAGGGAGGCTGCAGTGAGCCGAGGTCGTGCCATTGCACTCCAGCCTGGGTGACAAGAGGAAACAAAAGGGTAAGATGACAAATCTTATGTTATATGTTTTTTGTTACCACAATTAAAATTGTAGTTTTTAAAAGATTTCAAAAAGGGTAATGCAGAGCTGTGGAAAAGCAGCCACACTTCGATTTTTTTAAAATATGATTAGTTCAAGATGACCAGACTCTACCCCCAAAAAGTCCAAAAGACAAACTTACTGAAAACATAAAGATTAATTTTAAAAAACCCTCTGAACAAGACCCCTCTGTATATAAGAAAAATATACCAAAAAGTAGCAAAGTCATTAATCATAGGAAACAAATAAACAAAACCATTGTGAAATCCAAGATTCCATTTGTAAAACACGCAAGAATCCGAAATCGTAACAAATGAATTCCATGCTATCATTATTAAAAAGAAAACCTTGCAAAGTTTTTGAAGAAGTACTCAATAAATTGCTGCTGGACGAATGAGCAAAATGGGAACATCTTATCAGGAAGTATAAAAAGGAGACAAAGTAGACAAACATCGTGTTCTAGTTCACAGATATAATGTGATTCCAATTGAAATATAAATAAAGTTCTTTTTTAAAAATAACTCAGCCAAATATTGCTAAATTCGCTCATCAAAATAAAATAGAGGTGAATTTGCCATGAAGCTAAGGACCCAGAGGTCTCAAGCCTCCTCATTTGCTCTCTCTCTCTTTCACAGAGGGAGCTTGGATGTTTTGTATTAACAATTTTGTCTTGTTTTTCTTAAGAGAGCATCCAAATGGTGTAAGTTTTGTGTTCCACAAAACACACAGTCTTCCCTGTGTGGGTATGTTAACAATTATTCCAAACAGAAGAAAATAAAACTTAGCCTTTTTAAAAAACATAATATTAGCACCCATAACAATAATAAAATGCCAAGTAGAATTGCAAAGAAATAAAAATAAAGATGAATGGATGGATGGAATACGCACAGCAGAACAGAGCCAGAATCATATATCATTACATAATCTTCTCAAAGCAAAAGGATAAGGAATTGTAATATGAATAATGTTGAGATAATCTGAGAGCAATTTGGAGAAATCCTAATTTATATCCACAGTTTACACTAGAATCCCCGAATAAAGGAGGTTGTTTCATCATTACAAATACATTTATAGAGAAAAATCAGCAGAAAATAGCCTACCTTCGAAGAAATAATAAATAACTTAATTTGTTTTCAAAATTCAAGGAAATGTAAAGCAGACTGTTAGGCAATGCAATGTTGAAATTTTTGACTGCACTGATTAAAAAGAACTAGGCTAAAATGTAAGGGGAGACATGTCAGATAAAGTATTTACATGAATTATGTCAACAAAATATGATTAATATTGATAAGGACCTTTGAAAATACCCATGCATATTTGGAAGGACTTAAGACCCTCATTAGAAAATGAGTCAAGGCCAACTACAAAAAAATATGCATAGAAGTGGATAAAAATAATAAACCGGCACTTGAATAAACATAAAGTAAGTTAAAAATAACGTAAAATAAAACATAAAGTAACATAAGATAAAAATTAACATCACAGCATATGTGAACTTTTAAAACTTAAATGAGAAAATAGTTTAAATAATAACATCTGTTGCTGGTGAAGCTGGGCTAACACTAATGTATCCATAGACACGTGTGTGCATCTGCGTGTATATAATATAGAGTTGATAGTACTGTACATTAGTACAAACGTTTCCTTAAAAAATGGTTTTTAAATCATGTTGTTTTGGCAACTAAACTTTTTAACCTTGTTTTCCCACTTCTAGAAATTTATTTAGCAGGAATGATTAAATAGAAGCTATAATTGGCCAGGTGCTGTGGCTCATGCCTGTATTCCCAGCACTTTGGGAGGCCAAGGTGGGTGGATCACCTGAGGTCAGGAGTTCGAGATCAGCCTGATCAGTGGTAAAACCCCATCTGTACTAAAAATACAAAAATTAGCTGGGCATGGTGGTGCATACCTGTAATCCTAGCCACGAGGGGAGACTGGGGCAGAAGAATCACTTGAACCCGGGAGTCAGAGGTTGTAGTGAACCCAGATCGTGCCACTGCACTCCAGCCTGAGAGACAGAGTGAGACTCCATCTCAAAAACAAGCAAACAAAAAAGAAGCTATAATGTATATTTAAAAATTAATTGTTGCCAGGATGTCTGTTAGAGAAGAAAAATAAGAACAACTTAAATGTTGAATAACAAAGAAAGAGATGAGCAAATTCAAGTACTTCGATGTGATTCACTGTAACGGAACAGTTAAAAGACCGTGTAGAAACTCAGGTAAGTGTACGATGCGCTATAAAATGAGTGAAGCACATGAACACAGACCCCAGGTGAACAACGCCTACCCCCGCCGCCTGCGCATCAGAGTAGAGAACGAGAAGTTAGATTCAACGTCTTCTTGGCCCTTGAGATGCGTGTGTGGCTGGGGTGAAGAGGGCGTCCAGGGGTGGGTGCTCAGAACGAAAGAGAATTGCCAGATATTATAACTACTTTAAGTAAGAAAACAGTGGATTCCCATATTTTATTTTTTTAACCCATAGTGTGTTTCTATTAAGATTCTGCCTTTTAGGACTAGACCCTCTTAAATGTCAAAACCAGAGTGAAGATGTCCATTACCTGCATATAAACCATGAGGTTTTGGCAGGCAATTTTTAAACATCAAAAGAGCGCTCTAGAAATTCCAAATAAAAACCCAAGTCTTCCTTTCATTTGCTTAAAAGAGTTTCTTTCTTCCCAGTCTCATTCTTCATCACAGATCCACTCTACATCAAATAGACTATTATCTCCCACTTGGGGAGAAACATGGCTCAGTGTGACTTTAGCCCTTCAAACCTAACCCTGCAGAGCCCAGGTCCAGTAGGGAAATGAATTTTTATAGCACAGTTAAAAGGAACGAGTGGAAACACTGTGAAACCCTTAACAGTCTTCAGCTTTATCACACATTCCTTCAACTTCGTCGGTCAGACGGGACGGCCCAGAGACTCCACCAGGTTCACAGCCGGGTCCACTGCCTATGCATTGCCACTTGAGTTCAGGCTCCTCAAAATATAAAATATGATAGAACCCTTTACTGTGAATGTTTTGTTTTTTAGTGAAGGAATGTACCATTTATAGAATAAACACTAATATTACAAAGCACACAGAAGGGCTCTGAAGATAGGTTTAAGTAAATAGCGTTTAGGTTCATCTTCTACCGATAGTGTCTTATCAAATATACAGTGTTTGTACGTAGCATGGATGTGCTTTGTAAAGCTCCCTTGAGATCATTCTTTTTTTTTTAAGTTTATTTATTTTACTTTAGGTGCAAACTATATCTGGCATTTCTCCCCATGTTATCCCTCGCCTCCCTCCCCAGCCCCCGCTGTCTCTCCCCTACCCACCCAACTGCCCCCAGTGTGTGAAGCTCCTCTCCCTGAGTCCTTATTTCTTTTGTATAATTGGATAGTGCAGGAGGATTGGTGTAGAAAGTAACTTTCTGTGAAATAAACACTCACAACAGTGCCCGGCATATGAGAAGCACTACACGGTTTTCAGCTGCTGCTATTATTGTTATTGTTACTGTTATTGTTAGGATATGGGGCAAATGTGCTTTCTGGAATGTAGCCAACAATGGAGAATGTTTTGGAGACTGAAAAAAAGCACAAACTGAACATTCTGGAGACAATTATGCCTACAGAGTGGTCCAAGATATTGATGGGGGACGAACCTATTATTCCGCAATGAGTAACTACTGTGTGGTTTACAATGTCCATGAAATAAGTGACAATTCAGTATGAATGAAAGAGATAGTTCATGGTCCTAGGAATGAACTTACACAGTATTAAGGTTAAACATGCCATGGGGAACAACAGGGAGTTTGAACGACATGCCGCTTCTGGGTTTTCTTTTTTTCATTACTTGATATTAATTCTAAATTGACTAGGATACAACTGGGGAACACTGGGGAATGGAGGAGGCAGAAATAAAAGGCCAGCAGGGAAATATGAGCGAAAACTTGTCATTCTATATGGAAACCAGGGGCAAAGCCAATGCGCTCCAGTTGTCCCGGCTGAGGTCTCTGTGAAATGGAACCCAGACATGGGTTCCCAACTGCAATCAGCTAGAGTGCCTGGATGCTGGCCTCTCCAGACCAGGCAGCGACAAAGGTCAACCTTTTCTCCTAAATATCCCTAAAATCTGTCTGCCTCCCCATCTCTGTAATCATCAGTTTAGATCACTCATTCGCTGAAACAAATATTTATTCAGCACTAACTCTATCCCAAGCACTAAGCCAGCTGCCAGATTCTAAGAGAAAGCAAACCAGGAAAAGTCCCTGCAGACCATTGCTCTCCCTGCATCTGCTCCAGCTCGCTGGGAATACCAGCTTCATGCTGTAGTGAGAGTGACATTTCAGTGCCCATGTCTCGTTATAGCATGTACTGCCACACCCTCCGTGGCTTCTTTTTACTCTTAGGAGATGTGTTAGTCAGGGCAGAAAATATAGATGGATAAATAGATGGATATATAGACAAATATAAATATAGGTATATGAGAAGGGATTTAATAGGGGCACTGACTCACCCAGTTATGGAGGCTGAGGGGTCCCACAATAGACCTTCTGCCAGCTCAGGAACCAGGAAAGCCAGGAGGATAGCTCGATCTAAGTTCGAAGGCCTGAGAACCAGGGGCTGCTGGGGTAAGGATAACACTTAGTCTGAGGCCAGTGGCCTTAGAACCAGGGCCACTGGTGAAAGTCCTGAAGTCTGAAGGCTGGAGAGCCTGAAGTTCTTATGTCCAAGAACAGGAGAAGAAAGTCATCCCAGCTCCAAAAGAGAGAGAATGGAATCTTCTTTCCTTTGCCTTTTTTTCTCTATCTGAACCCTCAACCTATTGCATGGTGATCAGCTACATTGGGTGAAGGTGGATCTTCCTTACTCAGTTACTGATTCAAATGGAAACACCCTCACAGACATACCCAGAAATAATATTTTACCAGCCAGCTGGGCATCCCTTAACCCAGTCGACACCTAAAATTCACCATTACAAGGAGGGAATTCTTAACAGGGGCCATGGCTCCTACCCCTTCAGCTACATCTCCCTTGGCCCCTGTATTTCTTGATCCCCTACTTCTGTGAACCCTTTCCTGACAATGCTTCCTCTTAGTGTAGAGACTGTCTACTTTCTGTTCCCTGTAGTGGGAATGCTGTTCCCTCCAGGCCCCAGCTGGTGAACCCATTCTCTGACATGCCTAACAAGTTTGAGCTCCCGCTTAACAGGGTCTCACAGCATGGTACTCCTCCGCTCCTTAATGAAAGTACTTGTAGCTTACCGGATGAAATTAGATCGGTATCTGTATCCCCTCCCCACGCCTCATCAGCAAACTCCATGATATTCCCAGGACCTAGAACTGTGCTCAATCAATATCTAGTGAATGAATGAGTGATAGAATTTCTGTTTCAAATATGAAGAGACAAGAATGAGGAAGGTCACATCACTTACCCGATATCACATATCAAGTCCATGTCAAAGTCTGAACGTGAACCCAGAGTCTCGGATTCCAAAACTTATATTCTCATGCTTTGTTACAGGGATAGGACCGTGCATGTAGGAAGAGCCAGGGTCCAAGCTTGCACCTTCAGGGTAAGCTGAACCAATTCCCTCAACTCAGCTGCCTGGGCAGCTGTCACCCAAGCCCGGGACACAGGGTTGGAGGAAGCCTCCCTCCAGCAGAACTTTCCACATTACTGTGTAAAGGCTGGATGGTGTCCACAATTGCTCTTCATCCAGGGACTACAGGAGAATGGGGATAAGTCTCTTTGTTTCCACAAACTTCTCTCACCTTCAATGTTCATCATCTAAAAAAAAAAAAATCTCAACTGTGTAGGAAACCATTAAAGGGCTTCACTTGTTTCAAGGGATCAACAGCTCACGGAATGGCGTGACTTTGTTGGTGCAGAGATAGGCTCTGGTGGTCAGATTTCTATTAAAAGTAAATAGTTAAGCCATGGTCCTGAGGCAACTGAGGAAGTGATTAGTGTGCTGACACAGTGATGGATGATAAACGTAATAGAGCTTGAAGGAAATTAATGATACTTTGAATCTTTAATAATGGTACATAACTATCTAAAAGAGATATCTCCATCACAATGTAATTCTTTTAAAAGCCAGGGGAGAGCTCTGATGACAACTGAGTAAAACTTGGTCTATGGACAAGATTAGAGGGAAACACGGTAAACGGAAAGAATTAAATTTGTCGGAGTGGCAGGACTGTGGGTGAGTCTTTAAGTTTGCTTTAATATTATCAGGATGGGCTTACGTGCAATGGATTCTTTTAAAAATGAAAAACCGAGTGGAAAGTTCTCCTCTTCAAAATACGTGTATGATTTCTGGCGAGAACATAAAGAATGAGTTAATGCATGCCCTTTTCCCTACTTCCAGCAACCGAAACACTTTCTGTTCAACCTGCAAATGAAAGCTACATGCAGGGCCATTGTCTGTGAGTTCTTGTCCATTAAGACTTTGGGAAAATGCACATTTGCCCCAAAAGAAAAGGTCAGAAGCCAGGCAAAGGAATGCCTTCAGGGACAATGGGTCATTGTGACACCCAGGACCTTGATTAATCACCTACATCTTCGGTGAAAAGATTCTAAGTGGCATTTCAAGAGACACCCCGAGTTAGAGGCTGCAATGGGAAGAGGAAGGGAGGAGCGCTCAGGGCGAATCTGGGCCTCCCTCCTACATAACGGGATCTGTGGTCTGGAATGCCACCCTGACCAGACAGCAACCTTTAATTAACTGCCCATTTTCTCACATCTTGGTTTGTTGCACTGCTAATCAGATGGAAATCTTATTTGGGGTCATAAATAATAATCCTATGAAAACACATATGGCAGTTAGGGACATTATAAACAATCACTGATTTGCATAGCAAAGCTGTTCCCAACAGCCACACACTGAATCCGTGGGCTCTGAAAGTGGCCCACAGCATCTGTGAAAGCTCATAGGGTTGGAAATTCCAGAATCACATCTAGGGACCTTCCCTGCGCTAAGTTTGCAAATCAGTCACAACATTGCTTTACGCTGGTGCAGTTATCTGAATCCTAATAACGCCTTGCATGCATTTAATTTCCTTCCACTAAGGAGCTGAGAGCGGTTCTCATGATAACAAACTTGGCAGTAAAATAGCCCACTAGACTTCACATTCCTACTTTCCTGACAAGAGCGAGCCATTTCTTCAATTTACACAACCTCTTCGTAATCCTTCTGAAAAACGACCAGGTTTTATCTACAATGTCAAACCAGCAAGAAGGTAGAAGACAACCCATGCTCGAGCTGCCTGATTAACAGGCTGAGCGTTGTTTGGCCTGACCTGTTAATTCCTTCAAACACCGTCATGAACGCCACCGTCTGCAATGAAACACACTGTCGTTCTTCCCACAAACACATTTGCTTCCTGAGCAATGATTTTTGGTTTCAAGAACTGTTGACAGTGGCTGTTTGGCAGAGACAGAAGTGGGAGCAGTTTTGGAAAAGTAGAACTAAAAGAGTCATCAGTCTGAGGGTCTCTCACCTGACAGCCCTTTCCAAGATCAGCGGGCTGTTTTCTGTGATCAAAAAGGGAGTTCTGGGGACAGGTGGGACCTAATGTGATGAGTTCTGTTGAGAGGGAAGAAAGCACATCTTAATCAGAGACTAGAGCCTAAGGAGAAAGAATAGAGGGCCTGGGGTTAGCTGAAAAGGGAAAGGAGAGCAGAAGCTTGCGAAAGACACCAGAGAAGTTTTGTGGCCTCCTCGGACTTGGTTGCTGGGCCCTGCTGAGGGAACACACGCAGAACCATGGCACCCTGACATCTGTCCAGCGCTGCAGCTTCTCTCCCTTCCTCCTTACCTCCCCCAGCTCCTATCCTTGCAACCTTTGTCCAGGAACACTACGGGGCAGGACCGTGTTCCAGTTCCGGTTTCAGTACCAGATTCCTCTGTGATCTCAGCATGCTGGGCTTTGGGATCTCCACTGAACAATGACAATACTGGACCAAGTGACTGCTCCATCGCTGTCCAGCAGGCCTGCTCTATGACAAGGCATGATTTGCTTTCTGGTGCCAGCAGCCCAACAGCCTCTGTTCTGAGTGTCAGGAAAGCCTCCAAGATGGGTGTCCTGGTGTCCTGGTGATTTGCTGTTTTCTAAAGCACACAGACAGCTTCATCCATTGATTCAGCCAGTGGATCCTTCTCTGCAGACTCTGCTGACTAATACAAAGGAAGTAAGTAGTAGCACAAAGGAAACAAGATATAGTTATTCTCTAAGGGCTGAGAATCTGGTTGGAGAGAGAAGACAGATTCACAGATGGACAGCAAAAGCTAACAAGAGGGCCGGGCACACTGGCTCACTCCGGTAATCCCAGCACATTGGGAGGCTGAGGTGGGTGGATTCATTTGAGGTCAGGAGTTCAAGACCAGCCTAGCCAAAACAGTAAAACTCCATCTCCACTAAAAATACAAGCATTAGTGGGGTGGTAGTGGTATGCACCTGCAGTCCCAGGTACTCAGGAGGCCGAGACAGGAGAATCGCTTGAGTCCGTGAGCCAAGCTCACACCACTGCACTCCAGCCTGTGCAACAGAGTGAGACCCTGTCTCAATAAATAAATAAATAGCTGATAAGAGAACAAAATAAAAGATAATGAAGTGTAGTAGTAATGACCCTTGGGTTCTTTTTTCCCCCTACTGTATTTTTTTATTCTTCCAGATCTAGGAGGTAGGGATGTAGTTCTGTTACATGTCTATATCACATAGTGGTGACGTCTAGGCTTTTAATATGCCCATTGCCTAAATGATGAACACTGGACCCAAGAGATAATTTTTCAGCCCTTACTGACTTCCCACCCTCCCCGTCTTCTGGAGTCTCCATGGATTCCCCTACATGTCCATGTGGACCCACTGTGCAGCTCCTACTTCTAAATGAGAACATACAATATTTGACTTTCTGTTTCTGAGTTATTTCACTTAGGAAAATGGCCTCCGCTTCTATCCATGTTGCTGCGAAACTCAGGATTCCATTCTCTTTGTGGCCGAATATATACCCCACATATTCTTTTTCTTTTTTCTTTTTTTTTTTTTTTGAGATGGAGCCTCAGTCTGTCACCCAGGCTGGAATGCAGTGGTGCAATCTCAGCTCACTGCAACCTCTGTCCACCTCTGGGTTCACACCATTCTTTTGCTTATGCCTCACAAGTAGCTGAGACTACAGATGTGTACCACCATGCCCAGCTAATTTTCTTTGTATTTTTTGACACCGTTTCTCCATGTTGGCCAGGCTGATCTCAAACTCCTGACCTCAGGTGATCCACCCACCTCGGCCTCCCAAAGTGCTGGGATTGCAGGTGTGAGCCACTGTGTCTGACCCCACATATTCTTTATCCACTCCTCCATTGATGACACTTGGGTTGATTTCCCGACTTTGCTATTATGAACAGTGTCAGAATAAACATAAAAATATGGAATGCTTCACGAATGTGTACGTTCTCCGCTTCTCTGTGTTGTTCCCATCTTAGTGCATGTGCTGCTCAAGCATACGCCAGGACCCTTGGGTTCCGTGTCAACTAACTCCTTTTGCCTCTTAGGCCTCAATGTCCTTGCTTACTAAATGGGGTGTCAGACTACATGCTCTCCAGGATCCCTTTATGGAATACATAATAATTAATTTAGAGGGGTGGATAAAAGTGTGTGTAGAGGTGTTTGGGCCACTCAGTGTGTGACAGAGGCTGGGCTCTGCAGTGTGGGTCGTAGTCAGAAATGTTCACATGGCAGGGCCAGGGAGGCCACTAGAGGCCATTGCCAGCGCAGAACATGGAAATCTCAGATGCCCAAGGTTGCCAGGAACAGAACGTGTCTACCAGAGGGCCCAGAGGGTGGAGAGAGAGTACTAGGCTGGAGGCACCCGCGCCTTCCCAAGGAGGACTCTAATGTTTCCACTTTGTCCCGCTGACACTGGGGAACCTGGAAAGATTCCGAGCATGGCATGCAGGATGAAAGTGGCATTGCCATGGGGGTCTGACTGTTCCTAATGAGAATGGTCTCCCCCTGGCCGTCACATGGGGGCTCCTGGTGCCACTGGCATTGCAGCATCTCCAGGGATTTTTCCCATAATGGAAGGAACTAAACAGGTAAAGAAGACTGAGGCAAAAGGGGGGAACCTCAAGGAACCTGAACCTACTAGATTTTTCTACCAGGGGGACTTCTACCTTAACTTGCCGTCTTCAGCAGCATAGAGGTTTTGAGCTGTTCTTGATGCCTAGGAGTGTCATAACAGACTGGGGCACCGGGGAAAATCAAGTCAGCTTCCTTGAGAAACCTCTACAGAAAAATCAAACAACACTCACAACCAAAACAACTACCACAAACCAGAACACCTTCCTTTTTGCCCACAGGGACAAGAAAGAGGGGATTTTCTTGTAGTCAGATCCTTGATTTACCGACTGACTAAATTGAAGTCATTCTCAGAAATAAAGTGCAAACTAAATTGCAAAGGGGAGGCAAGTCTTTAACCCCAAGCATTGTTTTGGGAAAGACAGATCTCTTTGCCTAGCTGGAGGGTAATAAACATTTCTTCCACAGCTGTTGAAACGTTTATACCCTTCACCATTAAGACAAGGAGACTCTCAAACACTGCATGTTCTCACTCATACGCGGGTGTTGAACAATGAGAACACATGGACACAGGGAGGGGAGCATCACACACTGGGGTCTGTTGGGGGGAAATAGGGGAGGGACAGCGGCGGGTGGGGAGTTAGGGAGAGATAGCATAGGGAGAAATGCCAGATATAGGTGATGGGGAGAAAGGCAGCAAATCACACTGCCACGTGTGACCTATGCAACTATCTTGCATGTTCTTCACATGTACCCCAAAACCTAAAATGCAATGAAAAAATAAAAAACAAAAATAAAAAAAAGAAAAACAAGAAGACTCTGACAAAGAAAGCAATCTCCATGTTAACAGAAGGACTGGATAATGTTTTATGGACTTCTTTGGAATTACTAACCTTCCATGGAAAGAGAATAGCATCTTCTAAAAATTAAACATTATTCTAAGTCTAGGACACGCTTCTTTCAAGCAGACTGGCTAAGATGATTTAGGAAGTTCGAAACGCAAACGTTAGCTCAATAGATACAAAATAACTTAGTCTTATCCTTTCAATTTTTCTGACAAGGGAATTTAAGGTGAAATGTCTAATTAATTCTCACAAGAAAGCAGAAATGCAGGGGGAGAATTCCATGAAACAGGTCTTTGATCATTGCAACCCAGGACAGTTGAGCCTTCCCTCTGTGCTGACCTGTGCTGTTTCCCACACTAAGTGGTGGCAGCCTCTGCTTACTCATCAGAAGCTGCCTGGCTTTCCAAGCTGACTCCAGAAACTTCCAGAGATTTGAGAAAATGCAACCACCTCTGCTAACAAACTAGCCCCTGGGACCCCCTGGGTCTCTGCCATTTCTGGCCCAGGTCACCACAGGCCAGGCCTTAGGAGTAGGAGGCAATGAGTCCAGCAGGCAGATTCAGCAGCAGAGCTTCTGCGCACCTATCTTATGCCAAGCCACGAGCTCCACAGAGCTGAGTCTTGTCCTCTTGTTGTCACTTCTAGTCCCTAATAGGGGCTCAGCAAACATTGTTTGAATGAGTCACCAGAGGAAAGACTGAATGCATGCATTGGAGTTGGAAGTGAGGGAGAGGGAGGGGGAGCATGGTTACGTAAGGATGATTTAGAAGAAGTGCCTGCCTTCAAGGGGCTTATACTCTGGTGGCAAGAATAACAACCAATGATAATATGAGGTAGTATAATAAAGTAACTGCCTAAAATATAGGAACAATGGTAGGGATGACCTCATTACCCTTTAGCTCATACATTGCTTTATTCTGAATCTTCGGACTTGGTTGTAAGATGGTATTTGAGCCAAGTCTTGCACGGTGGATAGGAATTCTCACAAGCTAGCATGTGCTGCCTTCCTTTAGCCCTAGCCAGTGGCAGACATGACTAATTGATTTCTCCATGATAACTGATTGCTGCAAGTCATGGAAGGAGATACTATGTCTGAAAAGTGCTGTTCAATGTCTGACGCAAAGCTGGTGACTAATTCAAGTTCTTTTTCTTTTTCCTCTTCTTCCTTTCCCAGAAAACCAAATAAGGGTCCCAATGACATTTGGCCATGGATGTTCCCACTGCTGGAATTGCTGTCAATTTACACATTTAGCAGATGAAAACCCAGTTCTAAATGGTATCACTAACTGATCATGGCTCACCTTCCAACTGAGCTTTGCAATTCTCAACACCGGGCCCTGAACCTACCTCCACAGGCCTGTGAGGTGCAAATGTATTATTTACTGTCCCACACTGTTCTAGATTATGAGCAGCCATATTGGGACTCGGGGTTTGGAATAAGAGGGACTCCGGAGGAATGAACAGTCACTGGTAACTCAGGGGCTTTGATGCAGTCCCATGTATAGGATGTTCCCCCTCCTTGGGGCTTGGCCATCGCCATGTCTGCCCAAACCCAGAGCCCGCTTCCTCCATCCCTCCTACAGGTCAGGAAGGAAACTGGGTCCTCATCCATAAACACGTCACATTGACAGCAATTCCAACGGTGGGAACATCTGTGGCAAAATGTCATTGGGACCCTTATTTGGTTTTCTGGGAAGGGAAGAAGAGGAAAAACAAAAAGAACTTGAATTAATCATTAGCTTTGCATCAGGCATTGAACAGGCACTTTCAGACACGGTATCTCCTTCCATGCCTTGCAGTTCTGAGAGACTTAGGATGTGAATTCTATCGTATCCTTATGTATTACGGATTTTTAGCCACCGGTGTCATTGACAATGCCAGTTAACTAAACCAACCTGTTTGACCAACAACAAATTTGGATATTTCTGACTTTCTTTTTAATAGACTTGTGCTGCTACTGTTAACTGCTCAAGGTATTCTAATAGGCACTTAGACAATAGCTGTGATTAGTTCTTTGCAATTTGCTATTTGGTCCCTAAACAGCAGGCAGATATCAAGTGGTCTCTAACATGATTTGAATACCACTGAATTCTTTTCTCCTCTTCTGATTCCCCGCCATAATCTTATACGCTGAACCAACAGCACTCTTTTGAAGTTTATAACTTTCTTAACTTCAAAGTTTTCTCAATGCCTAAGCAACAGGAGGTTTTCAAGGTGGAAACGCTAAATAAGTATACTATGCACAGCGTAAATAACACACATCCAAGACTTCAAAACCATTTGTATTAAGCCAGACAGCAGCTGTGAGAGTCTACCCTTGTACAATATCCTATTATAAATAAGGAAACTCGGGGGGTGGGGCTTGTTCATTCATATTGGGTTTTATTTTTTTTCCTCCTCGGTACATTGGACATGAGATCATCTGAACATACCCCAGAGGCACTCCTATGCATTCCTGCAACTGTTCTCATTAAAGGAAAAAAAAATACTTCACCCTGTTATTTTATGTGGCTTATCATCCAAAATGCTTCCAAAAGAGTTTCAACCCTTAAAAATTTATAAGCACTTCTCCTTAGGACCCTGTGGTTTGATAGAATCTTAACCTCCTTCTGACACTTTGCTTCCCTGAGTAAAAATGTGAAAACAACACCTACAACAAAAACACCACCACAACGACAATAACTGTAATGGCAAACGCCGGGAGATCTGTGCCTTCTGTGGGCAGGTACGCAGCTGTGTGCTTCATCTGCACTTTTTTTTTTTTTGAGACAGAGTTTTGCTCTGTTGCCCAGGCTGGAAGGCAGTGGTGCAATCTCTGCTCCCTGCAACCTCTACTTCCCAAGTTCAAGCAATTCTTGTGCCTCAGCCTCCCTAATAGCTTACATGTTCCACCAAGCCTGGCTGATTTTTGTATATTACTGGAGATGAAATTTCATCATATTGACCAGGCTAGTCCCCAAACCCTGGCCTCAAGTGATCCACCCACCTCGGCCTCCCAAAGTGCTGGGATTACAGGCAAGTTCCACCAAGGTTCGTTAATTTTTGCATATTAGTAGAGAAGAGATTGCACCATGTTAACCAGGTTGGTCTCAAACCCCTGGCCTCAAGTGATCCACCCGCTTCGGCTTCCCAAAGTGCTGGGACTATAGGTGTAAGTTACGGTGCCCAGCAAGTCTGTCAATGAATCTTTATCACAGCGTCCCATTTTAAAGACTTGCAAACTGAGGCTGGGAGAGGTTTCGGCAACCGGCCTAAAATAATGATTAGTAACACATGGATCCGGGACTTGACTGCAACCAAAGCCAGTATTTTTCTTCTTCTCTTAAAATTGTCTCCCTTTCTTGTTTTTCTATAACCCAGATAAAACATTCCTCAATTGGTTGATCCTAGGTAATTATATACACATATGTTTCACTTCTCCAGTGTTTTAACATCTAAGATGGTCTACAAATTCTATACATCAGTAATTACTTTATTTCATGCAATGGGAAGTAGCAATTTTTTCATTTGGCAGCTTGTAAACTCAGGCAGGCAGAATCAAATCACTCCCCTTAAGCTCACCACAGGAAGGTGGCCTCATTACCTGAAAGAGAGAACGTAAAAGAAAAAGAGGAAAAAAGGCTCCCTTCTTCATGAGCCTTCCACAGATGCATTCTGCATCTTTATTGCTCTTTCATTACTTGGCTCTTTGCAGGACTTTTCCCCCAGATGTTCCTAATTTGGGGGTTATTTTCCATTGCATGTGGGCCCTTCAGTACTGTAAATATTTGACTTCAGTATTTTCCATAGCTTGAAGAACTTTACAGTGGTCACTCAACACGGTTACAGGATGTCCTCTGATCCTTTCAGGCTGCTCTGTAAATTAGAAACTTGGTAGTTGATATCTTGTGGGCTCCATACACCATTTTTTTCCTCAGACTTTGATGTCTAAAAGGGCCTTGCATTATTTAGGCCTAAGCACATATAGAGATATCCCTGAAGTATAGATTGGGGTAGCTCATATGAATGCATTTTTTCCAATTAATTTCTCCTCTCTGGTGAGATCTCACGTTAAAAATCATATTTTAGATTTCTAAAACATCTCTTCCAGTGGGCTTCAGTGGTACCATCTTGATCCAGCCTTGAGTACAAATATTTCTCACCTAAAATGCCCTAAACCCACTCCCTCCTAATCCTAGACTGTATATTTCATCTGCTCAGCGTTTCTTCCATCCCATCCTTCTCCACTGTCCTCCCCAACCAGAGGCTTTCCCTGTGATGCCTTCCCTCCCAACCAACCTGCCCTTGGGTCATTTTAAATTAATATGTACTAATCACCACGTTTAATATTAATACATCATGTTAATCAGCAATAAATCTATTTTGTGTAGTCTAAGCACATATTCTCATAACTAATCTATTAAAAAATTACACTCATTTGAAGTTATACAGATTTTTCACACGTATTTTGCACTGATTTACGAATTGAGAGCTAGGAGGAACAACAAAAAATATCTTTCCATGTTCATTCTCAGAAAGCAACAGCTCCATTTTGGTATTATGTATCATATTGCAAGAAAATAACATTCTCTATCATGTGAAAGAAAGGAATGCTATAAATTAAATCATCGGTGGACTTGAAAAAAAGTTCTATTAAGGCATGTGGGCTCGCTTGCCAGTACAGGAATTTTGTTGGTAATGTGCTGTCTCACATTTTTTTTTTGCAAGATGTTGATAAATAACACTTTTATAAATGGCTCGCATAATGGATTTTTAACAACTTCCTTGGGAAATAATTTTATGTTCCCATAAGATTTTCCTGCTATGAAGCTTTTCCTGCCACTTGCCCTAAATTTCCTTTTGACATATTTGATGGTTCAATAAGGTGTTGGTTTCATTGAGTGCTATATATCACCAGCCTGGAGCTGGCGTAAAGGGTCACAGCTCTTTACAACAGGAAAGGGCCAAGAAGTACAAAATTACATGAACCACGTGGCCACTACCTTCTCTATTCAAATTTCAAATTGACTATTCACATTTCACATTTCAAATGAATATTCTCAACACTTTTAAATAGAAAAGATTCCATTTGCATGACAGTATACTGAGTATGAATCTGGGGGCTTGACTATCTGTGCTTTACGTATGTTAGAAATGCTCATGTTAGGGCCGGGCACATGACATTTGGGAGGCCGAGGTGGGTGGATCACCTGAGGTCAGGAGTTCAAGACTAGCCGAACCAACATGGTGAAACCTCATCTCTACTAAAAGTACAAAAATCAGCCGGGTGTGGTGGAGTGCACCTGTAATCCCAGCTACTTGGGAGGCTGAGGCAGGAAAATCACTTGAACTCAGGAGGCAGAGGTTGCAGTGAGCTGAGATCACGCCACTACACTCCAGCCTGAGCAACAGAGTAAGACAAAAAAAAAAGAAAGAAAAGAAAAAGAAATGCTCAAGGCAGCTGTTTAACACTGAGCCCTCTGGATTATCTTCCCACGTGAGGTGACAGTTGAAGAGAGCTGTCCACCCCAGAGCTGGAGAAGCCACCTTTGACGGCTGCCAGTCTGTGACACTTCCTACCTTCTCCCTATCTGCACACTGGCGCTCATGGTAGCAGCAGCACTTCCATCACCCTCTGCTGCCGCCATCAAGTGGTGGCATCTCAGTGGCTGCTGGTGGCCTTGGGTTCTCATCTTTCTCTCCATCTGGTAAGGTACTACTTTCATCGTTACATGTTTTTCGTTGATTTCTTTCCTCCATTGGATCTCCTCTAGGAGAAGGGGTTGGGAGTTGGGGATCTACCAAAATAATTCTTTCAGTTTTGCATTTTCAGGACATGAAGTTGTTTCTTTAAGGAAAATGAAAACTGGGTAAGAGAAGGTTCCAGTGTACCCACACACTGTACCTGAAATCCCCTGCTTCCTCACACCTCCCCCGCCAGCCTTCTCACTCGTGATTTTTCTCTGTCCCTCTGCAATTTGGTTTCCATCATTTTCCCCAACCTCTGCCTAGTCAGGCACATGTCTACATACCTGGGGTCGAGCTTCAGCACTTCCTATTAAGCTCCTGGGCTTCCTTTAAACTAAAAAAAAAATGGCTGTGCACTGGGGACATTGAATGTCCCCAAACACCCACAACCACATGGATGAATTTGCCAGCCCAAAATCCAGAAAGGACTCAAGAAAGTGAGGAATCACTAACTCCATGTGTAACATGGACTGGGCTGTGTTTCTGAACCAGTCATACAGTTCGATTAAAATCTTCAAAGAATGTAATTCAAATGGATAGATATGAAAATGTGAACTGTGATTTCTGGGTCATGTGGGTGATATTAATTCTTTTCCTTTTTACTTAGCAGTAGTGCTTTCCTTTCCTTTCATAGCATATTAGCATTTTGCAGTAAGTGATTCATCGTAATTGAGGTACGGGGGACTGATACAGGCAGTGGCAGTGAGGACAGAGAGAGAAGCAGATGTGAGAGTGTCTAGGAAGTGCTGGATCTGGTGACCAAGAGAGTGCTCGGGCGCTGGGGGACACCAACCAAAACGACCAGTGGGCAGCACGTCAGTGCCGGAAATACAGAAGGGACATGCGGCAGGTGCCAGTGGGCAGCACACCAGTGCCGGAAATACAGAAGGGACATGTGTCAGGTGGCAGGTGCTCTCGACACCCTTTCTTCCTCTCCCATTGTGCAGTAGCTGAGTTCTTTGGGGCAATGGACTCCGTGACGCTTCTACAGATCCCCACCCCACCACAGGTCTACATCAAGCAGCTGGACCCCATCCACCTGACATGGTTCAAACAGCACAGTTCTGAGCCGTTCAGCAAATGATATTCCCCTGGCCACAGTGTTCACTTCAAGGGTGATCTAACCAACATAAAACTCCAGATTTGAGCTTGAGTGTTGTGGGAAGACTTCCTCCTGTCTACTGTGTGTATTTAGAGAATCCCAGGCTGCAATGGCAGCCATCCTAGGCCCATGAAGGCGGCTGGCCTTGGAATGAAACCAACACAATGGAAGGCCAAGCAGCCAAACGGGAACAAATTGGATCCCTGATGGCAGCATGGAGCCACTGAATTTGCTGACCCAAAGTCCATCCTGCCACTGGGCTTTTCCATTGAATGAGCCAATTAATTGTCTGATAATTTAAAGTGTCCTGGCTAATTCAGAGCTGGCTGGGAATGGGATGGAAGATGAGAAGCTGCTAAATCCCTGCAAGATATTCAGGGGCCCTGTCCGGGAAATAATTAAAAAGTGGAACTTGGACCTTGAACTCAGGATAGAGACTTAGACTCAGGAATGAACTTGGGAGTTACTAAAATGTGTATCAGTCAGCTACTGCTGCATAACAAATCACCTCCCCAAACTCAGAAGCAAGTGAGATGGCTCACACATCAGCAGGTCAACTGTGGGGGCTCTGCTCATTGTTGCTAAGCATGGCTAGACTTGGGCTCCATGTGTTTGTTCAGGCTGTCAAAGCAAATCACATAGTTGAGTTTAACTTCAATTGGCTGGGAAATGTATATTCTGCTTCAGAGTCAATTGAAAAGGGTGTGGTTTCAGGAAGAAATAAAAACTGTGGAACAATATTGCTCTCCATCACATGGTACCATTTCAGGTGAAGCCCTGGGCTTGGATAAAATATCCTGAAGAAAATAACAATGAGAATAAGGAGACACCAATGGCTATGGAGCAGAAGATGGGCACATGAAAATGATTTTTAAAAGAATCTTATTTTATAGCTCTTTACTGAGTGCTGCCTATGGGTTAGGCTCTGTTTCTATTTCTGGGGTGAGAAAGATGTCAAAGAAACCCCACATCATGAAGCTTCTATTCTAGTAAGACATTGGTGAGACCAATAATATACAAGATAAATAATAAAATGTGAAATGTTAGTTATTAAGCGTTAGTAAAAGAATATTTAAAGCAAAGAAAAGAAGTGGGTATGCAGTGATGGGAAGAGCGGGTGAAATTGTAGCATTCCTGGCCAGAGAGGGTGTACTAAGAAGGTGTCATGTGAGTGAAGGCTCGAAGGAAGTCAGGGAGGGAGCCAGGCAAAAGCCTTCAGGAACAGAAGGGACAGAATGTGCACAGACACGAAGCAGGGGTGTGTCGCGGGTTCAGGGCACAGTGCACAGAACAGTGTGGCTCGAACAGAAGGAACGAGGAAGAGGAGAGATGAGTCAGGATGACAGGACCACTCACAGCCTTGCATGTGATGAGGACTTTGGCCTGGATGAAGTGAGCTGGTGGCCAGTGGGGAATTTTACCCAGAGGAATGACACAATCTGACTGTAACAAGATCCCTGTGTCTGACTTAACTGACAAAACTGATATTAATTTTACTGATGTTGACAGAAGGCTATAGCAGAGAGGAGAGGGCAGGGGAGCCAGATCTCATGCAGGGAGATCATTAAAAGGCTATTGTGGGAGCTGGGAGCAGCTGATGGGGGCATGGAGCAGAATGGGGCAGCGGAGGCAGGAGAATGTAACCTGATTCTCTAGCCAACATGATCTGCTAGGGAGTTTCATGTGAGGTGTAAGAAGTAGACAGGAATGAACATTCACTCCAAGCTTAAGCGACTGGAAGAATTCACTGAAATTGGAGAAACATTTGAAGAACAGTTTTAGTAGAAACATCAGAAGTTCTGATTCAAACATGGTGAGTTTCAGATGCCCACTGAATGTCCGAGGCCAGCTGATGGATGTCAAGGGAAGCTCAGGTGCACTGGTCTGTAATTCAAGGGGAAGGCCAGGGCCAGCAAGTATATTTGCTAGAGATATAGATGACATCTAAAGCCAAGAAACAGCGTGAAGTCCCCTAGGGGTGGGTGAGGACAGAAGAGAGGGGTTCCGAGGACTGAGCCCTGATGACTCCAACGATGACCTCAGCTGTGCCTGGGGGTGGGGCAGCTGCAGGATAGTGGCTGCCCAATATGAGGAAGCTGGAGAGCATTTCAGGGAAAAAAGAGAGAGAGGCTCCAACTGGACCTGATGCTGATGGAGAGGTAGAGTGTGATGAGGACCAAAATCCTCCTTTAGATTTGGTGATTGGGGTGCCAGTGATGATCTTAGTCAGAACACTTTCAGGGTGTGACAGAATCAAATCCAGGTCGTGGCTTCTGAGATTTCAGGGGCTTTTAGAAGAGGAGGAAATGGGGGTGGTGAACTTGGACAAGCATTTAAGAATGTTTGCTACAAAAATTTCAATGATGATGATCATGGTGACGATGGTGATGGTCACTCATCTATTTCCTATTCTAAACACTTTGCATGTATTGAATCAATGGAAAGGAGAACAAAGAGACAAGGTAGTATCCTGACACTAAATAGGGTCCCAGAAAGGGGTGTGGCTTTGGCTGTAGTGTGTGCAAATACCTGAAACCACAGAGCAGGTGGACAGGCTGAAGGGAAGGAGGCGGGAACAGAAGAAGCAGCAGACACAGGGAGGAGAGGATGACTGGGGGCCCCAGAACCCGGACCTGTTGGATGGAATTCAGAGATAGAGGGACTCACCTGGGTGAAGAAGGAGGGTGCACCCTCCCACACCCAAAGGAAGAAGGGAAGAGTGGTGAGAGAATGGTATTAACTCATTAAGAAGGAGGCCAGGAGGAGGTGAGGTCGTTTGGGGGAGAAAAATGAACAGGGTGTGGGAGGGACTGAGAGGCCGCAGATGGCTCTGTTGGGAACGGAGACCAGGTGGGCCATGTCTGCCGGAAGTGCTGAGCGGCCTGAGAGTAGGGACCCCAGGAAGGGATAAGTAGAGTGCTGATGCCAAGAGGTCACCAGAGGGCAACGAAACTGAAGGGAGAAACACAAGAGAACAGAGTGATGGCACACAGGATCGGGCTTGGCAAGGGCAGAGTGAACCCTGGTGGGAGACTCCGAGCAGGGGAGGGCGAGGAAGGGAGGAAGGATCTGAGGGAGCTCACAGAGGAGTGCAGTGTACCCAGGGACAAGAAGGAGGCATGGGAAGCCAGGGTGCATTCATTTCAGGGGTAATTGCTGAGAGGCTGCTGTGTGCCAGACACTCCCTCGGAGCCCTAGGCACATGAGAAAGTGGCATCTACAGTGTCCTGGGGGCAAGAGCTGGAGTCTCAGAGTATATGAGACTTCCCAGGGGACCATCAGTTAAGAGAGAGGAGACAAGAGTAGAACTTCAGGGGAAACGTCTTTTCTGTGAAAGAGGTGAACAGAAGTTGTGCCAGAGCCCTAGGGAAGGAAGAAAGCTCCCAACCCCAACCTCTATCTACCTGCCCACCTCCATGAGCTCCAGGAGTGAGCCCTGAAATATTGGGGAGGAGAGAGGTTAGAGGGTGGGGGGACCACACCTGACCACCTGACTGAGGAAGAGTCTTCCTTATAGGAAAGGCATTGAGAAGGAAGGACACTTAGGAAGCAGTAATAGGCTAGGCAGCTACCAAGCCAGGGCAGCTGAGTCCACCTGGTGGCCAGTGGGTGACACGAAGGCAGTCACTATCATCTCAAGTGACTTCAAGACCAATCACAGCAAAGTTATCGAAGATGGTCAGTATTAATGATGGCCGTGGAAGCTTTAATTTGCGTAGACTGAATCTTTTATAAGTTCTTTCAACATCCTTCACCTCATTTGATTTTCACCATAGCCACGTGAGACTTGACCTCTCAAAGGTGGGGAAGTTGGGGCCAAAAGGAGATTTAATGGACTCCCCCAAAGACACACAGCTGGAACGAAAGTGACTTGAAAGTGACCCTTTTGCAATGGGAGCATCAAGATTGTTTAATTTATTGTGCACAGTCCTCTTTTTTATACTGTGTGAAATGTCAAGAATGATTTCCTTAAAATCGACAATGTTCATTTCTTTCTTTCTTTCCCTTTTACTGCCTTTGTGGAAACATTGCTGATGGCTTTTGGAAGCCTCTATTCCAAAGAGTCTTTTCTGGCTCTCCATTATTGGCAAGGTGTGGGGGATGTAGTTACTCCCCAAAGACTACCAGAATGGATGCTTTCAAAACAGAAGTTCATTTTCTAGTTGGGCTGGGAGGTGCACCAGGGAACATGGAGACTTCCTGCTGGTTTCACAGGGAGGCCTCCTGCCTTCTCATTTATGCCAGTGGGGCAGTTACTGAGTTGGTGAAAGATGCTCTTACTGGCCATATAGGGTATGTTGAAGAAATGGAAATACAACTTAGATAAGCATTCAGCTCATTTCAACCCACATTTTCTAGGCGCCTAGAAGGGGAGCTGCTTGGATAAAGCGGCACATGGGGATTTAATGTTCCCAAGGTCAGATAAGAAGGCAGTCTCTGGGCAGCAGTTCAGAGACAACCAGTGCCACCACAGAGTGCTTCCCAGGCAGAGGGCAGCCGCCTGGCACAGGTACAATAATTATGAGCTCTTAGGGACACACACTTCAAAAACTGAAGGCAAATATGGATCTCTCTGCAGGAAAATGTTTGTGCATGAAAACTTCTATATACTATTTGTGGAGTTTTCCGACAGTCTGAAGTATTCCCTGTACCTCAGACTGACAAGCCCTTAAAACCTGGCTCTTATTTTTATTTATCTATTTATTTTATCTTATTTTTTGAGATGGATTCTCACTCTCTTGCCCAGGATGGAGTGCAGTCACATGATCTTGGCTCACTGCAATTCACACCTCCTGGGCTCAAGTGATTTTCCTGCCTCAGCCTCCCCAGTAGCTGGGATTATAGGTGTGCACCACCACATCTGGCTAATTCATGTATTTTCAGTTGAGATGGGGTTTCACCGCATTGACCAGGCTGGTCTTGATCTCCTGACTTCAAGTGATCTGCCCACTTCGGCCTCCCAAAGTGCTGAGATTACGGGCATGAGCCACTGCGCCCAGCCAAAACCCTGCTCTTCTGAACAAACTCAAGAACAAGAGGATACATGGCAAATCTCAGCTGTATGTTCAGAATTCACCGTCCACTCTCTATGCCTGTTTCTGTTGCCTCTGAAGGAAGGCCGTGACAGCAGCATGTAACATCAGTCTTTCCCGCACTTCACCCCACGCCACTCTTTTCCCTGATGTAAACCCTCCTCCCCGTCCAAGCCAGACTCCAGCGCTCACCCATCCTCTCGACCCTCATAGCTTTCTGCCGACACTCCGATTAACGCTTTGCTTCCTAGTCTACCTGGGTCCCTCCCCTAGGACGTTGTGAGTCCCTCAACAGCACACAAACAACACCTCGTCCCTTGCACTTCCCACTGCTGGCAGTCCAGAGATGCTCAGTAAATACCACTTGTGCCAATGGATGCTTAAATGGCTCAGGCACAAATTTTGATTGTTTCGTAATTCTCCAATGTGACTAAAAGGCATTCACTGCTTCAAAACTCGGAGCGTAAATTATCGTACAAAGGCCTGTTAAAATGACAGTGTTGCATGGTCTAATGAGTCCTTTCATGAAATTTCCTCTGGAATGTGAAGCACCCCAGTGCTCTGAAAGCTTGCTAAGGTTCTTCTGAAAGCCAACAGTGCCTGCTTCTCACGGTAGTTTTTTTTTAATTTTTATTGCATTTTAGGTTTTGGGGTACATGTGCAGAACATGCAAGATAGTTGCATAGGTACACACGTGGCAGTGTGTTTTGCTGCCTTCTTCCCCCTCACCCATATTTGGCATTTCTCCCCATGCCATCCCTCCCCTGCTCCCCCCCCCGCTGTCCCTCCCCTATTTCCCCCAATAGACCTCAGTGTGTGGTGCTCCCTTCCCTGTGTCCATGTGTTCCCATTGTTCATCACCCGCCTATGAGTGAGTATATATGGTGTTTCCTTTTCTGTTCTTGTGTCAATTTGCTGA
>CM052653.1:3983116-4099574 GCA_028533165.1 Leontopithecus rosalia | reverse complement strand
TTTTTTATCAACTTCATGGTGTGTGTGTGTGTATGTTTAATCTATCTACATACAGGTAGGCAGCATCATCTTTTGACGTCAGCTCAAACCCTTTCAGGTGCTGATTAAAGTTCAGTTCCAGGCGCATTCACCTTTGCCCACAGATTCTGGGCTCTGCCTGTTCAAAGGCACCTGATGCAGCCTCAGGCCTTGAGGTTTTTCCAGTGTGAGCCATGCCTCCTGAACCCCAGATTCTGGAGGAGTGGGTCAAGTTTCCAGGCAGGCCCCATGGAAGCCTCACTCACCTGGCTCCAGGTGTTCAGGAAGCATCCTCTCTATCCCAGGCAGGAGGGTGGGGCAGACAGCACGTTGACAACTCTCCCTCAAGAAGCCAGCTCACCCTCTTTGCCCCCACACCTGGCCTCAGACCACATAGGTCCCGGCCCAGGATAATGCTGGGAAAAGACGCTTCATGTCACTTCATGTCACTTCAGTGATCTGTTCTCTCCTCTACCTGAAGAACTTTATTCTCGGCTTTGTTGGGTTGTTCTCAGCTAAAACTCTGAGACAGAAAATTCTCATTTTGACAACCTATGATTGCCATGGGTATCGGCTAAGTGTTAAAAGCAGACGGTAAAAGAAGGTTTGTGGTTTCACATCAGTTTTTCATAATTAAGTGTGTAGAAATCCCCTAAAAGAAGAGGTGTTAAAATGGTGTGACCAGTGGAGTTATGAGTGACTGTCACTCTCTTTTTTTCTGTACATAACAATTACTTTTCACAATGGGCACGTTTCCTTTAGAATGACAAACAGATACTGAAAATGTGAATTTTCAAAATATGAAAATAAAATCATCAAAGACTCCAATGCCATTAAGGCTATACTACTCCACCTTGAGTAATTTCCTTTCAAAGAAAAATGATTCTCATGAATTCCCATGGTTGACAAATTCTTTCACCATAATGCTACTGAAATATGCACAGATATAAAACTAGTTATGAAACTCTTATTCACTAGCAATGTGCATTTACAGAGGGAGCAAAACAAGGGCTAAGTTAAAAACTAACAATTCAAATCAACGATACTCATTTGATATGACAGGTGGCATTATTTTGCTAGAACAAAATTGCTGGTTCTGAGCTGAACAGGAGAAAGCAATGTGTTTGTGGCTTTCTGTTGACTTGTCACTGTCTGGAACGTGTTTGACGTCCGGCTTGCTGGACCACTGTTTGCGTCACCAATATTATCACTGTCATAATTTATCCTTTTTATTTTTTACATATTCTCTTAGTTATTTTTAACTGCCAATCCATTATGTTGACAGTTCAATCATTTTCAAATATATTCCAAAACACAATCATGAAAAATAGAAATATGTCATTTAATGAAAACTACCTTGTGGCCCATCTCCTGCTACATTGACTGCTAACTGACTGTTGCAATTGGTTCTGATGAAGTTTATGATGCTGGGACCCGGGAGACACATCCTTGGGAGGGAGCGTGTTGGGCTGAAAGCAGAGGCGCAAGTCCTCCTGGCTCCACCGCCAGTGTGGGAGGAGGTTTCAGTTCACCCAGCATGCTTTTCCGCACATGACTTCGTCTGGCCTTGTGGGTGCAGCGGTATCACTTTAACATTAGGTATGCCTCTGCTCCTATTAATCCAGGCCAATAAAGAAACATTCAGTTTGCATTTTCTCTATCCAGTCTATCATGGATGGGCATTTGTGGGGCCTGGGGGTGGAGGTTAGGGGAGGAATTAGCTGGGGATGGGGGGATTGGGGAAGGATAGCATTAGGAGAAATACCTAATGTAGATACATGACGGGGTGATGGATGCGATGCAGCAAACCGCTACCCTGGCACAGGTGTACCTATGTAACAAACCTGCACGATCTGCACATGTACCCCAGAACTTAAAGTATAATAAATAATTACATTTTTAAAAATCAGTTTGCAATACCAGGTCTTTTAAATTCTGCCAAAGTCTTCGCTCACTAAGTGACTTAAGAAAGTGAAGTCTTAGTCTATAAAAATGCTCTACCGGTGACTGTAGCTAAGGAGAAGTTTTGCCCTCACACCTGGTTAAAGAATTCAACTTGACACAGTGAGAAACAGGGAAGGACGCTGCTGTTATGACCGTATACATTTCCCTGAAACCACAGGGCACTGAAGTGGAAGTGAATGTAAACGTGTCCTTGGAGTCACATGGCAAAAGTGGTTTTCCTGATAATTCCAAGAAGGCCTACAATCATTTTTTAAGTTATCATCAAAATGGAAAACGTAATACAAAATTCTCATGGAGAACTTGCCGATGACTGTGAAATTTCACAGAGAATTAATGTTTTCAGTGACATTGCCCAGTCGTTTGGCGGGCCTTGGTGTTGCCTGGCCTGTGCACCTGTCACTGCAGCCTCCGCCTCCATCTGCACATGGTGGTCTCCAACTTCTTCACATCTGCATTGACCCTGTTTCCAGCTAAGGTCACTGTCTTAGTCTGTTTGTGCCGCTCTAAAAAATATCTGATGGATAATTTATAAAAAACAGAAATTTATTTCTTCTAGTTTTTGCTGGGAAGTCCAAGGTGAAGATGCTGGCAGGTCCAGTGTCTGATGAGAGCCCATTCCTCACAGATGATTCAGTCTCGGCATCCTCACACAGTGGAAGGGACAGGAGGGGCAAAAATGGTTGAGCTCCCTCAGTCAAGCCCTTTTATAAGGACATCTATTTCCACTCACCTCCTAGAGACCCTACTTCTTTATGTTGTTGCATTGAGGATTAAGTTTCGACAGAAGCATTCAAACCACAGCAGTCACATCCACGGGTTCCACGTGGACGTGATCTTTGGTGGGGACACTATTCAACCCAGGACAAAAGTCCATGCATACTTCCTGAGCACCTACTTAACACATAAGAAACAATTGTATGTCTCTTGATTTCCCAAATTTCATATTCCAGTGTGAAAGTACAAGGACACATATTCATACTATCTGGGCATGAAGGTCAGCTCTGTTCTCAAATTATTAAAGAATATATTATAACTCTAAAAGTATGCTACTTGGGGGAAAAGCAGAAGAACTGTCACTCATTTCACATTCAATTAGCATTTTAAAGGCAATGAGTTCCTACAATGAGCAGTGATGACTCTGGACCCAACAGGAAGAGAATGTGTTCATACGAGATGGAGGATGCCAAAGGCAGTTAATGTGGCGGTCAACCTCACAGGACTCTGCAGCCCAGCAGACCTGGCTTTGGTTCCAGCTCCACTAAGATACACGCTTGCCTGTATCTAAACACTAAGATACATGCTTTGCATGTATCTTGTGGGGAAAGAATTTAAGTATATCGAAGACAAGGTTGTTGGCTTTTAAACCACTGATGAATCCAGTCCTGTCCAGACCTGGCCCTCATCTCTGCTAAAAAGTAGCAACAGTCCCTTCCAAATCCAGAAGGAGAAATTCCCTTTCATCCTCTTAGTCCAGGACAGCAGGAACTTTTTGCAAAGAAAGAAAGAAAGATAGCAGAGAGCTGCTTTGTCTTTGGGACCGGTTTGCAAATGAAACTTCTCAAAGCAAACTCTTCCCCTGGAAAGTCTAGGATTTCCCCATGGGACAGAAAAATAAGCCTTCTATTGTGAGACAGATAAGGTAGTGTTTTTTCCTGCTCAAAACAGGGTGTCCTCCTTTGCCATCAGAAGACTGTCAACATTGTCTGAAGCAGGTGAAATTTTGACAAGAGGGAGAAACAGATCTAAGAGAATGTTATCCACTTCAGGTGAAACTTTCGCAACATTCGCATGATTTATGAGGTGTGCCTTGTCCGTGCATCTCCTCTACCATATTAATCACTTCATGTTTTTCTTTAAGTTGACTCATTTGGAAATTTAAATACTTTTCCTACCCTAGGCAATAATATCCATGGGGAAAAAACTGATTTAATGCTCCATTTATATTTTCTCAAATTCAAATTAAATATATAACTAAAAAATAAAAAAAAAATTCATCCATCTGCCATGTAAAATCCTCCCAACTCTCACCCATGGGATGCGGTTACCCATGAGAAATACTGATTTAATGTAAGCTGAATGGCGATGAGTTCCCACAATGAGCAGTGATGACTCTGGACCCAACAGGAAGGAATGTGTTCATAGGAGACGGAGGATGCCAAAGGCAGTTAATGTGGCGGTCAACCTCACAGGACTCAGCAGCCCTGCAGACCTGGCTTTGGTTCCAGCTTCATTACTGAACACAGAGCCTATCTTCTTTAAGCCTCAGTTTCCTCTTATACACACTTGGAATACCATCTCCTAACTCACTGTGTTATTGTGAATGTTGACATTCACTCACTCACAGACATTTATTGAATGCCTTTTATGGGGTACCAGGAACTGTGCTTGGTTCCCAGTCCCAAAGCAGAACCCCCATTCCATGCCATATGCGTGTTTCAGCAATCGTCTCTAAATTACTTGTTTAGTAAATCTCTGTATATACATAGTCATCCACATGCAATTCAGTTACTTTCAGTCAGTGTCCTTATTTCTCATTTTCCAATTAAAGAACTGCAGCGCGCATGGGTCCTACTCATGATCAGATGCCAGTTGTAATGTAGACTAACTCCTGCCTGCATGGAGCTTCCCATCTGCTAGGGGAAAAGACGCGTCAATTAACTAATTTCAGAAGTGCATATATAATTACAAAGTGGGGAGGAGTCTCAGGAATAGGTGGCATTAAGGAATGTAACAGAGTCCCAACCTGGGTTAAGAATCAATGAGATCATGTATTTAAAGTACTATGAAACGGTCCGTGGTCCGTGTTAAGCTGGCAATGATGGTAAAACTGAAACCAGAGTTGGAATTCCCAGCGTTCGATCCAGGCAGGCTGGAGGCATTGCCCGCGGTCCAAGAAAGAACCGCACTCTTTCTGTCTTCATGCATGATCGCTCATCTCCATTTGAAGTTACCCATTCATTAAACCACTCCATACGTGGCCACGTACAATACAGTTGAAATTTATTTTAAATATTGTCTCTATTTCTACTTTTTCAATGAAAGAACCACTTTGTGATATTGTCTATGAAAGAATGCCTGGACAGTGTGGACCATACAGATGATTAAGTCTCTACACTAATGCTCGGTAAGGACTGACCCCAATAGAGGATTTAGGTCATGTAGCAACAGATGGCACATTCTCATCAAAACCTAGCGCGCCTCATCAACCACCCAGTGGAACACTGTGGAGGTTGCTGGAGCTATTCCAAATGAAGCACATTACACGCTTCTCTCTCTGTTTATCTCGCTGAGGTTGTAGGGTGATTAATCTGATAACATAATAGTGATTTAAAATATTTACTTTTACCATGACATATCGTTTATTCAATTGTACTTCAAAGCATCACCTGGATGCTCCCATGTTGCTGCTGTAATCATGCAAATGTAAACATTTGGATTATGATTGGATGACCTAATTACTTTGATATTTGTCATTTATTTTTTAATTTACCTTTCTTTTACAAAGGCACGGAAAATGCAGTACTTGCCAAAAAATCACTGCATACATCCAAAAGGGAATTTATAATATCTAATGACTTTAGATTTCCCTGCTGCTGAGTCCACATTCTCCACTGTCAGCAGCAGAGCCAAGAAAGGAAATCACAGAGGAATCTTTGATGTCAAAGAAAAGCGACTTGAATGGCAGGGAGGGAGATAATGGGTATTGGTTTCTTAGAAAAGACAGGAGTGACATAAACTAGGACGTGGAGGGTGGAGAGGAAGCCTGGCCTCACCTGGTGTGCCAGAAGTCAATGTTTACTTTATAATAATGTCAAATAAGCATCCCTGATATCAGACACCCTACCATTGTGCACTTTCTTTTTCCAGGGATATGTTTAGTTCCTTTACAAGGAGATGAAAGTAAACCAACTTTTATAGGGAAAAAATCTGAAAACTTAACAACTTGCCCTTTCAAAGAAATAATCAAAGTAACATTTTTGGTTCACTACGTTTTCCCAAAGAAATCTGACAATATGATGCTTACACAGATTTCTGGGCATTTTTTTTTCAATGTTCATTATTTGAATGCTGCTGTTAAGAAGCCGACCAAGGAAACACACACAATTTATATAACTTGTATAAAGGAAGTTTGTATAATGAGACTTGAGAACTCCAGGAAAATCTACTTCCTCTTAGAAAACTGTGCCATGTTCTCCTTCATTCATGTGTTCAGTTATTCAGCTAACATTTGGGAAAACAGGTTATTCTGGCTGCAGACGACGTTTTGTGGATCTCCTGCCCTCTCTCTCAAACTTCCTGGAGCCACTTCGGCTCTCCTCATGCTACTGTCACCACTTCTGCCTTCAGGGTGATTCGGACATCTTTGCTTACCTGGCAGTAGGCAACAGCCTCTGAAACGGGAGATGTTCACATTGGCAAGAAATGCCAATTGCTGCTGAGTAGAAAAAGAAGTTTAAAAAGCACAAAGGAAAGCATTCAAAAGAATTTCCACCGGAGCTCCCTGAGCCAAAGCTTTGGTATATAACATTACAACACTGAGCAGAGACCTGGCTTGCAGAAGGACCATCATGACTCCTAAGAACAAGCTAGATTGGGCTTTGTCTACACTATGTTCCATTTCAAAGTTTCCTAGAAGATTATAATGTTTCAAGGTTTTCTCAGAAAAATTTGGTGCAGTGATCTCATAGTTTTTCTCATGTGAAGCAATACACCCTCGAGGATGTCAGATAACAGAAGATTATGGAAGTCTGTCCCAAGAAGTTACCGACGGGCTGCCATCCATTCCTAGAATACTTGCACTGACTCATGGAAACCACAAACAGAGACTAAATCCTTCCCAGATGGTGGAGCGAGGAGAAGTTCTTTGGAACAGGTGGAGTAGCCTTTCACCATCCCCAGAAGGGACCTACATGAGGAGCATTTCAAGCATGACCTGGGCAGAGCTATTGGGGAAGAGGGGATTAATTAGGATATCCACAATAACAGCCTGCTGCAAAGGGCAGATCAAGGGCACTTCCCTAAGGAAAACAGGAAGACTGTTACCAACAGGAGAGGGGAAACAAAGGGAGGGTGGACGCTTCCCACAAAGGTGGTGCATTTTCTAGAATATCCTTTCCCCTCCTGGAAGATTCTCATCTGAGTGCTACACCCGAGTCCAGCGGCCTTTCAAGCATGGATCAAGGGAGACGTTTAGTATGCAGAGGACAGGGCAAAGGGAGCTGTCTCCATAGCATCACTGTCCCAATAGCAAACATGGCAAACTCCAGGTCCAGTGTCCTGCAAGACTGAACTCCAGGGTAGAGCACTTGCAGCATTTGGTTTATACAAGAATGTCTAGGAGGCATTCTTGGAGCTCAACATCCCTTCAAAATTCATCCACCTGTAGAGGAAGCAAGGCAGTAGCACAGATGATATGAGACAGGAAAGCTCTCCGCAAGAAGCCTGTCCCCAGCTCATGTGCTCACACTTACTGAATAGTCCTCACAGCTCTGTCTAAAGCTCTCACTTACTTTTGAGGAGATAAAAGCCATCAAAAGCCAGGAACTTAAAACATGTTTGAAGAGTCACCTTTACCATGTGGCCTCTTGGGGGTGTTTTGAAACCCTCAGTCAGCTCGCTAATTTCAGAGAAAAAGGCCTGGGAGTAGATACTGCATATTCCTCGTTAAGTGGAGTCAGCACCTGAGGACAAGAGGGAGGTGCTTTCTTCCCCCAAGAATTCGGACGGAGAGAAAATCCTCCCAGGCTTAGGTAAAGAGAGGGTCTAGAAATCAGGCCTGGGTCCTTCTGGGAATGTCCATGGTGTCATTCCTTGCGGGCTGTTTGTAATCTCAGTGATGCAACAACAGAGATCGTGACCACAGTTACAAAGGCTGCTCTTGAGTCTCAAAGAAACCAAGAGGCAGTGGAGAAGTTGATAGGTCCAATGGCCTTGTTCCAAGACTTTCCAAGATCGAGAGCTGTTAAATAAGGCAGACACCAACACTGTGACTCCTCATCAGCCACTTTCTACTAAGAAGTAGAAATGGGTTTTCAGTGTTCATCATGACCACTGAGATTTTTCCTGAATCCATGTTCACTTCCCCACTTCCATATCACTCTAATTCCCGGGTCCACTAATCCTGAGAGGGAGGTTCCAGCTAGCAGTATCTCACAAGTATCACTTATGAAAAAATTAACAAATTGCTATTCTGGTTTATTTTATCCACTGATTCCAGCAATATTTGGAATCATTTCTTATATTCCAGGCACTGTGCTACTGTTTGATGGTATCCAAATTTGAGTAAGATACAACTCTATTTCTAAATATCTCTGGCATTACAGAGACGTTTAGAAAACGCTGTGGCACAGCAGTCATATGCTAGAAAAGCAGAGAAGAAAGCTACCTAACTCTATTGGTTGGGTGGTGGTCTGGGCTGAGGTTGGATTCCTGGAGGAGGTTTTGTCTAGGCTGAGTCTTTAATGCACCTCGTCTTTTAATAGGTAATTGATGAATTAATGGCAAAGAGAATATGAAAAGGTGTGATTTAACACGGTAGGTTTGAGAAACCTCAAGAATGTTGGTGTTACTGAAGTGAAGAGTTTGAGGCAGTGAGTCATGAGAAATAGGGACAGTAAAATGTATATAGGAGTCAGAAGCTTCAACGCAGGAGCTTCTCAAAAAGGCTGTGTGAACCCCCTGGGGATGGGGGGTCTATGGTAGTAAGCCACTGGGAATAAATTAATGCAAAGTGATTAAGAGTAAAATTTAAACTTTACTGAAAGACATAAAAGAATCCCCGAACAAATGATAGACCTGCATGTTTATGAAAGGGAAGGCCCAGTGTCACCAGTATGTCATTTCTCCCCTGATCAATCCACTGTAATTCTAATTGACAGTCCTGGTGGGCTTTTCTTTGTGAAACTTGGGAATCCGATTCAGTTTTGGTTTAAAAAAATCTAAGAGAGAGGGTGTTATGGGCTGAATTGCATTCCCTCGAATTTCCTGTGTTCAAATTCTAACCCCTCATACCTCAGAATGCAACGGTATTTGGAGACAGGGCTTTCTCAGAAGTTAAGTTAAAAATGTGGTCATGATGGGATGGGGCTAATCCAATATTAATGAATATTGTAAGAAGAGGAGTTCACAAACAGGCACATACAGAGAGGAGATGGTGTGAAGACACGGGGAGAAGAAGGCCATTTGTAAGCCAAGAAGAGAGGCCTGGAACAGATCCTTTCCTCATCACCCTCAGAAAAAAAGCCAACCCAGCTGACACCTTGATCTTGAACTTTGAGCCTCCAAATCTGTGAGAAAATAAATGTCTGCCATTTAAAAGTTTCTGTTATTTATGGCAGCCCTACAACAATAAGGTTTATAATGGCAGCTCTAGCAATGATGCAGAGGGTCTTGTGCAATCACTATTGTGAAACTATACAATTCAAACAGCCTAATATTAGCCCCAAGATAGACAAACAGACCAGTGCAACAGAATAAAACATCCAGAAACAGGCCCATTAGAAAAGGAAACATTTCAATCTGACAATACCAATGCTCACACTCTCCAGGCACTTGGTATGTCCCTTAGCAAAAATGGAAGATGCACGTCCCTTGTTACCCAACAATTCTCCCTTTGAATGCATATTCTAGAAAAACTTGCATGTGAACCAAAGGTAATGTGCGTATGATGGTCATTTCAGTGCTGTCCAATAAACAACAAAAAGAAAACCACCTAAATGCCCATCAATAGAAAAATGGACGAACAAATTGTAATACGGTCACTTGATGGAATTGCTTTTCCAGTCTGAAAAAAGTCTTTATTCACCTCTGTTTTTGAATAATACTTTCAATGGGTACAGAATTCAAGATTGGCAATTTTTTCTTTCAGTGCTTTCAAAATGCAGCTCCAAAGGCTTCTCACTTGCATTGCTTCTCCTGAGAAATCTGTCGTCCCCCTTATCTCTCCTCCTCTTTGTCTGTGTTTTCCTTTTGTCTTTTTTGTACGACTGCTTTTAAGACATTCTCTGAGTCAGTGGTTTTAAGCAATCTGGTTAGTACATGCTTTGGTGTAATTTTCTTCACGTGTTCTTACACTTAAGGTTCTCTGAGCTTATTGGAGCCAGGGGTTTATAATGTTCATCAAATTTGGAAGATTCTGGCCATTATCTATTTAAATCTATTTTCTGCCCCTCTCCCTTTGGTGATTCCAATTACATATATATTAAACCTCCTGACATGATCTCACAGCTTATTGATGCTCTGGAGGTTTTTTTTCTGTACTTTTTCCTCATTATTTCATTTTAGATAGTTTCTAATACTAGATCTTAAAATTTACCAGTATGTTCTTCTGCAGTGTATAATATGTTAATAATCCTATAATTTATTGTTTATCTTACACATTGTGTTTTTTCCAACTCTAGGAGTTTGTCTGGTGTCATTTTTATAACTCCCATGCTTCTATTTAAGTTTTTGAACATATGGAACACCATTATTATATTGATATTTTAATGTCCTTGCCTGCCAATTTTAACACTGGTGCCAGTTCTGGGTCAATTCTTATGGACTGACCTTCCCTGAATGCCTGGTGTTGGGTATTGAAAGTTGCTGTAGTCCTTTCAATATTATTGAGCTTAATTCTGGATGCAATTAAGTTACTCGGAAATAGATGAATCCTTTTGAGTCTGACTTTTAAGATTTTCTAGGTGGGACCATAGCAATGCTGAGTCTATTTCTAATTATTCTCCACTGATGAAGGCAAGGCTCTCTGCGTATTTAAACCCAGTGTCCTGTGCATCATGAGGTTCTCCAGTCTGGCTAGTGGAAACAGGCACTGCTCTCAGGCCATGGTTAGCTCCAGTCACTTCCAGTCTTTTGGGGTGGTTCTTTCCCCAAACTCAAGAGGTTTTCATGTGATCATGAGTACTCAGCAGAACCCTCAGTGGTGACCCTCTGCACCCTCTGCATGCCTCCTGATCTTTCTCTCTGTGCAGCGCTCTCCTTGCTGGCATTCTGTCCTGTGAACTCCTGCTTCTAGGAGTTTTCTACTCTCAGCTCTGTCTCCTCAACTCAGAGACTCCACTGAGCTCTGCCTGGGTTCCTCCTTCTCTGAACTGTAGCCTGGAAACACTATCAAAGAAGACAGGCTGGGTAATGGAAGGCTTCATTATTGTTTGCTATCTCAGAGGGTTCACTGTCCTTCATTGCTTGATGTCCAGTGTCTTAAAAATGTCATTTCACATATTTTGTCTGTGTTTTGATTGCTTCAACGAGGAAGGTAAATAAAGTCCCCATCACTTGACTTTGTCTGGAAAAGCAAGTTCATTTGATAGAATATTGCAGCTTTCATAAATGAGCTAGATTAATAATGAGGATTATAACGGTAACATAGATCTTGACTATACATATTGAATAATCTAATTTGAAGAAAAGTGTATTCTGTCTGAAGCCATTTACATAATTTCAAAACATGCAAAGGTATCCTGTATACCAGTTGTATATATGTAAGCATGAACATATGCATGAGAAACACCTAAGCCAATGTAAGGGTGCTGATGCATCAGGAAAGAGAAAATTGGAGGACAGGACCCAGTGATATTAAAAAGGGGCTTGAACTTTATCTATAATGTCTTACTTAAAATAAAAATATCAAACAAACTTGTAAAAATGTTAGTATATTAGCATTACTTAGAGCTGATGGTTGGCTAAAAGAATACTAACTATATAGTTTTATGTCTTCCAATTATTTCTTCATTTAAAATATCTGTTATTTAGATTATTAGCAGCTTCCACTGTTGAGAATAGATATTTGAATTTGCCTTTCGGGCTCAATGCCCTGCTCACCATCCTTGCTCACATTTGCATAATTAAACAGCTCACAGAGGTGTCTTCCTCAGGAAAAAGAAAACCCTCTTCTAGGAAGGAAATATCTAATAATATAATTCTAAGGAGGTAAATTGTTGTGGGTGGTTACTGGAGATTATTTTTAAAATGTAGGCAGAGTTCTAAATTTGCATCTGTGAAATAGAAAAATCTGTTTTGATAAATACTCATTTAGACTGACCTGTGCATAGCTATTATTGCTCATTCTTGTGTTGTCAGGGAAATTAGTGGTGTGTGGGTGTGTGTGTCTGTACATGTATACATTTTTCTTGTTCAAGGATAACATGAATAGAGAACCTCAAAGACTCAGGACGATTTGTAGGCTCTACTCCCAAGGTGAAATAAGAAGGAATTGAATTCCCTTGCTGTCCATTCTGTAATATTACTTAATATTAATTCATGACTACCCCGTGGATGTATTGATGGTAGGGCTATTGCATGGTTATTGTGTGGGGCTACTCTACACCCCTGTGAGAAGTGTCATGTTTCCCTTGACGAGGGTGAGTGGTCCCAGTGTTGCACGTGGCAGGAAGAGGCCAATCTAGGGATAAAAAGTAAGGAATTGTGTCATTTATTTGTGCGATCCTTGCCAGTCTGGCAAAACAGATTTTCAAAACAGGTGTTTTGCAAATCCACCAATGGAGTCCACAGGATCCTGCCATGTGGAACAGGGAGAGAAAGACTTCAGCCAGCTGGCTCTGAAGGTAACACATGCATTTCTTGTGATATTTTTCCCTTCCATTAATGCACAAATTTCCATACAATTTTAAAGCTACAGGGTGATCTTTGCTATGCTTTGGAGAATTAAGGGAAAGTGCATTCCATAGTCAAAGCAGGCTATGGAGAAGCTGTGCACCCAAGGCAGATCCCAGCTGGGCCCCGGGGAGCCAGGTCCTTGGGAGAGTCGCCGAGGCAGAGGCAGCAGAATGGCATGACCAGGAGATGCACCAGATGACCGCGAGCCCCATTCCTTGGCACACTGGGCAGCTCCCTCCAACACTCACCAATTTACTTGGAAATAATTTTAGGAGGGTTTGTTTCTTTGGCAGTTACACTGTTAGGGAATCTCTGACAACATTATCATCTCATTATTAACTGAAAATGCGGTTTTATTTTATAGTCATGGATTGATGAGGACCAGATATATGGATGCTCCTCTCTGAGAAGGGACAGAAGTCCAAGACTGAACGTTAGCCCCGCTCATTGCTCTGCAGCTGGATGGTGCAGCTCTCCTCATTCACACAAGCTGATCAGATGCACACTCCATGAAGACAGAGCAGGTGGATTCGCTCCCATTCCAACCCTTCCTTTCTCCTCAAGAACCGAGACTACACTTTTCTGATGACAATCCTGGAGCACAAGTGAGGGATGGTGTCGTTCACAGGCTTGCATCTTAGATATTTGTAAAGAAGGAACTTTTGGCACTTTAATACTGATAACACTTTCTTTGTGTATGGCCTATGACGGATCCGTCTTTACGGACAAAGGCAGTTGAGGAGAAAATGAGAGAGGAAATAGGCAAAGACAGTGTTTGACAGTCTGAAGGAAGGAGGATGAGGGGACTCTGAGAACTGGAGAAATAAATAGCAAAGCCCTTCTCAATCAAGGGCTAGTCAGGGAAACAGCAGCCACCCTAGGTATTTCAAACAGATGAAATCCAATACAGGAAATTTTTTAAACAGGTACCAGGCAAGTGGAGTCTCTCAACAGTGGATGGCAGACAATGGAAAGACTAGCACAGTGGGCAGCTGCTGCCAGTATCTCAGTGCTGGGAGGGCACAGGGAGGAGCAGCCTGGTGGCACCCGGGGATCCAGGCCACCCAGTGGAAACTGCAACAGAGACAGGAAAATCCAGGCAGAGCCAGAGCCACAGAAACACTCAGCTGCGGCCGGGGACTCCACACAAGAGCAGAGAGAAGATGCAGCCTGGCTCTTCCTGGCCTCTGGCCCACCAATCTCAACCAAATTCATCCAGGATCTGAAGGGCAAGGGAGCTGAGAAGGGGCATCTCCTGTGATGTAGGAAAGGGCAGGGAGCAATTCGAAGAGTGAGGTTGTCAGATCAAACAGAAATGTCCAGTTAAATTTGAATATCAGATAAACAATAAAAAACTTTTAGCATAACTATGCCTCACGTGATATTTGGTCCTCCGTTGTACAAAAGTTTATTCATTGTTAATCTGAAATTCGAATTGACCTGAGTACCCTCTGTGTTTATTTAAAAATCTGAGAGCAAACGGGGAGATAACTGGCAATATAATAAATGCAAATAGGGGCCCCAGGACTCTCCCTGGCCCAGAGGGTTACACCCATGAAGGAAAGGGAATTTTGCAAGACTAAAGGTTCATTGTAGGAAAAGAAAAATGAAAATTAGGGGAAAGAGATGGTTCAGAAGTTAATATACCAAAGTCTTCAAAATACCTTACAACAAAGATCAAGGACAAAAGGATTCCCACAGATGCTGGAAAAGGAAGCCTGGGGCTGGGGGATGGGATTGCAGGTTTGCACTCAAGAATTCCTGATAATGAGTCGTGTCACTGATTGAAGTCTAAGACCAATCAGAGGCAAACTTATGCTTGGCCTCAGAGTTTAAAACGTAAGGCATGATTTCCAAAGGATGAAAAAGCACACGTTTTTATTGGGGTCTCTCATCACCTTACTGTGATGTGGTGGGAACTGGCACATGAAACAGGAAAGAACTGGAGAAAGAAAACATCACCCTCTGGCTCCCAGAAGATTCTTAGGAGTGTGGATCAGTGACAAGCACTGTCATCTGCTCTTGGAGACTGTGTGGAGATAGTCGCTAACTTTGGGGTACTGGATTATCATCGGGTCTGCTGGCAGGTAGGGATTTCTTTAGGCCTATCATACCCTCCTTAAACACGCACACACTCAAACACACACACACAGACACACGTACACACACTGGAAGCAGAAAAGGTAACTTGGAAATGACTCACACTATCTGCCCAACCTGAGCAGATGGTATACCTTTCACTAGGGAGCAGTTGTGGTACCTCAATTCTCAACCCTCTTTCTACCATCAAAAAGAGGGCCTTGAATACACTTACAACAGTTATTGAGGACTGATTCGTTTGGGCAGCAACTGATGCAGGACTGATGAGAAAACTTGTATCAGCATTCAGGAGTGAATTATTTCTGCATGAAAGAGCTACTTCTAGTATGTCTTGGTTTCCAGTTACAAACACATCCATGTGCAGTGAACAACAGCAGGCATGGTTAACTCCAAGAGTTTTATCCGCTCTGGTAGAAAGCCATCTTGCCTACCCCAATTTTCATATAAAAATTCAAATGCTGCTAGAACTTTAATGACCCAAAAGCAACATGGGCAACTTACCCACAGCCTCAGAGGTTAAAAATGGTTGCTGCCCTCAGAGGCCCTGCAATCTAGAGGGAGACCGGTCTTCAGTAAAGTGAGTTAGGAGCTGCAGGACTGTGAGTGGGAAAGCCACACGCTGAGGTTGTCATGAAATTTCAGGTAGCAATTCCGGGACGAAGAACGTTAGGGACTGAACCTCCCAGACCTGGATGCTTCTTTCTAACTCCAAACTCTCTTGGGGAAACAACTCCACAGGCTGACACTTCTGCGAGGCGTCTTCTTGAGGCTTCCTATTTGTTGGAAGCCTTCCTATCATATTCAAGTGCTGCTGCCGCTGCTGTTACTTTAAAATCCTTGGAAACAAAATACTTAGATTCTGAATCCACGTGCTCCATGTGGTGGCCACTAGCCATTCCTGGCTACTGAGTATTTAAAGTGTGACTAGTGCAACTGAGAAACTAAATTTTTTATTTTACTTTAGTTAATTGTAAATTAAATGTGGTACTTGATTCAGTTACTGGAAAACTTTGAAGTATCTTTGGAAACACCTGGGTGTGTGAATCTAAGTTTTTAACTGCAAATCTTATGAAATTTAAATACAGATGAAGTAGTTACGATGAAAATTTACTATCTGCCTTGAGATGTACAGTAAGTAGAAAATACACACTAGATTTTAAAGACTTGGTACGAAAACTATAAAAGATCTCATTAACAAGTTCATCATTCCCCTGATGGTCCCAGGGCCCAGTGGTCTCCTTCTTCGTGCTCTGTGAGAACCTCTGGCTCCAGAAGGTAGCTGGGAGTGATCCATGCATGGGAAGCTCTGGAAGGAATGTGGGAACCAGTGAGAACAGGGAGGAGGATGGGGCAGAAGGGACATGCAGGTGGTGGCCTGGTTCCAGCTGCCTGGGGTGGACTGGATGAGGCACGGATCTCAGCAGTGTGCACCATCTTCCAGCCTCTGTGTACGTCTGCGATTGTGCCTGTCTAGGAGCGAAGTTACTCTTGCTCTGGTGATGGTTACAGTAAGTACAGCTCAGTGCTTTCATTACAACTGTGACCCCTAAAATAGGAACTTAATTGACATTTCCCCCAGTCTTAGCCAAAAGACAGCTGTCCAACAATATTAGGTAATGCTTTAGAATAAACTTGGCTAGGTATTTTCCTAGCTTAGTTTATACAGTTTGATTCTCATAGCTTTTTGTAGAGGCCAACCCACTGCCAATGTCCACTTTCACTTTCCAATAATAATGATAACGGCTGGAGTGTGTAATGCTCACAAAAGACTGTCAAAATGAGACTAGGCCGCTAATTAAGCCATACCATGTCCATCCCATTAAGCTGCAAAATCACGAAGCAGGAAAACTGGTTCTTATTATATGAGCTGGGAGCACAGCGACTGCTGGAATGGCACGGAATGAGGTGCACATGGCCAGCCAAGGCTTGCTTCCGCCAGACTTTCCCCCCTATGGTCAGAAAAGAAAGGGACCAAAAGCCTTAGAGATGGAATAATCCATTTTTTAAAAATCCAGATCACTGGCAGGGAGATTATATTATAACCCCAAAGAGTAGTTAAGAGCTTAGGGTCTTTGTTTATGGAACCTCATGGAGTCATGTGACAGGACGGGAATGTATTCATTGGAGATGCATTCCAATGGGTCAGCTTCATGCCTAAGTGTTGTGGTGTGTGGGTCCTTGGACACGGCTTAATTAACAGTGCTGGCAGTGGGGAGGCCACCTGCATCTGTGCTCAGCCTGGAGTACAACCTGGGAGAACCTGCCCAGCTTGTTTTCTGGGGGCTAGGCAGCCTGCAGAGGAAAGGGGCTATTGGAGATTTGGCAAGCAGAAGAAGATTGCTGCAGACCACTGTGGGGGCAGCACTGGTTGACCCCGAGGTGGATAACACGAAGCCCAGCTCAGCCCCTACCCAGAGGGGGCGGCAGGGGCTGTGAGCTCAGGTAAGCCAGCATACTCTGCCTCCTGTCACTCTCAATCCCATCCCTGGGAGGTATCAATTCTGGAGGTGCTCAAAGTTCTGTCTACAGGAGGAGCAGAGGGGCAACAAGACCCCAGTCCCCAGTGGTTGGGGGCTCCCTCATAAACTTCATCACAGCAGAGGCAGCAGCACATAGGGAGGGAGCACAGACTCTCCACGCCCCCAGCAGTGTTGACCGGCGACCCCACGGATGAAAGGTAGGCACTGTGACATGGCTGGAAAGCCAGGCCATGCGATGCTCTTAAAACATCTTAGAGGTACAAAACAACATACTTCTTTAAGAGTAAAACTCAAAAATCATCTGTAATCCCATCACACAGAGAGAACCACTTGTAAGAAGTTTTGTGAAACACATCAATTTACTTCGTATTTACTGGTTTTCACCTGTTATTTTCATTTCAGGTTATTATTCTATGCCTTTGGGTATTTTTCAATATTACCTATTTAATAGAAGTATAATGCTCATTTTCAGATAAGTATAAACCCATCTCTCTATTGTTTGGATTTGAAGCTGATTTCATATTAAAATATATATATGTGTATATATACATGCTTGTATATATGTATTTACCTTGATGTCAGCAGATTTCATTGCTAAAAAGAATTCCTTTTCTATTATTTTTCATGAGTTCCTTCTCCCATTGCTTATGACATTCCAAATGGTTGTGGATGGGTTTGTCTCTATGTCCTCACCCAAATCTCCTGTTTTATTATCTCATGTTTTGTTACAAATCTCATGAATTGTAATCCCCAGTGTTGTGGGGGGCCCGGTGGGAGGTGATTGGCTCATGGAGCCATTCTCATGAATGGCTTAGCACCATCCCCCTTGGTTCTGTATAGTGATGGAATGTTCACAAGATCTGGTTGTATAAAAATGTGTAGGCTGGGAGTGGTGGCTCATAGCTAGCTACTCCAGTCCCACCCAGCTTCCACTCTCCCAGGCATTTTCCTGATGAAATTCTTGCCTATTTGATCATTTCTTTGCACCGCATCTTAGGGGACCTTGGGTAAAGCTACCTGATTCCCACTTCTCGCCAGATCTCCCCTGTGGATTGCTGCTCTGCAGGAGGTGCCTTGCCTCGCCTCTTCCGCTGTCTGAGCTGCAGGGCACTGGGAGCCATCAATGCATGGGACACACCCCGGTGCCCAGGCTGCTGGAATGTGAGGGCGCCTCCCTCCTTCACCTGCATGTTGACTCCTGAGGCCACATTCCCAGGGTCCTCAGCAGCCCCTCCTCCCTGTTTCTATGAAGGTGCATCCTGGCTGAGGTGTAGAATATCTAGAAGTGAGCGGGCTGAGAGCGAAGACACATAGTTGACAGAAATGAGAAGAAAGTCGTTCTGCTCAACTCACAGAAGCATCCAAGCAATGGAGTGTGGGCGCTGCCAAGTTCCCCTGGAGCACAGGCACAGGTGTCTCCGTCAGGGGGCCGGGGAAAAGTTAAAAACACAAATCGTTCTACTATAAGGACACATGCACACGAATGTTCATTGCAGCACTGTGTACAATAGCAAAGACCTGGAATCAACCCAAATGCCCATCCATGATAGACTGGACTGGGAAAATGTGGCACATATACACCATGGAATATTATGCAGCAATCAAAAATGATGAGTTTGTGTCCTTTGTAGGGACATGGATGAATCTGGAGAACATCATTCTCAGCAAATTGACACAAGAACAGAAAAGGAGACACCGTATATACTCACTCATAGGCGGGTGATGAACAATGAGAACACATGGACACAGGGAAGGGAGTGCTACACACTGAGGTCTATTGGGGGAAATAGGGGAGGGACAGCGGCAGAGGGGAGCAGGGGAGGGAGAGCCTGGGGAGAATTGCCAAATGTGGGTGAAGGGGCAGAAGGCAGCAAAACACACTGCCATGTGTGTACCTATGCAACTATCTTGCATGTTCTGTACATGTACCCCAAAACCTAAAATGCAATTAATAAAAACCAAATAAGAACAAAACTTTGTGTAGGCATTCTCTGTGCTGGGAAACAAATGGAGGTCCCTGCATTTCACACTGAGGCCATTGTCTGCTATCCAGGTCCTTTTGCTCCTCTTGGGCATCCCTTCTCCCCAGCTTCTGCCTTAGGGAAAAGCCATTGTCTCAGTTTTCCTCCTGCGTTATTTTCACCTTCATCTGTGGAAAGGTAGAACGACTGCACAGGGGGCTTCCTCCAGATGACATGTGAAGTAATAGCCATAGGAAACTAACTCCATCTGAAATGTTAATTTCTGCCGAGGGTTAATATTTTAAGTGGAATCCATGAGCCCACATAAAGCGAAGCCCAGCTCAGTGGTGGAGCATCTATAGGAGGCAAGCATTTTCCATTTCCTGCCTAAACACAGAAAATAAATCTTTTCCCTGCAGATTTTGTCAAGGTGTTCTGCAGGTAGTTGCACTTTATACTGGGAAAATTATAATAATGTGAACTATGTTTGTTTTTAAATGTTGAATGCTGTGGCAGTGTAGCTGAAATCGTGCATTTGGAGGCTGAACTGTAAGCCATTCTTGAAAGGAAGACAGTTCTCTACAATAAGTATCTTGATCTTGAAACCCTTGAGGAGCAGGGACAGAGCAGATAGTGGAGGTAAGAGTGGGAACAAGAGCAGCAAAAGATAATGAGCAAAGCATGCTGGGAAAGCAACCCGTGGCCAGCCCCGCCAGCTATGAGCCATGTGCCAGGGGGAGTCACGGGAGAAGCTCTGGGCCTGCCCTGCCTGCCGCATTCTGGCCTCACTCCCAAGCTGTCCCTGAGGGCTGCACCCCAGAATCCAAGGATGTAAGGAGTATGGTTTTGAGCCCTGCTCTGGTGAGGAAGGGACTGGCAGACTCTCAGGTCATGCTGAGGCTGTTCTGTTTTGCCGCTTCATGCATGTGGTTTTTGTGTGCAAACCGTGTGTCACTCATAAAACGTGGGTTTAGTTCTTCAGAACAAATCCTTTTGGAGTTCTTACAAAGCTCCAAGTTATCCAGAAGCCCCAGGGACCAAACGCACATTTTCGTTGGAACTGTGATGCCCAGATGGGGCAGTCCTGGAGATGGAGCTCATGGAAGGTGGTCTCACAATGGAGGGTGGAGCAGGGAGGATGCCGGGCAGGGATCACTTGACTCAGCCTGGCCAGGAGAAGCAGGCAGGATTCAGTGAGGATATCTCAGACTGCACTGAAATTAATGCTTTATTTATGCGCATCCACACACATACAACACACCAAGAGACATAAGAGGCAGGAAAAAACTATGATAATTTGCTGTTCATGTGAGTTTCCACAGGTATACAAAACACTCTTGTATACACAATTCGCAAGGCCGGGCTCCTGCCCAGCGCACCTCTGCTCCCCACCCTGGGCTTCACCTCATGTGCTCACAGCAGTGTGCTGGGCAGGCTGAGCCCCACATCACTCTCAGCACCTGAAGGGGAGCTGCTCGTCTTGGCAGGACCTTGAGAGTTAATGACGCATGTAATAGCGTGTGGGGAAAGTGAGAGACAATGGAGGATGGCGTGCTACAAAAAAGCAAAACTATGTGTTACAGAAATAAAATAATTTTTGCATAAAACTGAAATCCTCCCTATCCTGAGAATACCAGGACTAGGACAAAATCATAGGATCCCATCCTGAAGGACACCCTGCCCAACTCTGTTTTGCCCCTCTCAGTACTCTGGGGTGGGAGTATCCATCCAGGAAGTCACCTATCACAGGGCATTTACGTGTGTGTGCATGTGTGTGTGCATGCATGTGTGTGTGCATGCATGTGTGTGTGCATGTGTGTGTGTGTGTGTTCATTAGTGTCTGCAGTCACTGTGAAGACACTGTTTTGAACCAGACTTCCCAGGAATGCAGGACGAGATTGCCTGAAACAAACTGGAAATACCATAAACGGGGAAATGGGAAAGAATGTCCAGGACAGCCTCAAATGCCTTTGTCCATACTGCTGTTTTTGTAAATCTGGGGTGAATAAAACGCTGCCACACCACGGGTTTTAACTGGTCCTGGAATTCTTTTGTGGTGAGCACCACCTTGTGGTCTGCCCTTTTCATTTTCCTGAGAACACTCTGTCAGGGTCTGGAGCTTGCTGCAACCTGGTTATGAGACTTGGGCTGGCCTCTCCTCGCCAGCATCCCACACCTGCCCCATCGAGCCTCCTTCCCATTCTACCAGACCATTCCCACTCCAGGGCTCAGACCCATCTCAGGCCTGCCCCAGTAATCTCGTACCACTTTCTGGAATTACGACTGAACATTAAGTTGCTGGCCTGAGCCCAGGGCCCAGGTGTCTCATTAGGGCTGCTGTGCCTCCCACACGGTCTCTCTGGGGACATCCCCGGGGGACCATTCCCTACATAGTGCCCACCCACACTGCCCTTCCATATGCCCATTTTGCTCAAAACCTCTCTCTCCCCACTCCTACACCCTCCTTTGGCAACTTGCTGGGATTTTTTGGCATAACGTAGTGGATCCAGCCAATCCCCAGAACAGGAACCTTCCCAGTAGCATGCCACCCCTAGTCTCCAATCGCAATCGACTTCAACCACAAACACCTGGAGAAAGTGCCCCCCCAGCCACTGGGAAACTCCACATCCCTCCACATTAGGACCCATCCTGCACTCTGGATAGTGCAGGCAACGCAGCAAAGGCCACTGTGGATGCTGGCATAGCTCCACGTTGGAAAACCTCGTGGAGCGCCATGATAAGCTCTGCTTCAGGCAGAGCTGGGCTGTCATCCCAGATGGGAACGTCAGATGGAAAGCACAGTCAGAGAACAAGACGGGAAAGGGAGGAAGGAACGGGAACGAGGTGGCCCCATGCACAGGTACCGTTAGGCACTTGGGCCGATCATGTTTAATGCATTCTCATAATAACTCTTTGGGAACTATTATTTTTCCTATTGTACAGGCGAGGATACTGAGGCTCAAAGAGGTTGAAAATGTGCCTTTTTATCTTGAATTTCCCTCACATGATCAGCTTGCTATAGATACTCAAGTTCTACTAGCTTCTAACTCCTCCCACATAAAGCAGCAGCCAAACTGCCCCGCCAAGGCCCCCTTTCCGGGGGCATCTCTGGGCACCTTTCCTTGAGCTCTCTTTGTTACCACCTGCTGGTCACAGAGCCAAGGAGGGCTGCGTCCCCTCCACCATGGCTGCCAACGCCCTCTGGGAGAACATTCAGGGCCGACTCCCGAGGACCCAGGGTGTTGAGCACCTGTCCCTGAAGTGACCAGCTGTGCTCCATACTGAGGTAGGCAAAACGCCCTGTCCCCCACTGGGCATCATAGCTGGGAACCTGGGCACACTTGAAAACTGCTCCATCACGCTCTGTCCACAGCCCCCTCTCTACAGGGCTCAGGCTATGGGGCCACTTTGAGGCAGACACAGCTTTCCTCTGTACCGTGTGAGTCTTTGCTTGCTGTAACAAATTGCCACAAACATTGTGGTGTAAAACAGCACACGTTTATGATCTGTTCTGCAGGTCAGTAGTTCGGCACAGAACTTACTGGACTAAACTCTAAGTATTGGCAGGCTGCGTTCCTTCCTGGAGCTCTGGGGAGGCCCGGCCCCGTTAGGTTGCTGACCGAACTCAGTTCCCTGTGTTGTAAAACCGAGGTCCATCTCATCTTGCCGGTTTGGCTGTCATCTGAAGTTTAGAGCCCACCCCTTTCCTTAGCTTGTGGCCCCTCCCTTCCTCCTCCAGGCAGGCAACTGTGGGTCATGCTTTCCCTCTTCACGTCTCTCTGAACCCGCCTTTCACCTCTTCTTTCACTTTTAAGGGTTTGTGTGGTTAGACTGGGCCATATGGAGAATCCAAGATAATCTTCCTACTTTAAGGTCAACTGATTAGAAAACTTAGTTCCATCTGCAACCTTAATTCTCCTTTGCATGTAAGGTAACGTGATGACAGATTCTAGGGTCTGGAGGTAAGCATTTGGTGGGGCAGGGTGTGCCTTATATTCTCTTTCATAGCCTGTTTGTCCCCGGGATCCCATGGATAAGGTCCGCTCCTACCCACAGACACCTGCATCCTGGCTAGGTCCAGCCCTGCAACTCCTCGCCATGGTAAGTGCCACCCCAGACAGCCTCAAATGGGGTTTGAATACAGCTCAGTGTGACTTGCAGCCATCTCAGAAGTGACATCCACAGAAAACAAGTGAATAACAAGTGAGATAAGTGGAATTTTTCCAGAGGGCTGTGGACCCCAAGAGCACATGGGCACATCGTCTCTGGTTCTTGGTCCTCAGAAACATCACTAAAATCCAACTCTCTGGAGTAACAGAGAGCCTGTCCTCCCTGCCTATTTTACAGAAAGCAGATATTCTCTCTTGTTCAGTCCATCTCCCCTGCTACTCTCCCCAAAGCTCTATCACGTCCCAATTTACCTCCAGACAGTCCCTGAGCACCATGAGGCTCTCTCTCATCAGCTGCCCTCCTCTCAGGCAGACACAAGATTCTGTGGGGTGGAGGCTGCTAAACAAGGCACCCCTTGCTCAAGGTAGTCAGTTTTCCTGGGAACCAGGGAATGGTCAGAGACAACACCAAATAGGGTGGACGGAGGGCAGTACTGATGATGGAAGTCAGGGGTGTGGGCTGGAAGGCTTGGGAACTAGGGAGACAGTGGCAGGCATTCTGGGGTATAGCACACACCAGGATCAGGAAGCTGGAGGACCAGAAAGCGGGGGTGGGGAGGGAGTGGGAAATAAGAAGGGAGAGGGTTAGGAGGAGGGTGGCCCTGAGCGGGTCTCAAGGACAAGAGTTGCTATCTGCTGCCGCCTTTAGCTTAGCAGAGTGAGAGAAAGGCAGAGGAGCCCTTTACATCACTCACAGGGCTGCACGGGGGTGGGGGTGGGGGGTCACCGCAGGGTGCAAATCACATTTTCCACGAAACAGGTTTGGCCACCCTCAAACTCTCAGGTGACTCCAGTGCTGAGAAGCCCACATTCCTAGGCTGGGGTATATACGGTGGCCATCAAGACTCAAGGCCGATCACCATAATCAGATATAGAGAATGACGTATCAAAAATGGTTGAAGAGAAGAGATTAGCATCAGAGATATGTTGCAAAAGCTTTGTAGAAACAATAATACAACCAATCAGAGGGCAGTATGTTTTTGGGATCAGTGCTAGCGTGAAGACCGGGGTCAAATAGCGACTTTAGCAGATCCTGAATTATGATTTTAAAAAAGCTTTGAAGTAAGATACATGTCAGAGTATAAGGGTGCGGGCAGGGAGATGTCTGGCGGATTTGTTGGTCATGAACTGCAACAGGAGAATCCCATGAGATGGAGGAGGGTCTTAGTAGGGGCTGAACTCCATGGACACTGTAGGCTCCTATAAAAACGGCTGAGTTCAGGGATGAGGGCTGCAGGGTGCATGGCGGTCAAGAATTTTGAAGTAAATCTGACAGAGATACTCCCACCACTACAGGGCTAATAACCCCAAGTCTGTGGGCCTAAATTATTCCTCAGCTCTGAGACTTTGCTTACACACAGTAGCCAGGCAGCCAAGATCCTGTTCCTACCTGACCAGCCGGCTGAGAAGACAGCAGAGGAAGGCTTTGCATGTCATCCTCCAATGGACTAGTGTTCTGTTTCGTTTTGTTTGAGAGAGAGTCTTGCTCTGTCACCCAAGCTGGAGTGCAGTGATGCAATCTCAGCTCACTGCAACCTCTGCCTCCTTGTGGTTCTCCTGCCTCAGCCTCCCACGTAGCTGGGATTACAGACACGTACCACCCACACCCCACTCATTTTCGTGCTTTTGATAGAGATGGGGTTTTGCCTTGTTGGCGAGGCTGGTCTCAAGTTCCTGGCCTCATGTGATCCACCCACCTTGACCTCCCAAAGTGCTGTGATTACAAGCGTGAGGCCCTGCGCCTGGCCTCCAACCAATTAGTTTTGAAGAACTCTCAGGACGTGCAACCCGCTGGAAGGGATTACTGATGTCATTAGGGGCCTCCCTGAAACGCCCTGCAATGGCAGCATGGCACACACTGACCCCGGCTGAGCCCACAGTGGCCAGTTGCTTTGGCTTAGTGTCTGTTTAGATGGGAAGCAGCTCCCCATGTCTCTTGGCTGAAGGTTCTCCTGGAAACGGACCAGGACCCCTGTGGGGATAAACAAAGCTGACACCTCAGCACCCGAATCCACACAGTTAAGCTCCACCGATCCTGGGATATAAGTAGACAAAGCGGGAGGGAGGACTACTTTGTTTAATTTCCTAGTATCCTCTGATTGACTTACTGAAAAAATTCTGATGTTAAGCTCCCAGAAAAGGGTTTTGAGTGCTGAACTTCAGCTGGGCGTACCACCTACATCCTGTGTTCACAAACACAGAGCACATTCACGTCTCATCTGCCTTTCCCTGCCCCTCCCGCCACGTGAGAGCAGCCACTTGTGATCCTGTCCATTTAAAACAATACGATCACAGGCCTGGGGCTCCAGGAGCTGGACGCAGGAGAAAGATGTGATAAATAACATTTAAGGCACTGCAAAGTTTGATTTTCGTGTCTAATATCTGCCCCTAGAGATTCTGCTAAACGTCTTTTTTCCCTCTCCATAAATTCCTATGATAACAACTTTATTTGGGAATTAACCCAGATTCCCATTATTCATTGAATCACATTTTCTCAGCATGTAAGTTCCTCCCTCATTGTAAGTTACAAAGCCTTGAGAGCTACATTAACTCTTTCTGGCCGCTGGGATGACAGGAAGGTAATGCCAGTCCTCCTGTTTCAGATTTGTATCTGAAAAGCATTCCTGCAGTTTTAAAGGGGTTCCAAATTAAAACCAGGGTGAAAATTGACCACTTGGAGAATTCTGTTTATACTATTATATTATGGGATGCTTTAAATACACTTCCATCCAGCCTACTGCCATTGGCTCTACTACACAGAACAGGCATCCCTCTTGCAGTAGCATTGTGGAATGGTTAAGCACCCAAACTCTGACATCAAAATCCTGACTTCATCCCTCACTAGCTGTGTGACCTCAGGTAAGTTACACAACCCCTCTGAGCCTCGGACTCCTCATATGTAAAGCGGAGAAAATAGCACTCATTTATGGGGCTGCTGTAAGGATGAAGTAATACGGTGCAAGAGGGGCTGAGGCTGCTGCTTGGCAAACAGTGAGCATTTGCTGAGAGCTTGCTGTGCACCTGGCACTGTTCTAAGTTCTTGACACGTGTTAATTCGCTGAACTCGCTCAATAGCTTGGAGGCTGGACATCATTATCCCTACTGCAGGCCGTGACCACTGCACGAATGTCAGTCATTATCCGCTGATCTTGACGCCTACAACGCCTTCACGTTGAAACCAGCCACACTTCAGTTGGGAAAGCACCCCCTCCCTCTGCCCCCACCCATCCCCCACCCAGCCTCTAGGCCCAGGGATTCTGGGCAGGGTCGATTACATGAGCTGGGTCTAAGCCAATCAGAGCATCTCACTGGCATCACCACAGTGACTGGTCCATGTGGGCACATGACACCGCCGGGGCCAGGACTCTCCGGAAAGAGCCGGTCCGCCCCTCCTGCTGGACTAGCCTGAGAAGATGTGAGGCTGGCGCTGTCACAGCACTGGGCGGAGGGCCTGTCTGAGAGGGGCCAACCTCGAGGAAACTGCGTCAGCAACAGACAAGCAGACACCAGCTCTGTGACGTCACGTGAGCCCACGCAGGAAGCCCACCTGCAGCGGGACCCACTCCGCTTCGCTGCTTGTACCCACCGACTCCCTTTGGGTTAAGGCAGATTCGTTGGCATTCCTGGCATATGAGACAGACCGAGTCCTAACAGATACTGAGATGTAGAAAATATAAAATGTATCTGGGGGAATGATGCCCTTTCCTTCCTTCCCAAGCATCGGGGCTTCTCAGGGAAGCACTGGGCTGTAAGCTTCAGCCCCAAAATGCATCCCCACGCTTTTCGCCCTCCAGTCGGAGCAGAGACCACTGGGGCCTGTTTGCAGCTGGGTGGAGCCAATGTCTTCAAGGCCAGGCTAATGCCTCACCGACCCCTTGGCTCCTTCCAGCTCCACTGGCAGAAAGAAAGGGGATTAGAGGACCAGCGTGGGGAGAGGCAGGGTGCAGAGTTATTGCCTAATGAGTGTGGAGTTACTGTTTCGGTGACTTTTAAAAAGTGTGGAAATAGTAGTGATGGTTACACAACTTTGTGAGTGCTACTAAAAATGACTCTCAGAACTTAAAAATGGTTAAAATGGAAAATTTTAAAGTGTATACATTTTACCGTAACAAAACACTTTAAATTTAAAGTTTTCTTAAAAATTATTTTTAAAACTTTAAAAAGTTTAAAAATAACATAAATAATAATAAGAAAAAAAAAAAAAGCTTGGCCGGGCGCAGTGGCTCACACCTGTAATCAGCACTTTGGGAGGCCAAGGTGGGTGGATCATCTGAGGTTACAAGTTTGAGACCAGCCCGGCCAACATGGTGAAACCTTGTGTTTACAAAAAGTACAAAAATTAGCCAGATGTGGTGGCAGGCGCCTGTAATCCCAGCTACTCGGGAGGCTGAGGCAGGAGAATTGCCTGAACCCAGGAGGCGGAGGTTGCGGTGAGCCGAGATTGCGCCATTGCACTCCAGCCTGGGTAACAAGAGAGAAACTCTGTCTCAAAAAAAAAAAAAAAAAAGCTGTACTGATGACAAGCTGTGGGCCTCTGGATAAGTCTCATACCTGCTCTGGGCCTCATTTCTTTACCTTTACATGGCAATAATACAACCTACCACATCCAGACTTTCGTGATGGACAAGGGATCCCAAGGCCCAGCCCGCAGTTACCACTCTATAAACAGTAATGCCCAGAGCAACCCCAGAGCCTTGGTCCCCACAGTCAAGGCCCGGGAGGTCACCTGGAGTGACTGCAAAGGCCGGGGCAAGCTCCCCAGGGCAACCACACAGACTCCCACCTGCAGCACAGGCCCCTCCACGTCCTCTGCCCCTCCTGCCCACTGATCTGCGAGCCGGTGGAAGGAGGTCTGAGCTTGTCCCAGGCCACTAGCCCAACTGCAGGCCCTGCCTCCGCCTCACCTGCTCAGTCACCCAGTCTCTGCATCATGTCCTTCCCACCTCTAGCTGTTGTACTAACAGTCATCTAAGCTGGCATGTGTGTGGGTGGGCCACAGGATTTGCTGGTGGATGTATCAGGAAAGTTATTTACCACAACGATCTGCTCATAGACTGTTGCAAAGTTAAGTAGCTCTGAAAGGAAGTTATTATGTTTGTTTTTACAAAAAAAAAGATTTACAAATCTTTTGGGCAAATGGAACAATGTTTTGCTATCCACCCAAATTACCAGTGATTGAACTCTTCAAAGAATTCAAATCATGTGGAATGTTCCCAGAGCCTTCTGGGAAGGAAGACTAAGTGTAGGTACCTTGACTGCACAGGATGGAGGGCTGGGTGTCATAGGGCCCTCCAGAGGGCCTCGGGACAGAACCTCAGCAGATGGTGGCAGCCGAAGACCCAGGTCAGTTCTCAGATTGACCAGACACCTCCCACCAGTCCATTCCTGCCTGTGGATGGCCTCCTGAGGACCAACTTCCGACCAGAAGGACACTGTGGGTGACAGTGTGGGAATGAAGGACTTACAGGACCTTAACGGCCCCTCCACATTCCTCACCCCTTACCAAGAGTCACAGGCTTTTTTGTCTTCCCTCAGGGTTAGACTTGTCAAACAGACATAATGTCAATGTCCTTGACCATGATACCTCCAAGACATTCTTGGATGAGTTGGGGCTCAGAAAACGGTACCCCATAATATGGCACTTCGGTATGCTGAGGAGTTTTGAGTTAAAGGAAATGAAAATGCCTCAGAAATAAGCTTTAGAACTAAGGTCTCTTTCCAGTCTCCTTTCAACCCCATCTAGTGTATCTGATCCACTTTCTTTCCTGAAGCACCAGGAGGGACTCTTTCTGAAATTTGTCTAAGTTTTGCCACTGCTCCTGGACAGAAATGTAATTGTCTTGAGACACCCATCCTAGGAATATCATCAAACAACCAGGAAAGATTAACTACTGGGGAAGAGAAGAGACTGGGAATCATCACCCTGCCAGACACACTTTTCACCTATTCTTCTGAGGATAGCTGCAAGAAATTACCCGGCAGACTTTATCTGCATCATAAGACAACCTTTGTTCACGGTGCAGTTCTGCCCCTCACCCTCCTGCCCCCTGCCCCCTGCCCCAGAACTCAGAGGTACTTGGTCCCAGGCTATTATCTATTCTTTGAGCTCACTCATTTTCCTTAGAAATCATTTACCACCCTCTAAAATTTCCTGCAGTCTCCTACTTCCCTGTCCCCTATGAAGAGGCTGTATAAGCCTCAACCACCTGGCCCTTCTTTGGGTCTCATACTTGCAGGACTCCCATGGCCAGATGCACATGAATAAATGTGTAAGCCATTTTTCTCCTATGAATCTATTGCCAGTCATTTCAGTGAAACTTCAGAAACGGTGGAAGGAAAGCTTTCTCTCCACCCTACAGATGCACTGGCCATATTCAATATCTTTCCTCATCTTTCATATAATGTCTGAGAGAGGAGGCAGAAGTTGTCAGTCCCCTTATGGACTAGTTTTCTTAAAGAACTGAATTCACTTCCACATTCTACTGGGCAAAGTAAAATGCAAGGTCCGCTCAGGCTGTTGATGTGATTAGCTGCACGTGCACGGGGCACCGTCTTTGGACTCAGTTTTTCACAGCTGCTGATGATACTGTTCACTCCTTTTTAAAGCCACGTAGCACCGTATTGAGAGAATGTGCCGTCGTTCAACCAAGCGTCTGTGTCTCAGCATTTAGGCTGTTTTCAATTACATGTGATGCCTTAGTGAATAAGACTGTGAATGCTATGTTTATAGAGGTTTGTTGGGCCCAAGGGTAAATGTATTTGTTACCTGAGGCTGCCATAACAGATTGCCACAAACTTTGTGGTTAAAAGTAACAGAAACTTGTTCCTTCATAGCTCTGGAGGCTATAATTCCAAAATCAAGGAGTCAGCCAGGTTGTAGCCTCCAGGAGGTTTCCAGGGAAGAATCCTTCCTTGCTGGTTGCAGTTTCTGGTGTTGCCAGCAAGACCTGGCATTCCTTGGCTTGTAGCCGCATCGCGCCATCCTCTACCCATCACCCCATGAACATCGCCCTGTGTGTCTGTGTCTATTCTTCAATTCTTACAACACCACCAGGCATATTGGGCTTAAGATCCACCCTAATTCAGTATGACCTCATCTTAACTTGATCAACTCTGCGAAGACCCTCTAACTAAATGAAGTTACATTCGCAGGTTCCAGGTGAGCATAAATCTGGGGGGAAACATTCACCTCTTACAGGATATGCGTACACATGCTGGTTATATGGTGTCAAGTTCCCCTTCTTGGACTCATACCATGTTGTTCTCCCCCAGGGACTAAAGGGAGCAGCTCTGTTCCTGGAGCCACAGCAATGCAGCATGTGGTCGAGCTTTTGAATTTTTGCCAATCTGGTATGTGAAAACCAGTATCTCTGTTTCTTATTTTTTGTTTTTGGATACAGTTGAGCATTTTTTCTTATGTATTCATTTGTACATTGGCAGGGGAGCATCTGTTCAGATGTTTGCCCATCTTGCTAGTGGGTTTTTGGTCTGTTTTCCTCGATTTCTTATAAAGAATTTGTATGGGATTTCTATTAATCCATTTCTGTTGTCCATTTTTATGTGTCATTTCCTTGACCGTTTTCATAGTAAGAGTCACGGCTCACACAAGCTTGTCTGACTCCACAGAGCTTCCTCTGCTGTGTTATTTCTGTGGTGTGTTTTAAAAACACGGCAATTTGGCTTCAGAAGTTTCCTGGCTATGTTTCCGTCTTCCAGCCATATCTGGACCTTCTCCTGTTTCTCAGCTGCCCCTTTTCCTCAAACTGTTTATTCCACCCCTAGACATTTCTTCTGGGCATGGGGCCGTGTCCTGGAAGAAACCCCTGGTAGGTAATTTTGATGGTCACCAGGGCCTTGACAGCCCTGGTCCCTTCAACTTTAGCAGTGACAGCTACAATCACTGCTCCTGAAGCTGGCAATGCCCCTCCCAGCTTCAGCTGCTGCGCTCAAAGCACCTTTCTGTGCTTTATGGTGAAAACTTTTTGGCTATCTTGGGGCTCTCCCCATCCTGTTGCTTTCTTATGTTAATTTCTTGCACACAAGCAAACCTACAAGTCTTCAGGCTGTTAATGGTTTATTCCCATGTGCTTATATTTTGATGTTCCTAAGATGCCTTTTGACCTAGCTTTATTGTTTATGTCATCCATGGCTTTCTGATTCCACATCTAGTTTTCTGTCTGTTCTTATGGGGGAATTCAGAGAAATTCAAAAACTGCACTATCATCAGGATGTGGCTCCTCGCTTGTCTTTCCGCAATCTTAAATAAATCTTTATTTATTAGTGAAATTAACCCAGTGTCTCTCATATATATTGCAGCTACTTTCTACTATGTTTTTAAAAACAGTAGTTATGTCATTTTTTCATATATATAGGTGCTATGGTTTGAATATTTGTCCTCTTCAAAATCATATTGAAACTTAATCCCTAATGTGGCAGTATTGAAAGGTGGGGCCTTTAAGACTGGGTCATAAGGCTCTTCCCTCTTAAACACATTGATGCATTCATGGATTAATGGGTTAATGGTGACTCTACAAGAAGAGGAAAAAGCTGAGTTAGTGCACTCAGCCCCCTCACCATGTGATGTCCTGCCCCCACCTGGGCCTCTGCAGAGTCCCCAACAGCAAGAAGGCCCTCATAAGATGCAGCCCCATGACCTGCAGGCTGTAAGAAATAAATTCCTTTTCTTTAAAACTACCCAGTTTCAGGTATTCTGCTACAGGCAACAGAAAATGAACTAAGACAACAGGCTTCTCTGCGATGTTTACATGTCCTTTTTTGTTCATTTTATCTTTCTTCGCATCTCATCTGGATTTCGAGTCGTAATGAAAAAGCTTTTCCCCATAGGTGGATTCACTCATGCTGCCTCCGAGTGCTTGTTTGTTTTATCTTTTACATTTATATTTTTAATTCATTTAGAGTTTCCCGTGTACCATGTGAGATGTTTATTTAATAGTCTCGTCATTTATCAAAAAGCTAATCATTGTCCAGCACTTGAAATGTCAGCTTTGTCAATATTAAATCTCCATATGTACCTGAGTTATGTCTAGAGTTTCTATTCTGTTCCATTGATGTGTCTATCTAGTCATGCACAAATAACAAGGTTTATTTTTAAAATATTTTCATTTTAAAACATTCATTATGAAATATTAAAAGACATTCAAAATGGTTCAAAGAGTAAGATAATGATGACCCATGTACCTATCACCTAGTTTAGGGAAAATTTAATTACCACCACAGCTGAAACCTTGGTAAACCCAAACTAAACTTCTAAGCCCCCACAACTGACTGAAATTGAATCCCCCTCTCAGCTAAGGGCATTCCAAAGTAAACCTGAATAACTATTTCAGGCCATACTGGGAAGGGGGATTCAGACATGCCAAATTATACCTTCCTCCCTTTGGAATTCAGGCACAACTAACCAGCATTAACATTAAAACAGGAATGTTAATATGGACAAAACAGGCTCTTTGTAGCAATATTATAGCGTCACATGACAGCACGCACTGAAAAAAATCAAAGCGTGTATAAATATATACGTATATATATACGTATATATTATATACACTGGTCGGGGGAAGAGTCTCGCTTCATCACCAAGCTGGAGTGCCAGCGACACAATCTCAGCTCACTACAACCTCTGACTCCCTGGTTCTTTGACGTATGTTTAATAGCCCTGGAAAGCTGTTTCGTGTGAGGAAAATCTGCATCTATACAGAATCATCTCCCCATTTAGATCTTTTCCTGACCCAGGAGAGAAGTAACTAACAGTTGGCACCTTTTAAGGCCTAATAAGACACATGTCTCCACAGCACCATATCTTAACCTGGACACTCCTTTCTATTGATCCCAGGTCTTTAGATAATATAATAACTTGATCAATTGCCAATCAGAAAATCTTTTAATGCATCTGTTACCTGTAAGCACACCCCCACCATGCTTTGCTGGGGTAGCTGCAATATATATGAGAAATATATATTTGTCCCTTCTTTCCAGACCAAACCAATGTATATCTTACCAGTACTGATTGATGATGTCTTATGTTCCTCTAAACTGTATAAAACCCAATCACTTTGGGTCAGTGTTCTTAGGACCAACTGGGGCTGTGTCATGGGTCATGATCCTCGCATTCGGCTTAGAATAAATCTCTTCAAATATTTTACAGAGTTTGACTCTTTTTCATCAGCACTACTTTGTGTAGCCTTCCCCCAGCAATATCAGCAGACATCCTGCTGGGAGAAGGGTACAGTGAATCCTACCAACAACTGTATGAGTGATATTGGAATGGGATACCTCCCCAGTCGAGCCTTGAGATGAGACCACAGCCCAGACAACACCTTAATCACAGCCTCATGACTGACCCTGACCGAGAGAACACAGCTAAACTAAACAAAGATTCCTGAGCCACAAAAAGCATGAGATAGCAGATGTCTGTTATATTAATCTGCTAAGTTTTGGGATTATTTGTTATGCCATCTTAATTGATACAGAAACAGACTTGTGAATTTTAGGAAACCCCAAGAGAACTAAAGGAATTCCTCAAGGCAATATGGTTCACTCTAGTGGGAGGGCTGAATGTATTTGCTGCTGTATCCCAGCTCTTAGTGAAGTGTCTGGCACACAGTAGGTACTTAACAAGAAAATGGCTCCTGGAAAAAGAAAAACAGACATGAGTGAGGATGAGTAGATCTTGGAACGGGGAAGTAGGCAGAGTGAATCCCAGTGTGGAGGCTGTCCGAAATTGAAAGGGGTATCAGGAAGAACATGGATTCACAGTGTGTCCTCAGGCATTCTGCTCTGACTGGATATAAAGCCATTTCCAGGCTGCCTCTGGCAGATCCCCAGGAGTTTGGACATAACTGGAGAGAACATTCATTAGAGCTGTGGAGCCTCCTCAATCTGTGCAATGCAGCTGAGAACATGGACTTTGGATTCAGAGAGCCCTGAGTTTCAATCCCTGAGAGTTGTGTGACCTTAGAGTAGTTATCTGACTTCTCTGAACCTTGATTCTTCATTTGGTATCATGAGTACTGAAAATGAATCAAATGAGGTAGCTTAATGAATGGTCATTCAAATCCATCCAAATCCACTTTAAAAAGCATCCTCAACTCTTATCAGACAGCATCTCCCAAGACACGCAACAGCCTCAAGCTGCCTCCTGTTAGCCCCTCCTATGGCCATGGTCTTCTATAGAGGCCAGGGTCTCAGTACCCCTGGGGGTCACACACCCCTTTGAGAAGGCCAAGAACACTGGGGAAAGTTATGACGAACAAAAAGTATCTTTCCCCAGAAAGCTGTAGTAGAAGCCCCTGCTTTGGACTGCGTTTCTGCAGGGACTGGACTGTGCTCCCTGCAGGACCCCCTTCCCAGTGCAAAGACCTAGGGGTTTCCAGAGAAAAGCCTTCTTGACACCTCCCACTTCTACTCTCCCAGGAACTTCATCGAGTTTTCCCATGGATGCTTCGGGCTGATCTCAACATTTCCCCCCCACGGACAAGGACCAGGTCCACTCAGCTTGGACCACCTGATTTAGTATGGAGCCAAGAAGGGGCTGCTGCCCGAGGAAGCCTGCCAAGACTTAGACAAGCATACAGCACGTGGAAAGGGACTCCCCGAAAGCACCCTTAAAGGGATTGCCACTTTTTTTTAAATGGGGAAAAGGAAAAATAAAGAAAGGAGGTAAAGTGATGCCCAACCCAAGGCCAGTCTGCATTCTTTCAGCCAGGGGGAAATTAAGGCTCCTGCACGGTGCCACAGCGCCCCCTGGTGGGAAAGACTGAGATTGCACCAAAGGTCTCCAGACTTGCCTGGCTTGACCCTCTCAACTCTACTTTGGAGGGAAGAACATTGGAAATTATTTCCCAAGACTGCATTCCCTTGGAAAAGTTAAGCACAATGCTTGCTTTCCACTATTAAAAGTAAAAAAAAGACATTTCTTAAAACCCTGTGTGAATAAGGTTATGGGAAATCCCAACCTAGCAGCCCTGTAATTAACAAAAATCACATTTGCCCACGTCCTGAGCCAAGAATAATCTAACGCAATGCTTAAGACAGCCTTACCTTGCAGCCTGGCTGTTAACTACAGTTTTACAGGTGCAGGCATAGAGCTGGAGAGGGACTACAGGCTTGCCCAAGGTCATAGTCAGTGCCAGGATTCTCAAGCCTGGGCTCTCAAACGCACCTCCATAAACCGCACAGGAAAAACATGACCATCTCTGCTGGTTCCCTCAAAATACATGACTATGTTTCTTTTTTACTCCCAACATTGTTTTGTTTATTTCTCACTGGATATTGGCTTTCCATTAAGCCCTCCAAAGCCTCATTTCTAGGAAAGTATAAGTCACCCCTTTGAGAAAGTTCATTGATCACATACTGTTTTCAAGGTGGCTGGGCTGGGCACTGTGGGAGGAGTCCACTGGTGGGAGGCTTGCATTAGCCTAAGGTGACTTTGATGACTCTGACATAAGGCTATGCTGAGATGCTCTGAGCTTTGAAATCAATGTGTGTCACCAGTATAAAGCCTGGATTAGGCTTGGTGGGGGGATGTCACTGTGACACAGACAGGCTTGGGTGCAAAGTGTACTAGGCCTTGGAGACCCCTGAGTAAACAGAAGGCAGGAGAGGGGAGGAACAGGCAATGCTCAGGATTCAGGCCCCTGATCAAGCAAACAGGACGTGGCAACCACAAGAAATCTGGGGCAAACAGTTTGGCAGCAGCCTTCATTTTAGTACAGAGATGCTGACAGATTTTTCCCTTGCACACCCACTCTGATCTTTCGGTAGGTGCAGGCTGAAGTTCTTTGTTGGGAGGACTCTGAACAGGACTCTGAACTCCCAGGCTCCATGGGAAAGTCAGCTGTGATTGATTAGTGATGTCTGCCATGGTCAGCATCTTGAGGGGCAGCAGGATTCAAGCCTTGAATTTGCAGTTTCTGCCTCCGAGAGAGCTGCCTACACACAAGAAAACTATGCAAAAGGCTGGGTATGGAGGAAATGACCTAACCCAACAGGAGAAAATCTGAAAGAACGAGATAGAAGTACTAGATCCTGAACCCAGTGGGAATGGATAGGGTTCTAGGTGATTCTGTAGGTGTGTGGAAGACGTAAGTAATCAGCACAAACAAGTAGGAAGTGTCGCAGGACAGAAAACATGTCTCAGGCAGACGTATCAGATGGTACTGGGCAGGGGCACTATACAGAGAGAAGGGAACTCCTTGGAGGTCAGCATGGCTGTCCTGTCTGCAGTTCTCCTGGAGCAGTTCCGAAACTGAGGTCTGGGAAATCAAGTTACGTGGGGAGAGCAGCATCTGAACGTGCTTTTGTCCTCTTCATCAGAACTGTCATGGAGCTGAAAGCATCAGCCCGTCTGATCTAGTCTGGATCTGTGTTCGACCAACTCTCATGTCTGATTGTAATCCCCAGTGTTGGAAGTGGGGCCTAGTTGGAGGTAGCTGGATCACAGGGGCGGATTTCTCATGAATGGTTTGGTACCATTGCCTTGGTGGTATTCCCGTGACAGTGAGTGAGTTCTGAGATCTGGCTGTTTAAAAGTGTGTGGCAGCTCCCCACTCTCTTGCTCCTGCTCCCCCTTTGCCTTCCACCATGATTGCAAGTTTCCTGAGGCCACCCCAGAGGCCGAGCAGATGCCAGCATCATGCTTCCTGTACAGCCCGTGGAACCATGAGCCAATTAAACCTCTTTTTAAAATAAATCATCCAGTCTCAGTATTTCTTTATAGCAGTGTGAGAACAGACTTATACAACATCCTACTGCTTGAGTCATAGAAGGCAAAAGGAAATGAGCAAGGGTGGATGGAAAACAAGGAAGGTAAAAGCAAGGTGAGATCCTGTTCTCAGGGAATAAATTAAAGAAAAGTGAGCACAATAGTATTCATTCAGCAAGCATTTATGGAAGACCTGCCATGTGCAGTGCTCATAATACAACAAGCTTCATGGAGCTCACAGAATTAAAGTAAAACTAGAAATCAAAAGCACAATACCTGTTCTGTATTTCCACTCACGCCATTAGCCATGACACACGTCCTTACTCAAGAAACAGCTAATGAGTGTGAGAGCGGCCTTCGATGATGTCATGTGCCTGGAAGCCACCCCGCTCCAGAAACGCCATTGCTTTGCTCTCGGGTCTCTGTGTGCCTGCGCTCTTCCTCCATGCTTTATTTATAACCCCTTTGCCTCTACCACTGCCATCACTTTTTGCAGCTTTTCTTTATTCCTCCAAACTGTCCCTAACATGTATCTGCCCTTAGCTCCAGGCCCCTTCTGAAGTTTTGCAAAAATGTTCTCGTTTATTATTCACTTGCGAACACAAGCATTAGTAAAAAGGAGGAGAAAAACAGAAAGCAAAGTGTCCTATTTTTAAAGTTTGAATTGTTAAAGTTGTCTGAGATTAGAAGAACAAAATCTTCATTGATTTTTTAATATTGGAAGGAAATACTTTTCACCCATAATCTAGCTCTTCAAGCTTACAGTAATGTTCATCTCCATGTTCCCTTTCAACATTTCCCCATAAATCGAGTCTGGATTATTATACATGATAACCAAGAGACATACACAATATTATCTTCATGTTTTTCCAAAGTTATTGCAGAAAGACGATTTTTACATAGACTTGATATTTATGAGTTTAAAAGCCCCAAAACATTCTCTTCAGTTGACTGACGACGGCACGTTTAACCACTCACCTATTAGACATTCAGGTCTTTCCAAGGGGTTTAGCTATTGTACTTTATGCTGCGGTCCCAGTTTGAGCTATAGCTTCTTTCCTCTTTTTAATAACTTACCAGAGACAGAGCCCTAAGTCCAAGGCCAAGACTGTTTCATTGCCCCTGTGTATTGCTACCTGGCTTTGGGATGACGTTGTCAAAAGATCCATTGGAATATTCACTGGTCATGGACATAAATGTCCAATGCAATGGTCCAATGGCAGCACCCCCAAACTCCAGTTCCTCCAGAGGACAACTCATCAGGATTAGTAATGTCCTCTACTCTGCTGAGAGTTCAATGCCTCAGGAATAATAAACATAATGCATCCTACTCTTACCCTATCTGTTCTTCTCACACCCGTGGCCCCTGCTCAAAGAGGCAGCACATGCTCTGGGACAGGACTGGTTTCCACCCTAAGCAGAAAGCCCAGGACTCCTGGAACAAGAAGGGCTGGCTCAGGGCCGGCCTATTCCTGCAGCTGCTTCCCAGCAATTCTGACACAGGCCCTTGTCGGCAGAGCCACTGTCATCGCTTGGGGCCCATCCTCTAACCTCAGGTCTTGCTGCCTCCAGCCAGGTGAACCACTGGAAATCTTTCTCACTGATACCCATGAACTCCCCACCTCTTGCCTGCCTGCCTGCCCAGACTCTAACCCTGACACACTTCACAGCTGCAAGTGATCTGTGTTTAGTTTCTTCTTGCAGGTTGGCAGGGGATAGTATCACATTCCTCTCTCTTTAGGTGACCTTCCTGCATGGGGCATTCAGGGGTGGGTAACATGCTCTCCAGCACAGAGGCCACTCTACCACCACTGGGGCCCCAACCCCCTGTCACCAGACTAGGTGTTCTGAGTGTCCTCCATTTGTCCCTCCCATCCACTCTCCATGCCCACTCCCCATTGTGCCTCAGAAGGCCAGCTGCATGAGCAACTGCTGTAGACTTCCTGCCCTCTGCTTCCGGTTGGGTCAGCCAATGGGAAGCCCCGGCAGGAGATCACAGGGAGAGAGGGGAGGAAGGTCCTCTGAGTATTGACTCCTCACTCCCTCCCTGTCTGGCTGGCCCCTCAATGAAAGATCAGAGTCCCGGCCAAGCAGCCTTTGCTAGGCTCTACTAAATATTCCCTCCATTTGTTTCAGAACAATTCACCCACTGAAAGCTTACAATTCAGTGGTTTTTAGTACATTCACGGAGTTGTACAAACACCACCACATTAGAAGTTTAAAATATTTTCATTGCTTTGGGAGGCCAAGGCGAGTGGACTGCCTGAGCTCAGAGTTTGAGACCAGCCTGGGCAACATGGCGAAACCCTGTCACTACTAAAAATACAAAAAATTAGCTGGCCGTGGTTGGTGCACCTGTAATCACAGCTACTTGGGAGGCTGAGTCATGCAAAACACAAACTCGGGAGGCGGAGGTTGCAGTGAGCAGAGATCGCAGCACTGCACTCCAACCCGGGTGACAGAGTGAGACTCTTGTCTCAAAAAAAAAATTCGTCACCCCAAAAAGAAACCCCAGATCCATTAGCAGCAGTTTCCTATTTCCCCAAACATCCCTACCCATGGCAACCATCAATCTGCTTCTCTCTATGGACTTGCTATTCTAGACACTTCATGTAAATAACATCATACAATATGTGTTTTGTGCATCTGTCTTCTTTCACTTAATATGTGTTTTCAAGATTTAACTATAGTGTAGCATGTATCCTCACTGTATTCCTCGTTATGGGTGAATAATATTGCTCTATGGATATACCACATTTTATTTACTCATTTGTCAGCTGATGAACATTTGGGTTTTTTCTTCTTTTTGGCCACTATGAATAAAGCTTGCTATGAACATTCATGTAAAAATGTTTGTGGGAATACATGTTTTCCTTTCTCTCGGAATGAAAGTGGAATATACCTATATAGTATACCCACGAGTGAACTGCAACATCATATGGCAACTCTACTGAGACCTTTGAGGAGCTGCCAGACTGTTTTCCAAAGCAGCAGCATGGTATAGTCCTTCCACAGTGCCTAAGGGCTCCAGCTTGTCCACATCCTCAGCAACCCTTGTTGTTAGCTGTCTTTATGATAATCAGCTGAGTTGGTGTGAAGTGCTACCACACTGTGGTTTTGAACTGCATTTGCCTGATGACTAATGGCGTAGAACATCTTTTCATGTGCGTCTTGGACATCGGTCTACTTTGGAGAGACATCTGAGCAAATCCTTGCTCCATCTTAATAACAGGTTATTTGCCTTTTTATTTTTCAGTTTTAAGAGTTATCAATATATTTTAAATTCAAGTCTTTTATCTGTCCTGTCACCTGTAAAAATATTCTTCCATTCCTTGATCCTTTCCACTTTTGATGGTATCACTTGAAGAACAAAAGTTGTTAATTTTGATAACGTCCAGTGTATCTATTTTTTTCTTTTGTTCTTTGTGCTTTCAGTGTCATATCTAAGAAATCAGTGCCTAATGCCTGGACATGAAGATTTATCCTGTTTTTCCTAAAACTATTGTAGTCTTAGGTCTTACAGTTATGTCTTTGATCTATTTTGAGTTAATTTTTGCAGGTGGTGTGAGATAGAGATCCAACATCATTTTTTTTTTTTTGCATGTGGATATACAGTCGTCCACCATCATTTGTTGAAAAGACTATTCTTCCCCCATTGAATGGTCTTGGTACTCTGGTTGAAAATCAACTGTCACTGCATGGGCTCATTTCTGGACCCTCAATTCTATTCTATTGATCTTTATGTCCATTCTTATTATCCATTTGCCAAAATGTCTACCCAATGTTTATTGTTGCCACTTAATAGTAGGTTTTGATATCAGAAAGTATGAGTTCTCATATTTATTTGTTTTCAAGATTGTTTTGGGGTATTCTGTGTTCCTTAAGTTTTTATACGAATTTTAGGAACAGGTTACCAATTTTAGTATGCAGTCATAATATAAAGTCTTCCAATGCATGAATAAGAGACGTCTTCCATTTATCTAGGTCTTTAATGTCCTTTAACAATGTAGTTTTCTGAGTTTAAGTTTTACATTTCCTTTATCATATTTATTTCTGAATATTTTATTCTTTTTCATACTATTACAGGTGATATGGTTTGACTGTGTCCCCACACAAATCTCGTGTTGAGTTATAGTTCCCATAATCCCCACATGTCATGGGAGGGACCCAGTGGGAGGTAATTGAATCACAGAAGCAGTTACCTCCATGCTGTTCTTGTGATAGTGAGTTCTGAAAGTAGCCTATGGTTTTTTATTTTTTGGGTTTTTTGTTTGTTTTTTGAGACAGTCTTGCTCTGTCACCCAGGCTGGAGTGCAGTGGCATGATCTCAGTTCACTGCAACTTCTGCCTCCCAGGTTCAAGCAATTCTGGTGCCTCAGCCTCCTGAGTAGCTGGGACTACCACCACAACCAGCTAAGTTTTTTGTATTTTTTTTTTTTAGTAGAAATGGGGTTTTGCCATGTTGGCCAGGCTGTTCTCAAACTCCTGACCTCAGGTGATCCACCAGCTCTGTCTCCTGAAATGCTAGGATTACAGGCGTGAGCCACTGTGCCTGGCCATCCAATGGTTTATAAGGCAGTTTTCCCTGCTCTTCCTAGCCATCTCTTTCCTGCTGCCGTGTGAAGGTCTGTGCTTCCTTGTCACCTTCTGCCGTGATGGCAAGTTTCCTGAGCCCCCCGCTGTCCCCAAGCTGTGCAGAACTCAGTCAATTAAACCTCTTTCCTTTATAAATTACCTAGTCTTGGCAGTTCTTTATATTAATAGTAGCGTGAGAACAGGTTAATACAACATGTGAAACTGTTTCTTTATTTGATTTATTCACAGCTAATGTACAGAAATAAAATTGATATTTGCATGTTGATTTTGTATCCTGTAACCTAACTGGACCCAATACTATGTCAATCAAGGACAATGACCAAGGCAAGTCTCAATCAATTTAGGAGGTTTATTTGCCAAAGGTAAAGATATGCCTGAGAAACAGGTCTATGCCTTTCTCAAGAGATGACATTGAGAGCTTCAATATTTAAAGAAGAAAGGGTGAGATACGGAGAAACGTACAATTTTCATGTAAGAGGGAGGTAGAGGAAAAGAGTCATTCATGTCTTTGGCTTTGTGAATATGCATTTTTACTTAAGATAATGTAGACGATATGGCAGAGGAAACAATCAGATATGCACTTGTCTCAGGTGGGCAGAGGGATAGCTTTGAGTTCGGTTCTACATCCCCGCAACTGCGAAGATAAGCTATCAATTTACATCACCATGACAAATTTTAACAGAAATGTTTTAGGGTAAAGATCTTGGGACCCACAGGGGAGGTGTGTAGCTTTTCATCTTTGTAGCCACCTAATTTAGGAACCAAAATGAGACGCAGGCTTGCATGACCCAGTTCCCAGCCTGACTTTTCCCTTTGGCTTAGTAAGTTTGGGATCCAAGATTTATTTTCCTTTCAGTTAGTCCTACTTGTTTTTTGGTGGATGTCTTACATATAACATCATGCCATCTTTAATAGATACAGCTTTACTATTTCATTTCCAATCTGAATACTTTTCATTTATTTTTCTTGCTTAATTGCCCTGGCTAGAACCTGTAGTACACTGTTGAATAAAAATGGCAAAAGTAGACATTTTTGTCTTTTCCTGATCATAGAGAAAAGCCATCAGTCTTTGACCATTAAATGTAATGTTAACTGTAGGTTTTACATAGATGTCTGCTATCAGTTTGAAGATGTTCTGTTATCTCCCTAGTTAACTGCTTTTATTATAAAAGGATGTTGGATTTTGTTTTATATATGTATTCTGAATCTATTGAGATGAATGTGTGTTCTGATCATTTACTCTGCGGATATGGCTTATTACATTGATTGTTGGATGCTAGAGCCATACTACCTGGCACACGGCAGGTGTGGTAGCCCTTCATCTTCTCAGCTTTTCTACTGGACACAGAATATGTTTACCTACCCCAGCAAGCAAGCTGGAGTGAGGGCAACTAGGACCTCTGTAGTCCTGGCCTGTTATGCCTAGCAATAGTCTCCATCCATGAGTGGGAACTTGGTGGAAAAAGGGAGCCTCCTGCCCCTTGGCCACACTTATCTGGAATTTAGCCTTAAACCCGGAGCTGGAGTGGATGAGAAATGCTTGCATCCTTCTCTTTCTTGTGAGACACTTTATCCTTTGTTTGAGAGAGGAAGGGAGAGCAAGACCCATGTTGCTGACCTCGTCCACCCACAGTGGAACTTCTATCAAGTTGAGCTAGGTATGTATGGGGAGGGAAGGAGCAGGTTATGGCTGAAATGCCACACACTCTCTCTGTTCTTACCAAGTTGTGATAGATTTTCTTGAATAAATTTTTTTCATTTGTTACATGCCTTTAAGATAATTTCCAGAAACCTTTAAGTTGTCTTAAAAATCATTTTCACCAACTACAGTTGTTTCCGTGGGGAGTGTATCCACAGAAGTGGGATTCTCCTTCATGTACTTTTTGAACTCTAGGGGTGGTAATGACGTCACACTATTGTGAGCCCTGGGGTGCTATCCTTTGTAGTTTTCCAAAATCTTGCCAATTCCTTTGTAAATAGCCATTTTATTAAAATTTTCCTCAAACTGCCCAATCTGAGTGATATGGTTCGGCTCTGTGTCCCCACCCAGATCTCATCTTGAATTGTAATACCCACATGTCAAGGGAGGAAGGTGACTGGATCATGGGGACGGTTTCCTCCATGCTGTTCTTATGATAGTGAGTTATCATGAGATCTGATGGTCTTGTAAGTGTTTGAGAATTCCTCCTTCACTCTTCTCTCACCTGCCTCCATGTAAGATGTGCCTGCTTTCCCTTCTGCCATGATTGTAAATTTCCTGAGGCCTCCTCAGTCATGCAGAACTGAGTTAATAACACATCTTTCCTTGATAAACTACCCAGTCTTGGGTATTTCTTTATAGCAATGTGAAAACAGATGAATACACTGAGCATTCCATATATTTCTTGCTGTAATCCAGACTGACACAATGGGAGTATTCTGAGCATGGAGGTGACCAGGGCTGATCATCTGTTCTCCTCTCTCACCATTTGTCGACACTGGTCAACTAATCCATACCCCAGAGCTTCATGAGCAGGTTCACTGGCCAAAGAGCCCCATGAAGGGCGATGGGCCACTTGATGAACACGTGCTGTGGTTTCTTTATGACATGAATCAGACTGATCACGTGGCCCTAGACCCGGTTATGAAAACTGATCCTGAAGCAAATGGGCAACCAGTGTGAATCTGGTGGGAGGGCACCTGAGCCCATTGTGACATCACTTTTTCAGGGGCCTTATTCATAATAAATGACTCTATAGTTCCCACCAGAAAATGGAGCAGACCACTTTGAAAGGGTAGAAAATAGGGCCAAAAAACGTGAAATTTCAGTTTTGAGTTAGCCATTGTGCTAGTCCAGTTTTGCATTACTGTAAAGAAATATTTGAGACTAGGTAATTTATGGAGAAAACTTTTTTTTTTACAGATTTATTTTTAAAAAATGAAAACAAAGGTTAAAAAAGTATTTCATGTCCAACCCTGCCCGGGGGTGTGGGTGGGGAATAGAATAAGCTCAGAAAGGTGCCTTCCCCTTTCCTGCAAAGGACATGGCAGGTCAGAGGCAGACCCTTGCCCTTCCTGCCCTGTCTCCTCTACAGGTAGCTCAAATTGCTGCTAGGAAGTTTTATAGGAAAAGAAGTGTGGGCGTGGAAGGCCGAGAGCTGCCTTCTTCACATCAACAGAAACTCTAGCTGTTCTCTCCCCTTAGAAGTTCTCCAGGCCCTACCACTGGGAGAACCAGGGTGGATGGGCAGGCAGGCCAGGAGGATCAGCCCTCTGGGCTACGTGGCCGAGCCTACCGCAGCTTTCTTAATGCTCTTCATGAACCAGGAGGGCAGTCAGACTTGCTTCTTCTCAGACTTGCTTCTTCCCAGTCTTGGCTCCTGATTCTGTTGGCTGTACAGGAAGCATAATGCTGGCATCTGCTTCTGGTGAAGCCTCAGTAAGTTTCAATTATGGTGGAAGGTGAAGGGAGCAAGACATGTTACATGGCAAGACAGGGAATAAGAGAGAGGAGATACCATGCTCTTCTAAACAACCAGATCTCACGTGAACCACCAGAGTGAAAACTCATTCATCACAAAGTGGATGGCACTAAGCCATTTATGAGAGATCCATCCCCATGATCCAATCACCTCCCACAAGGCCCCCCTTCCAACACTGGGGATCACATTTCGACACGAGATTTGGAGGGGACAAACATCCAAACTGTACCAGCCATTCTGGTACAATTTCCAGCCTCCTCAGTCACTGTACTTCTCCCAGAGAAGTCACAGAAAAGGTGCATAAGGGGAAAACCAGGGGTGGTAACAGGTCTGAGAACCCCATCCTCCAGCCTCTGAAGTGCATGCTTCCCTTCAGAGAAGGGAATGAACGACCCCATCCTCATTACAGAAGCAGTGAGAAACGCAGTCCTTCCCACTCCAGCACAGCATCTCAGGTCCTCTGGCTGCCTCTCTTTGACTATCTTGCTTCTTCCCAGTCTTGATCTCTCTTCTGAGTCGTACCTCCAGAGACGACAGCATTTTACACTACTATAATGTGAAGCTTCGGCAGGTGCTTTGGGCTTCTAAGAGGTGGCTGCCCTTTACTGTACCCCTTCTCTTCTCTCACTTACTGTCGAAAGTCTGGGGGGAAAGGTGGTTCCAGCACAGTACAGTGACAACCTAAAACTGAATATCAACCATCACAGCCCTGAAGACACTTCAGTGCTTCACTGCCACTTGGAGTTCCTGGTGTGCAAGCCAGGGTCTCACCTCAGACCCCAACTCCTCCCAGAGACTCCTCTCTGCCTCCCAAGGACTCTTCTTACTCTCTCTGGCACCCAGCCTTCAAATCCCAAATTCCTATACTGGTCTTCTAAGGAACAGCTTGGTCCTTAAGTGACACCCCAACTCTACCTCTAACCTGCAATATGTATTGAAAGCCTCATTGGGATTTTCTAATCAGCAAAGAGCCACCTTTGTAGGTTTCCACCTCTTAGAGGCCCAAAGCACCTGCCAAAGCTTTCACATTATAGTTTTCCCTTTAAATGATCAAATTGTCCAGCAGGGCTTCTACTGAATATTTCTTTGACCCCAAAGGGTTAGAGACTATTATCACAAGTGTCAAAATCCTGCTCCTCATGGTTCTGTCAAATGATCTTAGAATCACACTGCCCTCAGTCCTTCTCTTCCTTGCAGCTGTGGATCAAACTTTGTTGCTTTATTCCTCCAAAATATCTCTGGTTCTGCTACCTATGTATGTCTGTGGCCTTTCCCAGCCCATTGATTCAAATGTTCATCTCCTTATGTGCCCGTCTATTTAATGTTGGCAATTCCTTGAAGAACATCGTAGTGTTTTCTTCTTTACATTCCATTCAGGGAATTACTGAACAATCATTTCCACACAGAAATGTTGTGGATTACGCAGAAATAATCAAGGATGGCTGTTTCTGTCTTGAAATGTTTAATAATTTTTTCTATAAACGTGTAGTTTGTAACTGAGGTCCATTAAGACAATGAAGCATGAGCCAGGGAAACAGGCCTCTCTGTGTGGCCACTGATGTTCCATAAAGCATTCACAATGCACCATGCACATTGAATTCCCTTTGGAACCTGATGTTGGGAGGCCACCAAGACTCAAAGTGAGCACAAGGTACTCATGCTGTGTCTACAACTGAGTGAACTGGGTGCTTACATCCCTGAAGGGCCACGCTTTTCCCCTTAAAGCCTAAACTTGCTTTGAAGGCAGAAAGGCAGCAGTTGTGTTTAAGAAACATAAAGGAACCATGCTCTATTAGTCAGGGTTCTCTAGAGGAGCTTATTAAATATAAACTTACATGATCACAAGTCCCACAATAGCCAGTCTTCAAGCTGAGGAGAAGGGAGAGCCAGTCCAAGTCCCAAAACTGAAGAACTTGGAGTCCAATGTTCAAGGGCAGGAAGCATCCAGCCAGGGAGAAAGATGGAGGCTGGGGGGCTAGGCCAGTCTCTCTTTTCACATTTTTTCTGCCTGCTTTATATTCTAGCACTGGCAGCTGATTAGATGGTGCCCATCCAGATTAAGGGTAAGTCTGCCTCCCCGCCCACTGCTCAAATGCTAATCTTCTTTGGCAACACCCTGGCAGACACACCCAGGATCAATACTTTGCATCTTTCAATCCAATCAAGCTACCATTCAATATTAGCCATCACACATATCATATATTTTCTTATTCATGCACTTCTTTATATTAGACACCCGATCATGGAGAAAGGCCAGTCCACAGTTCTTCTGCCTTCAGTCCTTCATTACTCATCAGTGAGTCCCAGGCCGAGAGTGGAAGAACTTGTGCATATGAAACAAGTTCCCTTTGTGCAGCATTTGTTTTGACCAGCATGGTTCTGGTAAAAACAAAATACATATGCATGTATAATCTATGAAGTACAAATTGCATAACTTCTGTGATTCCACAAATGAGTTCAAAGCACTTAGAATTTGAAACTGGCATTTCACAACATAAAGATGGATGGTAAAATTCATGCTAACAATTTAAATCTCAATTTTTCTTTACTTAGAAAGATATTAAATAACACATAAAAACACTACGAAAAGTTAAGAGAGAACTGAGAACAAAGAGAAAGCGTTATACTTTTATTACCTTAACGGCACCTTCCCTGTTTTCTGAACAAGGAGCTCTGCACTTTGAGTTTGCCTGGGCCCCACAGATTATGCAGCCAGCCTTGCAGCAGGGAACACATCAGAGCCTTTCCTGGGGGTCTAGTGAGGGATGTAAAAAACAAATATGTTTAATAAATAATATACAATATAATGTTCGCTAACCATCAGTGGTGTGCTAAACTAAAGAGGGCAGGATGGCTACAGCGAGTCAGAGGGGAGCTGGGAATTAGATGCAATTTCTGAGTGATGGGAAGGGACCTGGATGTTAGGGGGTTGTGTGGAAGGGTAACCAGATCTGCTCTAAGTTTCAGGAAAGTTAAAAGAAAAAAATCCCTCTGGCTGAGGTTCCCAGAATAGCCTGGAAGGAGGTCCCAGCTGGAGAAGCGTGGCTCCGAGGGGCGCGCAGGGCGATCCCTGGCGGGCGCTGCCTAACAAGCAGGTTTGGGGAGACTGAAACCTTAGATTCTAAGTTTTAAAGCTTGTCTCCTCAAAGTGGGGAACTCAGGAACGTTTCGTGAGCACCTACTGTGTGCTGGGCATGGTGCAGAGCCCTAGGGTGACTGACTTGACCAGGACAGCCAAACAGCTGCAGGATCCATCGTGTTCCTCAGCACTTTGGGAGGCCGAGGCGGGTGGATCATGCGGTCAAGAGATCGAGACCATCCTGGTCAACATGGTGAAACCCCGTCTCTACTAAAGATACAAAAAATTAGCTGGGCATGGTGGCGCGTGCCTGTAATCCCAGCTACTCGGGAGGCTGAGGCAGGAGAATTGCCTGATCCCAGGAGGCGGAGGTTGCGGTGAGCCGAGATCGCGCCATTGCACTGCAGCCTGGGTAACAAGAGCGAAACTCCGTCTCAAAAAAAAAAAAAAAATGAGTTACTGTTGCTGTTATTTGTTTTCTATGTATTGGATGTCTTCACGACGAATCCTCAGTGGTGGAACAAACTCCTCCTTGCCCGCGACCGTCGCGCATTCTGAGCCCAGCTTCCGGCGCAGCCAGCCAGGTCCTCCAAGACACCGAGAGAGCCGGCCAGAGCGGCAACGCCCCGTCCCGGCTGCGGCGACGTCTGACGGCGCCCCGGAACTGATGATCTGTGTACGCAGGGGAGCTCGGTGGCAAAGGCCGCTTTAAACGTCATCGCGGGCGCGACGCCCGAGGGACAGTCTGGGGTCTGGCTGTCCGGAAGGTGCGGCGAGACCGGCCGGGAAGATGCCAGTGGCGGTGATGGCGGAAAGCGCCTTCAGCTTCAAAAAGTTGCTGGATCAGTGCGAGAACCAGGAGCTCGAGGTAGCCCTTTGCGTTGCGCCGGGAGAAAGTGCGGAGTTTTCTTAGGCCTCGGGGCGGCACCAGTTTCCAGGGTAACGGGGTCTGAGTCTCCCGGGGCGGGCGCGGGAGGTGGAAGTGTGCAGCCCTGTCAGTCGCGGCGTGCTCCGAACTCGCCGGGACCTTTTCGTTATTTGTCTTCAGCTTGTGAGCCCGAAAACCCTGTGCGTCTTCGCTCCAGCACCTACCGCGGCTTTGGTGATTCTGTGTCCCTTAGTCATTCAGGACGTTTGATGTAATAGGCAGAATCAGAATATTTTAGGAATCTGTTGAATCTGTTTTTTATAATAGTAAGATTATTTAAATGGGAACTGGAGAACTGGGGAAGGGGATCCACTTACCTATTCTTGAATGTATGAAGAAACTGAGGCCCAAAGGGAAATAAAATTGATAACCAATATAAACTTAATACTCAGGATTTTCGTGTTTGAGACTTCTCTAAGCTGATTCTAAATCTGTAATAGGACTATAAGATTCCTTATCATCTTAGACTTAAATGGCTTTTTAAAACAGCATTAATAAAATATAATTTTTTAAATGTAAGTTAATGGGTAAAAGAGGTTTTTAAATTTTTTTTAATTTTTTTATTTTTGAACTTCTAGGCTCCTGGAGGAATTGCTACACCCCCAGTGTATGGTCAGCTTCTAGCTTTATATTTGCTTCATAATGACATGTAAGTACGTTCACCCTAAAGCCAAGAGCAACAGCTTTCTCAAAGTTACATGGAAATATTTCTGCACTGAAGTAGTACCACTAAAACATAGGCAGAATGAGCTACCTCTTCTATTATAATCACTGTTACATCTATTTCCTATTGAATCATAGCTTAATGAATTATTATTAGGTCATCATTGTCTTACATACACTTTCTAGAAAACATTTCCATTTATTATGAGAAACTATGTCAGTAAATTCCTTTCATTTAACCTTTTTGTCTTTTTAAAAACACTTTATGACCTCTATTTACTTAACTTCGTATATAATCAGTAGAACAAAAGAAGTGGAAAGAGAAGATGGCAACCAAGAAGAATTCATTACAAACACATATGAGACTTCCTGGAAGTTTTTTTTTTTTAATTATTCTTAATTCATGTTCACATGGAAAAGTCAGAAAGCGTAGCTATGCTAGTCTGGGCCTGGTGCCACATGCCTGTAATCCCAGCACTCTTAGAGGTGGAGAAAAGTGAATGGCTTGAGTCCAGGAGTTTGAGACCAGGCTGGAGACTATATGATGAAACCGTGTCTTTCCTAAAAATACAAAAAATTAGCTGGGTGTGGTTGCACATGCCTCTAATCCCAGCTACCTGGTAGGCTGAGGTGGGGAGAATCACCTGAGCGCAGAAGGTCGAGGCTGCAGTGAGTTGAGATTGCACCACTGCCTTCCAGCCTGGGCAACCAAAGTGAGACCCTGTCTCAAAAAGAAAGCGTAACTGTACAAAAACGTCTCCTATAGTTCTGTGACTCACCGATGATTCCTGATAAAGTTGTATTTTAAATTCCTCCCAAAACCTTTCATTTATATCTTTTTAAAAACTAAATTGAACTTTTTGTTACACATGTAGGTTTTCTTTTTTGTAAAATTGTAATTATATGGTTGTCATAGTTCAAGCCTCCAAACCCTGAAAACTCCTTCCTCAGAAGCTCTGTACCCACTGGTAGGAGGGGCCGTAATAGGGAGAGAAGTGTTGTGTACCCTGCTTCTTGTCAGGGAATGTTAGAGCCTTGATAGTACATAAATTTGTTACTTTTATCGCTGAATAAATGATTGGAGCAGTTCCATAAGTCTTCATGTTTTTAGTGTGCTGTTGCCTTAATTTAGGATGTGGATTATTATTTTTAAAAAATTCACTAGAAATGGCAAAATATTATTTTGGTAAAAATATTTCATGTCCTTTTTTTCTGGAAAACCACTATTGTTTCCCCAAAACAAATTCATATAAAACTCAATTTTACTTTGTGTTACGTAAAGTATACTTCTGTACCTACGTTTGCCTTGAGACCTGATAGTTTTTAAACATTTACTGAGATAATTATCTTTTTAATTTATTCTTCTTTGTGGTGGTGTAAATTAGGAATAATGCAAGATACCTTTGGAAAAGAATACCGCCTGCTATAAAATCTGTAAGTATCCTTTAAACATATCTTACTGCTTTAATGTAGTGACATTCCCTTAAATGGCAACCTTTTATAAGTTTCTGTTTTCTAGCTGATGTCCGAGAAATAGTCATCAAGCTAGTATTGAAGTTTCAAAATAAATCTTCAGGGTCCTCTACTGAGAAATTTGAATTTTGCTGGGATGGTCTAGAAATGTGTGCTTAGTTCCTACTGATTAGATTTCTTGAGACACTCTAAGTTCAGCTTCCCTAGTTAAACAACTGAGCCCTTTAGATGAAGGAGGGAGGTGGCGGAGATAGCGGAGGTGTTTTTCAACTGGTTTTTATTGTTTCCAATAATGGTACTTACTTTGAAACTGCCATTTTTACAAAAATATTCTAAGAATGATTAATCACAGCAGTAAGATTATTTTGCTAATTAGGATTTTAGATTTCTTATTTTGGATGGGAGATTAGAAGAAATAACCTTGGAAAAGGTTCTTTGAAAATGGAATGAAGTAAAATTTCAACTTCAAATGAGTCCATGTGTCTAACATGAGTGTGAAGTGGAATTTTTTAACACTCTTAGACTATTACCAAGAATTCCTCCGAACATTTGTTCATTGTCAGTATTCATCAGGAGATCAGACTAATATTTCTACTTTTTTCCCCCCATATATTCTGTTAAGTAAGATTGGAATATTCCTCAGCTTCTTTCGCTAAATAAAGAACAACTACAAATTATGCACATGCGTTTCAATGATATTGAAACGCTTAGTGAGGCTATAATGTATGACATCTTAGATTGACAGTCTCTATTGTTAACCATTTTGCTATTGCTTTTAACGTAAATAAATATATATATATAGCATATCTATGAAATACAAATACAACATCTTTAAAAACAATATTAAGCTAATTAGTCCCCAGGCTTAATTCTGAAATGTTTTTGGACTAGTTTCTAATGCCTTAATTTGCTTTTGTAATAAAAAATTTATATCAAGCCTATAAATAAATTTTACATTACTACTCATAGTGTTTAAAAATTCTTTTGATAGTGATTGGACTGAAAAGGTAATTGCATCTTTTAAAATAAATGTTGAATTGGGTTTTGATGTAGCTAACAAGTTTTTATATCATTTCTGGTATTTTGTTTTAAGATACAGTCATTGGTACATTTACAGAGTGAATACCCTCTAAGGCAATAATATTTATTGCAGGCAAATTCTGAACTTGGGGGAATTTGGTCAGTAGGACAAAGAATCTGGCAGAGAGATTTCCCTGGGATCTATACAACCATCAACGCTCACCAGTGGTCTGAGACGGTCCAGCCAATTATGGAAGCACTTAGAGGTAGTGTTTCTTTGTGGTTAAAAATGAAATTAGATGAGACTTAGTCCCTAAGTGCTGCAGTGTTCCAGTTGTAAATTAGTGGTGTGTTTTTAAGTAGGTAAGTTTGATAGGTGAAAAGAGCAGGTTTAAGAATTTTTAGATTTGCCCTAATTATTCTTTTTGTTTTTTAAGATTACACTGGTTGCCATGCCTCCGTTGTTTCTTAATTCTAGGTAGAAATTGCTCTTGTCAGTTTTAAAAGAGTTTTTTTGCTATTAAAATGAAAGCCTGTAATATTATAATACATCTAAGGTATGGCTTTGTAGACATGTGAAAATAGAGACTGCTGTTTGAGTCTCGTCAGCCTCAGCCTTTGACAGGTGTTGTCTTAAGCTTCTGGATTTTATAACTAATCAGTTTAATACATAGATGCTCAAATGCATTTGTAATTACTTTGAAAGATTAAAAGCCCATTGTGACAGAGCACTGATCCCACAGTAAAATCTCATTCCTGCCTCTCTACATTCTCCCCCACCCCAACATTTGCTTCCAGTCCTCCTGGTTCACTCTTTGTAAGATTATATAATGATCTTGTTTTATGTTGTGACATACTCTTATTTCTTATTGTTACCTTACTTCCATAGTTAATATCCACCTGTACTGTATGTCTTCCTGCTCTGGAGAAAGTCAGTGAGCAGGAATTTTTTAATAACTATTCATCACTCTGATAAGGGATATCCACTTTACAGGGCAGCAGGACAGCAAAGATTGTTTCTGAGATTCACATACAATATTCTTAGCAGCATAAAACAGGACAGTGTAAGTGACAAAACAGGAGGCAGCTACTTGAAATGTGAATGAAATGAACAGAATCCTAAGGCAGGCAGATAGATGGGAAGGGAGGAGTGTGGCAGAAAAATACATAAGTGTAGCAGGGCAGTTTTAGAAAGTAGCACTGGAAACCTTTTCATATAAGCCCCAAGGAATTGGTGTTATAGTGGACTTTCATAGTATCCTTGTGATTCAGCCTTGTGATTGTGGTGGCGCAGTCACAGGGCTTATGCCTTTTCCCAGTGTCATACACCCAGTTTGCCGGCAGGACTGGGCTTGGGGCTCCTTACTCATTCAGCAAATATCTGTTGCATACCATCAGGTCTGTAGTTTTATTCCCTCCCAGAGCCTCCTCTCACTGAATTCCATGAGATTGAGAATTCCTGGAAAGCAGTTCAGTAGACCTAGAAAAGCTGTATAGCATACCATGTGGGAGTTTGAACTCTGGATCCACGCTTCCAGAGTTCAAATTGCAGGTCTGTCACTTTTGGGGTGGCTCCTCAGTGTCTCATTTTCCTCATTTGTGAAATGGGATTTGAAATAGTACTTTCTTCAGGTTATAAATAGTACTCTCTTCAGGTTATAATATATAACATGTACCTTGTTCTAAAGCACTGCAATATTCATGAACACATCCTGAAACTTTAGCAGATCCCCAGATTTATGAATGGTACCGTGGTTTCCTTTGTAAAATGTAGCCAGGTCAGGATAATCCCGTAACAGATTGGGCTTACTGATGAATTTAATATTTTGCTTCTTAACGTGTTAGCAACTTGTTTTCTAGTTAAGAACAATCACTTTCTTAGATATTTTCCATTCTGTTCTAAATTAGACACAGTCCTATTAGACAACTGAAAATGACTTAGTTGAAGAGAAGCTAGTGAAAACTGTTTTTGCAGGAAACCAGCAGGGACTGAGGCAGTACCCAGGAACCGGATAGGCAGTAGCCATTCTCCCTGGAGGCCTGAAAGGGCAGTGTTGCTGTGGCTGTGAAAAAGGGGCTGCCCCACGGGATGGATACAGAAGATCAGCTGGAGCAAGGCAGGGAAGGGGCATAGGAAATAAATTCCCTGGCTTTCCTCCCAGCCTCTGATCTGATAGAGCACCCATTCGCCAAAGCAAGAGAGCTCAGGTGCCACAGGCGTTGGTGGCCAACCTCCCTGGCATACGGCATGGCTGGAAAAGACAGAAGCGGATTCGAAGGGATGGGAGTGACTCGCTCCTCTCCCCTTCTGTCTCTAGCACTGGCAGTGATGGATGAACGGCACTTGAGTATTTGTTAAACAACTGAATTTGCGTTCTGTTAGCACCTGTTTTCACCAAAAATGTGTTCCAGGAACAGTTTGTCACAGATATTGGATGCTAGCTCACTTTATTCCACGTTCCAGGGTGTCATTCTAGGGCGGGACTGAGGTTACAGATTTCACAACTTGAGGATCACATAGTGACTAGTCAGAATGTAGATGTCATTCGTGCCAAGTGGATATTGCGGCTTCTGAGGCTGAGAAAGGTTAGCCTTTATTTTTGCTTCGTCAGCTCACTCCTGCCTCCCATTTTACGGTTTCTTTCCTTTTCCAGTTGTATCTTTTCACTTTTTACTCTCCCTTTCATCTCCTCCTTCTTACTGTATTCCTGTTTTATTCCCCACTCTGAAAATATGACCAGAATATTTGAACTGAAGTACATGTTTTTAAAATACGGTTGACTTATCAAATGAATGTAGTTTGACGGTATATACATTTATTTCCCTAAAAAAGTATATTGTTTCCATTGTTGGCTCAGTTCTTTTTCATTGAATGTCTGCAGCCTTAATAGAAAAAATTTCTTGATGTTGTAAAGTCTCAGGTTAGAGGCTGGTTAAAGGAAGGACGGAATCTAGTGGAAAGCCACGAAGGAAGAGCAGACGGGGCTCAGTGGAAGCCGGAGAGGATGTCGGGCTCAGTGTGAAGGGAAGGAGTGGACTGTCAGCGTTTTGAAGGAATGTGAGAAAACAAAGCCTAAGTCTTGGAGCCGTGCCCCATTTCGGTCCTCATGGTACCATCAACAAGCACGTGTTTGGCATATATTTCACTGGATGCTAGGTGTTTCGGGGATTATAAAGATAAGAGATTGCCCTTCCTGTCGAAGTTTGGGATGTAATTGCAAAGAAGCGGGTAGGTGGAACAGGGTCTGCCGTAGGGTAAAGTTGCTTGTTCAAGTAGAAGTGTAAACAATACTGCTGAGTTTGGAGAAGGACAGAGATCATAAGCCTGGACAGAGAATTATAAACAGACCTAGGCCTGGCAGAGAGCAGACAGGAGGGCATTTCAGGCCACAGAACAGCATGGACCAAAAGCTCCAGAGGGAGAAGGTGTAAGACTTGCCTGAGAGCCAGCGGACTAGTTTGGCACAAAGGGTGTCTGAGGGGAATGGTATAGTTTGGCAGTGTCCCAGGAATGGAGAGATTTTAAATACACTGCGGTGTTTCTTTTACATATGTACACTGGCCTATTAAATATGGACAGTAAAATCCAGACTATTTCCTAAGCATGTTGACCACCAGGTGGAGGAGCTCTTGTGTTACCAAAGAGCACGGTGCAGGAAGATAGGCCAGCTGCTTTCATGGGGCTCAACTCTGCCTTACTCCTGTGTTTATTTAACATGAGTATGTAAGCCTGGGACAATCCCAAGTGCCATTTTCAGGGAGGGTTTTGTTGCAGGTATTGTGTGACTGTCCCTTCTCAGACTCATTCTTTCAGGGTGGGAATTTAGGATTTTGAACCATAATTCAGTCAAGAGTTTGATGCAGACTTGAAGAATGCTCCAGTTACAAGATTTGTTCTGTAGCTCTTAGGGGTGGTCCTGTATTAGACAGTTTTCAAAAGGACAGCTGATTACTCAAATCAGTTTTCTCCTCCTTTGATTCCAGCATTTATAAAGGAAATAAGCTGAGTAAAATTTGTGTCCCCATTGCATAAACGTTGCGTTTCATTAGGTTTAGAGCCCTGGGTTTATTAACCTTTTTCTATCTTTGTGACTTTCATCATTATCTGAGATTTTTCATTTGAGAGGAAGTGTGAGAAATGTATTTTCTTATTCAGCAATATTTGAACCCCCTTTACATACTGGCCATATATATTTATAAGCACAGAAATCTTTGGGTTCATCTGGTCTTGCTTATGAAAACTGGACAAGGCCAGTGGTGTGACTTAACAGTGTGTTTTGAAAATGCCTGCTCCATTGGTTCACTCTGTGCCAACCTTCCACTCCCATAACAGATGCAACAAGGAGACGAGCCTTCGCCCTGGTCTCTCAAGCGTATACTTCAATAATTGCTGATGATTTCGCAGCCTTCGTGGGACTCCCTGTAGAAGAGGCTGTGAAAGGTATTTTTGGCTTACTTTACTTACAAGGAAAATGGAAAATAAAAGTGTGAGTTGTAGGTTCACAGTTTCCTCTGAAACACTGGGAACAGAATATGCTTTTGGAATCCAGGCTGTGTTTGTTTTTTGAAAGGTGATATGAAACAGGTGTTGCGAAGCACCCCAGCAAGCTCCCTGCCATCAAGCTTGTTAATAGTCATAGCAAGTACTTGTGTGGATATCCACATAGTTAGTTACAGAAATACATCCTAATTGGCCTCTTTGCTCACATTTGGAACTCCTTCTTTCACCCTTATTTGGTAAAGGCAGCGTCATCCCCACGTCCCTTTTCAGCCCCTTTTTCCTGCCGTTTCTGACCCATGCCCTAGGCGCTTGCTTGCTCCCCACTCACACCTGTGGTCTCTCCAAATGTACCTTCGCATGTTTATTTCTCAGGTGATCCCCAGACTGATCCTTCCACTTGCTCATTGCTGTAGAATACTGTATCCACCTTGTTGCTTTGTTTTACCTTGATTGACATTTTTGATTCTCCAGCTGAAGTATGAGCTCCATCAAGCCATATCCTCATTTTGCAGGGACTACCACAGTTCTAGACATACGAAGATAGTTTAATGAAAGTTTTTATATTCAGTTACTAAATACTTTTATTTACTCCTTCAAACATTTATTTGGTTTGGCTCTCAAAATGGATCCATTATTTATTTTCTAGATATAACATACTTCAGAGCATGCTCTCCGCCAGCTACCTAGATGTGAATCCTGGTACCACCCATCCCTGATGCTAGTAACTGTGTGACTTAGGACAAATCCCTTGCATTCCCTAAACTTCATTTTGCATGCCTGTCAAATGATGGCCCCTTATCCCTCTTAATAGAATTGGGATGATCATATAAAATAGTCCCTATAAAAGCACGTAGTCTTGTACCTACAGGTAAATCTTCTGTATGGAAACTGTTTTTATCATTGCCATCTTTGTTGTTACTGGTATGATGGTCCCAAAAGGTGTCATATTAGATTTCCTTATGTTTAATTTAAAACAGTATTGATTAGGTTAATATTATAATGTATTCTTGGCAGAAAACTAACCATCTTTTAGTGATTATAGCAAGTATAGCAGCCTAATAGAGTAAAATGAGGTTTTGATACCTTTTTCAGAAATACTTCAGTAAGAAATCTTTGTGCTCTATTGATACACCTTTCTAGTAAAAATGCATGTGAAAGGTTACACTAAACACGTCATGTCTTCTATACAACTCATGTCATGGACAAGTTGTGGATTTTTGGGTATTTTTGTTGGGTATTTTTATTATTTCCACATCTTTATGTGAAATATATTTTTTTAGGTATATTAGAACAAGGATGGCAAGCTGATTCCACCACAAGAATGGTTCTGCCCAGAAAGCCAGGTAGGTGGAGCTTTCACCCATTTATGCAACGTTGAACTCTTCTAAGACTGCTTCAGGTTTTCAGGCTTTGATTTTTGATAATTGGATATAAAATTCTGCTATACTAACACAATGGAAAGAACTCATTTTAAATAAAGCCTAGTAGACAGGGTAGAAAGGAGCTTAAAGGTCACCTACTTTAAACTCTTAAAAATGTATTTCCTGTATATAAACGATTTTATATAGGTGTTTCATGGGCCTTCTTCCTTCTTATGCCTTAGTTTTTACTAAATATTAATCTCTTTCTTTTTTTATTTTTTGGAGACAGTCTTGTTCTGTCGCCCAGGCTGGAGTGCAGTGGCGCAATCTTGGCTCACTGCAACCTCCACCTGCTGGGTTCAAGCGATTCTCCTGCCTCAGCCTCCCGAGTAGTTGGGACTACAGGTGCACGCCACCACACCCGGCTAATTTTTGTATTTTTAGTAGAGACAGGGTTTCACCATGTTGGCCAGGCTGGTCTCAAACTTCTGACCTCAGGTGATCTGCCCTTTTCGACCTCCCAAAGTGCTTGGATTACAGGTGTGAGCCATCGTATCTGGCCAATCTCCCATCATTTTATGGAACCATTTGTCCATAAAATGAGCTTGTCCTTATATCCAGACGGTTGTCTTTTTTTAAAAAAAAAGTTTTAATATTCAACTGCCCGTCCCCCCCGCCCCCTTTCTGCTTGCACTCAAGTCACATGGGTACTTTTCCTGTGGCTTTCACTTTCACCAAGATAACCTCTCTAGCCTTCCTTTGAAGGCCTTAATTTCTGTGACCTGTCCTTGCGGTCTTAATCTGAATGCTCAGCCCCTCAGCCTTGCTGTCTGAAGTGACCACACTTGTTCCCGCCTGGTTGTTTCTCTTCCCCTGCTGACCACGGGTATGCTCTTCTGCCAGGTCTTTAGAGCCAGGCTGTGCCCACTTCCATACACCCTCCTGCATCTACGTCAACCCAGATTTCCTTCTACCTACTCTGAATGCCCATTGTTTAGACATTGTTGAACATACAGTAAAGGCTTCTCAATATGCTCAGCCCGTTGAGGTACAGAGAGTAGGAAGACATGATCCCAGTCAAGTGAGATAGTGGGGAAGAGTAATATAAGAAAGACTTGCAATGAACACAGTTGCTATCCCGGTTTGAGAAACAAATGGCCCTAAATTCATGTTGTCTGAAAATAGCATGGTCTGTGAGAGGTCTTAACAATGACTTCTGTAAATTGAGCTGAACATTTTTTTTAATTTAGTTGCAGGGGCCCTTGATGTTTCCTTTAACAAGTTTATTCCCTTATCAGGTATGTATTTTCATATGCACATGTTTTAAATGGCTCATTGTTCCTGATTTCCTTTTTGTAGTATGTATGTATATGTGTGTGAGAGGGTGTGTGTATGTATTCCTCACCTGGTAAACAGAGGTTGCATTTCATAAACATGTAGTAATACTTCTGGCTACAAGAGTGAAACGGCTCCCCAGAGCTTGCCTTGAGGTGGTGGCCTCCTCTGGGCCGGCTGCAGAGCCTTCTCACTGTCGTGTCAGGGAGCCCTGCCAGAGCTGCTCACCAGCACTCTTATTCAGAAGGCACCCCCACACTGATACGTAGTAACTTAAGTGTTGGAATGTAAATTCCTTGAGATTCTTTGTGGGTTTTTTGTTGTTGTTCATTGACAATTTAATATTCTTCAGTGATGCCTGGGCATGGGAGGCACTCTGCTTATTTCTTGAATTTAATGTTGTGTGGGTAAGGATGTTTTCAAGAAGAGCTGTGATCTTTTAAAAGAGATGCTGTATGATGAAAGTGTCTTTAACCTTTACATAGAGTGCTTCAATAACAAAACATCAGACATGTTTTTACTACCAGTTAGGTAAAACCATACTCACTAAAATTGAGATTTCTTGGCTTGCTTTTCAAAAATACCCAGGCTTCTATGATGTAAGGTTTTGTCTAAAACCAGGACAAATCTAAGAACATGAACTTACTGTTAGAAATTGAAGGCAGTAGTAAAGGTGGGTGTTGAGGCCAAACCTTTGTTAGAGTGGTGTCTAACCTGAAGCATGTTTGTTTCTTTTAACATACAGAGCCTGCTCCAGTTCCCCCAATACCCAATGAGCAGCAGTTAGCCAGGCTGACGGATTATGTGGCTTTCCTTGAAAACTGAATTATCACTGAGTTCAAGATTCATCTTCAGAATCCTGCATACTGACAAATATAGAAATGTAAAGTTTGTATTTTCATTTTATTGGATGGATTAAGCACCTCAGCATTCCTTACTGAGTCTGTGATAAAATACGTATATAATGTAAAATATACTAGATACATTTTGTCCTTAAACATTACGCAGAACAGTTGCTGAAACAGTTCTCAGTTTGTAATATTTAATAATCTGGATGGAGCCTGTCAGTATTACAGTTAGTTTGTTTTCTAGTGCTCATAAAATAAGATTTCCTGTTTCACGTAGAATAGTGTTTGTCAACTGTCTTTTCTCTGCCCCAGCACATGCCACACTCGTATCTGTACCGCTGGTTGATAGTTGCAGTAATTCATTTGGATTTGAAGAAAGACTGTCCCCAGGCACAGTATTTGAATTGCTGGGGATCATGATTCACCCTCTTTGGAGAGTATACTTTTCTTTTCACCCCTCCACGTCCTAAGAGCCACTAATGTAAAATACAGAAACGTAGCTGAGGAACAAATAGACCATTTCCATACTAAACCAATTTGTTAACTTTAGATTTCTTCCAGTAGTGTGAGTGTAGCCATTGCTGGCAGTGGAGGGCTTGCCATGAAAAGGCATTCACGAGAAGTATTAAGTTGTGCTGTCTCCTTTTACAAGGGAGAACTTGAGTGTGCAATGCATTCTATGGGGAAAGAAGCTGTGGAGATGCGTGAGACACTTTGTGCACTATCCTGCAGCCCACTGGCTGCTTCTGTTTATCCCTTGGCTCAAGTTCTGCCCTTTGGAGAAATGCTGAGCGAGTCGTTTATTCTCTGTGTGACAGCCCTCTGAATATTTGAAGTTGTTTGTTTTAACTTCAGGTTATAACAGCCCTTAGTTCATTTATTCTGCATTTGTTCAATAAATATTTAACTGAATTCTTCAACCATTTCGTTCAAGGTAGTTTCCAGAAATTTCACTATCTCAGTCTTTCTGTGGACACAGTCTAGACTAGACTTTTTGTCATTGTCTCAATATGAATTTCTTCAGTAGAAATGAGCTATATGGTGAACCCTGTAGTGATAATTACATTATTTATTTTAAGTGCATTTTAGCGGCTATTTCAGTTTTTCTTAACATATATGGGAATACTTTTTGAATTGCAATTTTATTTAACCCAGATAGGTAAGTCACGTTAAAATTCCTTGTTTTACAGTTGAGGAAATGGAAATTCAAGAAGTCAGAGGATCAGTACAGTGATCACGAGAATGACAGAGCCAATTTTTAACTGCCAGGTATTAAGTACAAATTGTATCCGTGGTTATTTTTAAAAGCAGATTAGAGTCAATCCAAATGTTCATTAATAGCCATTGGATGAATAAACAATAGTGTAGACTATGCAGCTGTAAGAGGAGTGAAGATCTCTATACTGAACTGGAATGATCTCCAGAGTGAGAACGTAGAAAGTACATGTAGTTTATATGCGTATTTAGAGGGTAACAAAAAAAGAATGATTACAATTATATTGACATACATATTTCCTTATATTTCAAAATGAAGCAATTGAGGGATATATACAAAATCAGTAAAATAGTTCCCTAAAGAGGAAGGAGAGGACAGTGAACTAGAGAAAAAATAATCTCAAGTGTCAAACACAGTATTTCAATTTTGCATTGTCAGAGAGATGCATACTATGGGCAAAAAAACCTTAGACTATTGAATGTGGTTTTTCATGATTAATTTCCCAAAAGCTTGATGTCATTATTATTAAAAGTATATTATAGATTAAATTAGTAGTAATATAACAATAGACCCTAGTAATCTTAAATTTGACATGGAAACCTCATTATATGTTTTATTTTTCTTTATAAACAGTAAATATCTCCCACTCCTATCTATTGAAAAGGTCTAGAATAATTACAGTTCAGTACATGAGCACCACTAGTACCTAGATTGTATTCTCTCATTTTCATTTGCAATTAATAGGAATAAGAACTTATTTGCAAAACAGCTAATAGGTCCAGGGCAATAAACGTACAGGTTCATATCTGGTACAAGATGTCTAGGATTCAAGGAAGCTCTTAAAGACTTGGGATTCTGTCAAAGGGTTATACGAGCCAACTTGAAGGGATTTCTGCAGGCCATGTAAAAAAGTACTTGCAGCCCTTAATGAAACAAAGAAGGGATCTTGGAAATATATATTAATGCTGTTGAGACCACAGTGTAGGAAAATGAGAATGAGCATAACGTATGTCCCGTACATCCATCAGCCTGTCTTTGTGCTCTGGCTACTTCCGAGCCAGCCATCTGCATACAGGTGTAGCCTGACAGCACCCTGCTTCAGATTCATTGAATAGCTCTCCAGTCTTGCCCTGGAACTTACCTGACACTACCATCAGGATGCCCACACAAACCTGGGTAAGAGGGTGTTAGCCCATGGGCAGCCCTTCAGCAGCTGTGAATATGACATGGTGGATAAGCTCTCTTCCTTGTCTCAGAGCAGACTATTGCAGATGTACTGTATACCTAGTTCCTCAAAAAGAACCCCAAAAAGATTGAGCTGTGGTGTCCCATCGTCATAAACTCTCTAGTGCAACCTTCAATTGTTTTTTCCTCCTTCCTTGTTTTACTTTTCCTGGTTCCCTGTCTCTTGTTTTCAGACATCAAGAGAAGTGATCTATCTACAAATCTGTACATACCTATGCTATTCTGCCTTGGGGCAGGGATTGGGGACCTAGTCAAATCAAAGGGGAATGTGTAATACAGGAATCTGGCTGAAAGCACCTTAATCCACTCATTCCTAATCAACAAGCCGGATATGATGGCATAGTAAGCATACTGCATCAATCATCAAGCTTTCTTGTCCAAAAAAGTTCACATATATATATGTATATATAACTCTAATCAAAGTTTTATACTTAAAACCACCCCCAGACAATGAAATGGCATTTTTAACATGTTGAAAGAAAAACAAAATCTTAACTGCTACATACAAAAGATACTCTTAATATTTCTGTATTACTTTATATATATAAATAACTCTAATCCAAATATATATATATACGTATATACGTGTATATATATATATATATACGTATATACGTGTATATATATATATATATATATATATATATATAGCTGTAATCAACACTTTAGATTTGCTAGTTTACGTAACATATGAAAATTAGTGGAACAAGTTAAACATCCCACTAAGATGCAATCAGCCAGTTCCAGATTGTGGGAAATTTAACAGCAGTAGTGAGTTTCCTTGAAAAATAAATGACAGAAAGTCAGGGGGTAGTGGTAAGTATGAAAATTTCTGCTCCTGGGCTCAAGTACCTGAAGCCAACTCAGAATTGTGCCAATAAATATAATAGGTGAATACACACAGTTATCCCTTGAGACACATCAGCCCCTAAATCAGTGAAGAATGAGGAGCCAAGATTTGACAGTACCATAATGAGGTCATCTGCAACAGCTCTTTGCAGGTAGGGGGTGGTATTTGCTGATTCCACTGGGCACAGCAAGATCCAAGCTTTGCCTGGCAAGGGGTCCACTGCTGGGTAACCTAGCAACCTGTGGAATTGGGTACTTTTACAGGGCTGGGGTGATAAAAATGGAGACTTGTGAGGGCTAAACCACGCACTGTTTACCCTTCAAGATATTTGGTGAACTTATAAGCTGCCTAGGCCAAAAAGCAAGTCAAAAACCTTTGAGAAACTGTTTCATTTTCCTGGAGTCTTGCTATGCCAGGGCTCCATTAAACAAGGTTGGTGGGTCAGGGAAGGTGTTTGCTTATAAGTATAAGCCAGAAGTAGAACATTAGTAAAACTGCTCCTGGAAAACAGGTCATTATAAAATACTAAACTGAAGTACAGAATGGAACTTAACTGGCAGTCGTGTTAGAGACATGCGGTACACAGCATAGCGATCTATGATTTATCTAATTGGAATCTAGGGAAGAGAGAGAAAATAGAGCAGAAAAATAGAAGTGCCGGCCCAGAATTTTCTGAAACCGATGAAAGAAATCAAGCCACAGATTCAAAAAGCTCAGAAAATCCCTACAGAGGATAAGTGAAAAGAAAAGCACACCCAGGCAATAATAGTAAAGCTACTGAAAAACAGAGACAAAGAATATATTAAAAGCACAGAGGGAGGACCAGGAGGGGATATTGTCTTCAAAGAAATAGTGATAAAGCCAGACAATGAAATGGCATTTTTAACATGTTGAAAGAAAGAAAATCCTAACTGCTATACAGGAATAAAAGGTAACTCAATATTCCTGTATTCTTACATTTAAAAGTTGGAAAAAGATACACCACTGCAAATACGAAAAGAAAGCTGGTGTATCTTGAGAGTTGGCCCTCCATATATATGGGTTCTACATCTGATTCAACCAACTGGCTCAAAAAGTATTTGAAAAAAAGTGATTTAAAAAATACTTCATAACAAATATATTTTGCATCGTATCAGGTATTAACTCTAAAGTATACAAGAGAATGTGTATAGGTTATTTCCAAATACTATGTCTCGTCCGCACACTTTGTATACTTGGCAGTCCTGAAGCCAGGTATACCCCCTGTGGATATTGAGGGGTAATTGTATTAGACAAACTAGACCTCAAGGCAAGAAGCGTTGTTAGAAAGTGATTTTTAATGAAAAAAGTTGCATATAGTTTCCTTCTATAACAAATTGCCACAAACTTAGGACTTAAAACAACACAGATGTATTATCTTACAGTTCTGCAGTTCAGAAATCTGAAATGGGTCTCACTGGGCTTATGTCAATAGGACTGCATATTTTTCTGCAGGCTCTAGGGGACAAGCTGTTACCCTGCCCTTTCCAGCTTCTAGAGGCCACCCACTTTTCTTGGCTCTTGGCCATCTTTCTCCACCTTCAAAGCCAGCAACATTGGGTAGAGTTCTTTTCACACTGCTCACTCTCTGGTTCCCTCTTCTGCCTCCTTTTCCACTTTTAAGGACCCTCTGATGATATTAGGCCCACCTAGAAATTCAGGATAATCAGTCTCTTTTGAGGTAAGCTCATTAGCAATCTAATTGTGTCTGCTATGTTCATTTCCTTTTCCCATGTAACCTGAGATTCTACAGATTAGAATGTCAACATCTTTGGAGGTTCATTATTCTACCACAGAGATCAGTCCAAAAGGCAATAGGAATATGCAGCAATTCAAAATTGATAATCAAAATATAATCAAGTGGAAGTTGACAGAACTAAAAGGAGAAAAGAGTCATCTATAATCATACTGGAAGACATTAATATACCTCTCATATTAGCTGATGGCATGAACAGACAATGTCACCAAGAACATAGAAAAGGTGACAGACTTGATCTAATTAGGATACATAAAACACTAGCCAACAGTGACAAAATATATACTCATTTTATGCTGTATAAACCATTCACCAAAATTGAATACATAAAAGACCATAAAGCCCTAATACATTACAGAGTAGAAATCAAAATGAGTGCCTTCTCCGAAAACAGTGGGATTAAGCTAGAAATCAGTAAAGCCCATAGAAATTACTAGGAAATCTCTAATTGCTTAGAAATTATGTAGTTGGCTGGACACATTGGCTCACACCTGTAATCCCAGCATTGTGAGGCTGAGGCAGGAAGATTGTAGAGCTCAGGAATTAAAGACCATGCTGGACAATATAGACCCCTGTCTCTACAAAAATATAATTTATGACAAACCCAAAGTCAATATCATACTGAATGGACCAAAACCAGAAACATTCCCTTTGAAATCTGGCTCTAGACAAGGATGCCCTCTCTCACCACTCCTATCAATATAGTATTGGAAGTTCTTGCCAGAGCAATCAGGCAAGAAAAAGAAATAAAGGGTATTCAAATAGGAAAGGTAGAAGCCAAATTGTCTCTATTTGCAGACGACATGGTTGTATATTTAGAAGACCCCATTGTCATAGCCCAAAATCTGAAACTGTAAACAACTTCAGCAAACTCTCAGGATACATAATCAATGTGCAAAAATCACAAGCATTCTTATACACCAGTAACAGACTTAAAGAGAGCCAAAGCAAGAATGAACTGCCATTCACAGTTGCTGCAAAGATTAAAATACCTAGGAATACAACTAACAAAGGATGTAAAGGACCTCTTCAAGGAGAACTGTAAGAGAGGGCACAAACAGATGTAAAAACATTCCATGCTCATGGTTAGGAAGAATCAATATTGTGAAAATGGCCATACTGCCCAAAGTAATTTACAAATTCAGTGCTATCCCCATCAAGCTACCTATGACCCTCTTCACAGAACTGGGAAAAACCACCTTCAACTTCATATGGAGCCAAAAGAGAACCCACATGGACATCAATTCTAAGCAAGAAGAACAAAGCTGGAGGTATCACGCTACCTGCCTTCAAACTATACTACAAGACTACAGTAATCAAAACAGCATGGTACTGCCACCAAAACAGAGATATAGACCAATGGAACAGAACAGAGGCCTCGGAGACAATGCCACACATCTACAACCATCTGATCTTTGACAAACCTGACAAAAACAAGCAATGGGGAAAGGATTCCCTGTTTAATAAATGGTGTTGGGAAAACTGGCTAGCCACGTGCAGAAAGCAGAAACTGGACCCCTTCCTGACACCTTACACTAAAATTAACTCCAGATGGATTAAAGACTTATCATAAGACCTAACACCATAAAAACCCTAGAAGGAAACGTATGCAAAACTATTCAGGACATAGGCATAGGAAAGGACTTCATGTCTAAAACACCAAAAGCATTGGCAACAAAAGCCAAAATAAACAAATTGGATCTGTTTAAACTCCATAGCTTCTGCACAGCAAAAGAAACAATCATTGGAGTGAACCGGCAACCAACAGAATGGGAAAAAATTTTGCAGTCTACCCATCTGACAAAGGACTTATATCCAGAATCTACAAAGAACTAAAACAGATTTACCAGAAAAAAACCCATTCAAAAGTGGGTGAAGGATATAAACAGACACTTTTCAAAAGAAGACATATATGAGGCCAAAAAACATGAAAAAATGCTCATCATCCTGGTCATTAGAGAAATGCAAATCAAAACTACATAGAGATAACATCTCATGTCAGTTAGAATGGCATTCATTAAAAAATCTGGAGACCACAGATGCTGGAGATGATGTGGAGAAATAGGAACACTTTTATACTATTAGTGAGACTGTAAACTAGTTCAACCATTGTGGAAGACAGTGTGGTGATTCCTCAAGGACCTTGAAATAGAAACTCCATTTGACTCAGTAATCCCATTACTGGGTATATATCCAAAGTATTATAAATCGTTCTATTATAAAGACATGTACACACAAATGTTCATTGCAGCACTGTTTACAATAGTAAAGACCTGGAACCAACCCAAATGCCCATCAATGATAGACTGGACAGGGAAAATGTGGCACATATACACCATGGAATACTATGCAGCCATAAAAATCAATGAGTTTGTGTCCTTTGTAGGGACATAGATGAACCTGGAAACCATCATTCTCAGCAAACTGACAGAAGAACAGAAAATCAAACATGCATGTTGTCACTCACAGGTGGGTGTTGAACAATGAGAACACATGGACACAGGGAGGGGAGCATCACACACCGAGGTCTGTTTGGGGGGAATAGGGGAGCGACAGCGGAGGGTAGGGAGTTGGCGAGGGATAACATGAGGAGAAATGCCAGATATACGTGATGGGGATGGAGGCAGCAAATCACATTGCCATGTATGTACCTATGCAACAGTCCTTCATGTTCTTCACATGTATCCCAGAACCTAAAGTGCAATTTTATATATACACACACACATCTGAAATGAAAATTTCTCTGGATTGTATTAATATCAGAATAGACTCTACAGAATAAAATATCAATGAATTATAAGGAACAGGATATATCTTAAATGAAATTTAGAGGAAAAGAAAGAATTAAAAGTGAGTGGGCTTGTAGAATAATACCAGGAAGTCTAATACAAGTGTGATTAGAGTCCCTACAAGCTAAGATAAAGTAGAACTTTTTGAAGAATTAGCCAAAAATTTCTCAAACTTAACAGTACGTAATCTCACAGATCCAATAAGTTCAATCAACCCTAACTAGAATAAACACACACACACATCATACAAAAGAACATCATAAAATTGCTGGACAACTGATAAAGAAAAACATTCAAAAAAATGTAAAGCAGTTGGTGTGTCTTAGAATAGGGGGAGACACATTACATAAAAAGAAAGATAAGAATTTACAGATGTCAGAAAGTATGCAAGCAATGAGATAATGGAATGACATCTTTAAAGGCCTAAAAAAACAACTGTCAAACTAGAGTTCTAAAGCCAGTAAAAACGTCCTGAAAATTTAAGGTCAAAGGAAAAAAAGAACTTGTTTTTTTGACAAACAAAAAGTTAAAGAGCTCATCACCAGGAGACCTGCACTGAAATACATGTTAAAGAAATTTCTTCCACCGAAATAAAATTATATCAGATCTAAATTTAGATCTATATGAAGGAATAGAGGATATCAGAAATGGTAAACGTGGGTAAAACGTCTTTATTTTTTCATTGCTGTGAAAGATTGCTATTTGAAGTAGAAATAATATAGGATTTTTAATATGTAAAGTTAAAATATATGATAATAGTGCAAAAAATTGAAGAGGGAAATGGATATATACTTTTGTAAGGGTCTTACATAATACAGTAAGTGGTAAAATACAGTAAAGTTAAATTATAATAAGGTAAAGATATTAAAGCTTATCATTGAAATGTCCAATATGGTGGCCACTACCCCAAACTGACTGAATTTAAGTTTTAATTAATTAAAATGAAATAAATATTAACTTTCTCAGTTGCACCAACTACATATCAAATGCTCAGTAGTCACATGTGGCTACCATATTTGAGAGCATAACTACAGAACATTTCCATCATTACTGAAAGTTCTGTTGGACCTCACTGCTCTTGAATAACCATGAGTAAAGAAAACGTTAATGTAACAAGTAAGTCCAACAGCGGACATAGATGAAATAACAGTTTAAGAAACATTCCATTCAAAATAAGGCAGGAAGTGAGGAGGAAAGAAGCTAAGAAAAGATGAAACAAACAGAAAACAAATAGCATGATGAGAAATTTAAGACTCTCATATGAATAATTACAAACACTCCAACAACAGAGCTTCTAATATACTTGAATCCAAAGCTGATAGAACTGAAAAGAGAAACCAACAAAGCCACGATTATAGTTGGAGATTTTAATACTTCTTTTTCAGTAATTAACAGAACATTAGACAGAAAATACCTAAGGATAGAGAAGACATGATCAGCACTAGTACAATGCAGACCTAATTGACATTTTGCCCAACAACAGCAGAATGTGTATTCACCAAGATAAACCATATGCTGGGCCACAGAGCAGGTGTCACTATATTTAAAAGGTTAGAAGTCATGCATATGTGTTCTCTGATTATAATAGGATTAAATTAGAAATCAATAGCAGAAGATATATTTAAAATCCCCAAATAGTCAATAATTTTAAAATGTACTTCTAAATAACCTATGGGTCAAAGAAGAAACTACAAGGATAACTAGGAAATATTTTGAAATGGATGAAAATCAAAACAGCCCTAACAAAATTTGTGGGATTCAGTTAAAGCTCTATTTGGAGAGATATTCATGTTTTAAAATGCTTATATTATTAAAATAAAATCTAAAATCAATTACGTAAGCTTCTGCCTTAAGAACTTAGAAAAAGAAGAGCGTATTAAAATAAGCAACAGAAATAACATAAAAACCTTACAGAAAATAGAGAAAATCATAAAATCAAGGCTATTTCTTTAAAAGGAAACAGGACTTCTTGGAGAAATAGTTGGTTTCAGGTCTGTAAGTAGAGAACCTCTTAAAACTGCTTGTGCCAGAAAGCAAGGAATAACTTAAAGAATTGAAAGATGTACCAACAGGACACTAGAGCCAGCTTGAAAGGGATTCCCTCTGACCAAGTTAGGGACAGATTGAGCATCAAAATAAATGATAGTTAAGGATTATAACCTGTTCAATTAAATATGAATTCATTATTTCATATGGATATAAACAAATAAATAGGGTTGAAGGACAGTTCCAACTAACAGATGTAAAATGAATGGACTTGCAACATCACCACTGGGAAACCATCATGATAATAATTAATACAGGAAAGGTTCATCAATGGATGTTAAACTAGTGGGTTAAGGCTTGGGAATTAAAAATACTTACAGACCCAAACTCTCTTCCCACAAGTATTTTCTAAAGAAGAATATCCTAAAATCCAAAATGAGGGATATTTTACAAAGCAACTATCTTACGTTCTTCAGGAATGTCAATTTCATGAGCGACAAAGAAAGATTGAAAAACTAGATCGAAGGAAAACAAAGAGGCACAACTAAACACAATGCTGTAACACACATGACTGGGAAATTGGCAAAATCAGAATTAACTCCGTAGATTAGATCAGGAGTTGGCAAACTATAGCTTATGGGACCAAACCAGGTCAATGCTTGTTTTCGAAAGTGTTTTTTTGGAACACAGCCACACCCATTAATTTATGCATCATCTGTGGCTGCTTTCACACTACAACAGCAGAATTCAGTAGTTGTAACACAGACTATATGTTCTGTAAAGGCTAAAATATTTACTCTTTGGCCCTACGTAGAAAGTTTTCCGTATTTTGTATTAGAACATTTTATAGTACACTAATTTTCCTGATTTTACTGTGGTTATAAAAGAAAATGTCCTTTTAAGAACATAAACTAAATTTAGAATATCTCTATATATAATATATCTGCATATATATACACAAAACTATATGTATATAGTTTTGTATATATGTTTATATGTATATTTGTTAGATGTATAGGTCAGTATTAGAGCAAATTTTATAAGATGATTTCATCAATGAGAACACCAAATTCTTAACATTGTTTGGCCTTCATATTATTAACATGTACAACACATTCATTAAACGTAGTAACACTTGAAAAAGTCTTCTGAAGATTTTCATCATCCCTACCCTTAATTGAGAATCATTAAATTAGAACTATTTAAAAACAAGATGGCGTCAAACTTGTAACTGTTATTGTTCAGTATATTAATCCTAAATCTTTGAAATGTTCAGATGGGGGAAAGATACAGATTAATTTTAGACTTTAAGTTAAATATGCATGTTAAAATGTAGGATTAACATTTGTTTCTGCCAATATAGTTAACTAAACGTCTGGAGAAAACCTCCCAGTCTAGAACAACTAAAATGCTCCTTCAAGTATTAAAGTTATTTTAAAATATGCATCGATGAGCTGATAGTAAAATAGGGACATTCTCAAAGGCTGGAAACAACTATACTCTAGCCCTGAAGCCTACATTTGTTCTAGGGACACCTACCAATCTTGATGGCCTAGAACTTCTGTTATTTGGGGCCACTGACATGAAGGGAGCAGGAGACAAAACCCTACGTTTGATGAGGTAAGTAACATCACTCAACTCACATACAGTAGCACGTCTTAAAGATAATGCCCTCGAAAGATGAACTAGAGAAAAACACTCCCCCTCCAGGAGATTCTGCAGTAGGAGGGCAAGTAAGTAATGGCAAGGGGGTATGAGTACACGAGTCTGTCTGCAGAAGGTTGGCCGGAATCAAAAGCAAATATCTGGCAGTATATTTTGCTCAATGCCCGAATAAATTGCCATAGATAGGGTTCCAAGAATGATAAGTTCACAATCCAAAACTAAAAAGTGCATAATAAATAAACCATTATGAATAAGAATCAGCATAAATTAAAAGCTGTAGATTTAAAGCCTCAAAGACAGTGGATATGAAATTATAATTATAAAATGAAAATGTTTTATATGTTTAAGTATGTTAAAATGTGTTTAACAATATGTTTATTTTGTTAAAAATAAACTATTTAAATTTATGTTTAAATAATTTTAAAAAATATTTTTAAAAGTCAAGGCATTAGAAGTATGAAGAGTGAGCAAGAGACATCAAAAAATACCTGACATATATGAAAGAGAATTAACTAGAATTTATCCAAAAGAAAAACAAAATTAGAATTTCAGTGGGTAGGCTGTAACTGGCTATTTTCATATTTAAAAGTTTGTGAGTACAGCAGACACACTACTAAAAGCTAGAAGACTCCTGGAAAACTGCTGATCTCTCCAGGAGGTGTATTCACCTGTGCTGCTTTCATTTGGGTGGAAGGGGGCAGAGGGGATGGATGCTATCAGGTGGAGTTCTGTTCTTCCTGCTTTTGCTATAAAAGGTGGAGATGGGTAAATTTGTGAAAATGGAAAATTTGATGGCAGATTCAAGCAGATAAATTACAAACAGCTAACCAGGTGACCTAGACTTTCACAGCTCTTACCTCTGTTCCACCAACACCTTTCTCTCAACTCACATGTATAGTTTTATGGGAGGTTTCCTCTGACTTGTTAATGGAGGAAGCAAAAACTCAGGCCTCATTCACAAACGCGTCCGCTTGACACATTGATGCAAGCCTAAAAATGTGCTGCTGCTATATTTCAAACCCACTCAGTGGTGGACATAAAGGAGAGTAGTAAGGGGAAATACTCCAGGTGGACAGATCTGAGAACCGTTCATTTGGCTATTCACTTTGAACAGAGATGATGGCAGCCAGCAGCATGGACTTTAAGACAGTGGCAGGCAGCTAGGCTAGTGGATCAGAGGCCTGAAAGGAGAAAGGTCAGAAAATTGGAGACAAAGAAGTCTGGGAAAGAGATCATGGATGGACTTGTAGGAGTGGGCACGCAGTAAATCTATGTGTTTCACATTCATGCCCACCAGAGAACACTCACCAGACAGGAAAAAGTCATCTATCAAGTGGACAAGTTAACTTGTCTTTTGCCTGTGGGCCAGGCTGTCTTCAGTCATCCCTATGTTGGCACAATGGGCCCATAAGTAGACTCACAATAGTAGCAGGAATGGGGTTTCCACATGGGCCAGTGAGTTCTCCATCACCAAGGCTGCTCTTGCTTTTTCCTCTGTGGACCTGGAGTCACTGGAGAGAGATGTGAAGCCTTCAACTATGGCTCTGTTCCTAAAGGAAACTAGATACCACTTGTCAGCTCTGATGATGCCATTGAAGTTGGTTATATTGGCTCCTTCTACCATGGAAAGAACAGTGCCGCATCCTAACTGGAAATGGCACCTACTCCAAGTATGGGTTTGCCTTACATGCACTGTGCCTTCTCCAGCACCACCTTCTAAGAACATAAGAAAGTCTCATCTGTTAACAATAACTCCTACAGAGCATCACCTCAGTCCAAGAAACCTATTTTATGAAAAAGGAGATGTGACAATGGGTGCATGACCATTCCATTGGTTTTAAGTTCTCCTTAGGCAGAAATATCTAGCTTAATGGAATGGTGGAATGGCCTGTTTCAGGCTCAGCTATTGTACTAGCATGATAGGCTGGGATGCTTTCTTCCCTTAGGTGGAATATGCACTAAACTGAACCACAAACAATGTGGAGCTGGGTCTCCAACAGCGAGACGCAGGGACATGAGAAGCAGCTCAGTTTAACACCCTCGCATAGTACCTAGAGATCTAATTGCAGAACTTTTGCTTTTCATCTGAGATTATAAGAACATTTCTCACTCTCTACTTCCTACAAGTTAAACTTAGAGCAACTCTCTATAACCAATAAGGAACCAGATGTTTTACACCCTGTAAAATCAAGTTACACTCCCTGAGAGAGCTCAGTGAAGGTCAACTAGGCTTATTAAACACATTGTCCAGAAAGATAATAGCAATCATTTTGACATTTTCCAAGTTTTGTATAAATAATTTTTAACACATGTCATAGAAGGAATGTTTGCAAAAGGAAAGGCTATTCAGCATGAGAAGAAAAGATGGGGTGGGGATGATGATTGTCTTCAGATATTGGACTGACTGTCATCTGGAAGAATTTTGTTTATTGCTTCAGAAGGCAAAATCAAGAAGGTTAGAAAAGGCCAGTTTGACTCAACACAAAGAATAGCTATTTAATTGCCTAGACCAGCACTGTCCAATAGAGCTAGAAGACACACCACATATGTAACTTTAAATTTTCTAGTAGCCACTGTAAAAAGGCGAAAAAGAAAATCTGATAAAATTAATTTTTAACAACAATCATATTTAGCCAGTCAAAATATTACTCGTTCAACAAGTCATCAATACAGAATATTAATGAGATCTTGTACATTCTTTTCTTCATACTGCGTCTTTACACCCCATGTGTATTTCACGCTTGTGGCACAGCCCAATTTGGACTTCTACGTTCCAAGTGCTCAGTAGCCACACGATTTGTGCATATGAGGTAGTGGTGGTCTAGCTGGTCTCAGATAGAGCAAGGATCTCATCAGTCAGAAACCATTGAAGACAAGTTCAGTAACCACTGATCGAGGCTGTTTTGAAGAGATATTCAGCACTGGCTATGTTAGGGACAGTTACCAGGTCTCCTTTCCCCTTACCCATCTCTACCTTCTGTAGCAAAAGCAGGAAGAGCAGAACTCCACCTGATAGCATCCATCCTGCCTGCCCACATCCACCCAAATGATAGCAGCAAGGGTGAATACATCTACTGGAGAGATAGCAGTTTTCCAGGAGTCTTCTAGCTTTTAGTGTATCTAAAATTTTTTTTAGATTTTTACAACAACCCACAATTAAACTCTGCATTGAAAAGCAGTGGGGGAAAAGGCATCTATTGCCTCTTAGCTCAGCAGCCTGTGAAGTGGAGTGAGTACCTCCTTGTTGACAAATGCCATGCCTGGATTTCCTTTGGCTTGAGAACTCTTGCTAGCACTGCACATGGAGAAAGGTAAGGGTTTGCCTTTTTGCTAGAGTCAATAACTTTGAGTAATCTGATCACATTTGAAGTTGAGCAAAGTAGTAACTTTCCTCTGAATTTTTTGCTTCTGTAAGTAAAGGAAGCTTTCATAATGTAGTGGAAAAACTGTAGTTTTATCCAAATATCTAAAGATAAGCTAAAACCAGATTGGACATTTTTTTCATGTAAATGATTGATAACGTTCTCCTGGGTCAATTGAGATAGTAGGAAGCCAGGAGTCTTTGGACATCTTTTTAAGGAATGAGTGGACTTGAATGAGCATGTTGTGTGCACCCACCTGACCAGTATGTGTGCATCCTGAATGTGAATCGTGATTTTTTTCTCCTGGGTAAAGCTGCAGGAAAAGGCTCCAATCTAAATAAAAGAGGAACAGGACCATTTTTAACTTGTGAATCACATGATGGGAGGACTTGCCAAAAACAGTTTTGATTGAATAACGTTCTCCTAATTGTGCACCTGCACCTGATCTTTAAGAAGGGCAATTCAGGACGAAGGGCAAAATGCCCAATGCATAATAATGCATAGGGTGATAAGAACCTCTTCATGGCTATTCTGTGTCAGTTAAATAACATGGTTCGAAAACTAGATTAGGATGTTTGTGAGGTTGGGCAGTGAATGAGGTCAAAGGAGTAAGGTCCAAGAAATTCCAAATCTACTTGGCAGCCTTAAGCCTGTTGGACGCCTCCCCTCAGAACCCTGATTTTTAGCAGACTGGTTCACAAGATTTTCGATGTATTTCCTGTGTAAACACAAAGAATGTAAATGGAAATACGGGAGTGTGGCCCCAACTGCTTTAACTTTGCCTGAGGCAGTTTAATATGGACCAACTTCAAAGATTAGGAGGCTTTAGTTTTCAACATTATCTTACATTGTCAACATTATCTTGAATAAATGTTTTGATGCTGTGTCTGGTGTCTTTCATGTGACTGGGGCTGCTGATGTAGATGCAGGGATCTGTGCAGGGTAGCTTTTCTGTATTTCCACCCATCCCTTCCTCGGGGTAGCAGAAGGGCTCTAACAAGGAAGACCAAACACGTAGGGTTGACGCTGTGTTTGGAAACCCTTTTGAGTTGAGATGTGCAGAGCATGTGCTTACCAGAGCCAGACATCTGCTTGATTCTCACTCCTCACTGTCACCGGGTTTCTGATTGTTTACAATCTGCTGCCATAGTTCACTTGGTGTTTAGGGTCATTCCTACCACTTCATTCCTTGAATGTCAGATCACCATCACTGCTGGCTGAAATACCGTCCCTGCAGAGGCCTAAATAAGTCCTTTCTAAGGGATGAAGAACCACTCTGAAGTTACTAGATATTTTTGAAGAGAGGCTTTCTTCATGTTGTTGGTTTTTAAATAGCTTATTTGCCTCTTTTGTCATATGAGTGGATTGGATGCATTTACTAAGACTTGGCAAGAAAGAATATCTGTGGGGAATTAGAAGCTGAATTCCTAGTAATTAAGAACAGTTTTTAACATTTAAGCTTAGGGGTACATGTACAGGTTTGTTATATAGGTAAACTTATGCCATGCGCATTTCTTGTACAGATTATTTCATTACCCAGGTATTAAGCCTGGTACCCATTAGTTATTTCTTGAGGATCAAGAGAACAAAAATTATTTAAAAGACTCATCCAAAGTGTTATTCTGGGAGCTTGTCACACACTTGTAACTCACCAGTTTAGATGATCAAATCCACATGTATGCTAAACTTAAGCAAAAATTACAATATACAAAACCTAACAAAATTATCCTGGTCATTGACTAAGAATAAAAGTCAGTCACCTGCAGTGTTGGCATGAGTCTGGCTGGGGGATGAGTAGTGCCATGGCCCCTCTCCTTGGAGAAGTGCTGTGGCTTTAGCTGAAAGCTCCAGACCTGGTCCAGCCTGTTAATATCATCAGAGACCGTTAGGTTGGCCCTGAACATTCAAACCGCGTGGCCCCACCTTTGACTGCAGCACAGGATATGAGAGCACCCAGCTCTCATCAGAAAATTAATCCCAAGCACCCTGCTATCCAGATTTTATGAAAGGTTCAGTTGTGAAAAATAATATTCTCAAAGTGTGCTTCCTGGACCACTAATTGAGCATCTCCTGGAAGCCCCAGTCCAGACATACTGAATCGAATCTGCATCTGACAAGACTCCAGTGATTCTTGAGCACATTGATGCTAGGGGTGGCAGCTCTGAGGACTCACAGTCTCTCCATTCCAAACCACACTGTGCACTATGCGAAGGAGGTGGAGAGAACGGCTCATGCTCTCTCTTGAAATATGGACAGGCTGTACCCTGTATCACCAAGTAATGTTTTAAGTGAGAAATTGCTCTCTGATACGGGTATCAAGAGAGGATCTTGTGGATGCTGTGTGTCTTACAAGTGGTCACTTCCATCATTTTGCCTTGGCGTGTGGAGAGCTCAAACTAAACACAGAGCCCAGGAGCTGCTGATGGGCATGTGGCATCCATTGTCCTTCTTGTGCAACTTGCCAGCTCCCCTTTCCCTCTATTTACTGCCCACACACCCAGCTCTTGTACTTCAATCTCTTTCTCCTTAATGTTTTCGGTAAACACCGTCCATATTTTTTGTAAAACATGTGGGGAAATATATTAATATACTAATGCCATTAATGAAATCTAATGGTCATCTCTGATGGTGATGATGGTGATGTGTCCTCAAGTGATAGAAGAAGCTTTTGTGAGATTTCTCAAAGAACCACATGCTAACTTTCTCAGCCCCAGCCTTTGGCCTTCATGTCCACCCTGACACCAGCTGCTTGGAGTCAGGCATGAACGTGCCACATGCACCAGGAGGTTGTGGTCATTTGTACTTTTGTCATTAGAAGGGGAAGAAAGACTCCAACTCTGAAAGCTGGTGATTTTTGCATATGTATGTATTGCTTGAATTAAGTTCTTTATTTTAGTTTAGTATGCTGCTGCAACCTTGCAAAACTATGGAGCTGTGTGTCTCCATTTTGTAAGTGGCAGAAGTGAGGCGTTGGCTTGCCTAGGTTCCTGCAGAGGTACGGTGGAGCCATCGAGGCAAAAACAGTGACCTTAGTGATCTTAGTTCTCTCACCAAACTGACACAGAGGAAAGAGATCAAAGAGCTCCCTTGAGTCTTTCTGAGGCCATGGATAATCATGATCAACTGGACATGAAGCTTCAGAAAGAAAACGCAGACATCTTGAAATCCTTAGTATCAAGTGTCAGCAGCTGCTCTCATACTGGATGATAAAACAAAATTCAAGTTTATATACCTTACAACAGAAATACATAACGCGAAATGACAAGAAAATTTGAAAATTAAAAGAAGAAATATATACATCCCAGATCAAGAATCAACAAAAAGGAAGTATTATTGTATTACCAATTAAAATAAGCAAACAGATTTTTCCCAAGAAAATACACATTTTCCCCAAATTCTCAAAATTGTTGGCAAGAAGGTATTATTCATAGTTGTGGTAGGCAGAATAATGCTCCCTTAAAGGATGCTGAAACCTGGTCCCCAGCAAAGAAGCCCACTGCATTAGGACTAAGTAAAAATGGTAACCAGGAAGACATGAGAATTCAAAGTTGCATGATTAGATGGTACATTATCAAATAAGTAAAGGGAAAAACACAGAACCACAAAGAGGCACTGACAGACACGCATTCATGGTTGAAATACTTGTCTCACATCGATCTAAAGTCAAACCTTTGTGGCGTTAATTCCCCCAGCATCTCTGATCTGTACAGATGCGGGGCCGAGTGAGTCCAAAGACCTCTCCTGCCTCAGGAGCAACAGGAAAGCCAGGGCAGGGGTGGGTAGGATGAGCAGAACATAAGGAAGGTTGTGTGAAGTTGGTCCAAGTTCCTACGGTGAATTCATCTTGGCGGCAGGGGCAGGGGCAGGGGCAGGGACAGATGAGGCCAGGAGAATCTGAAATGGGTTCAAGAGCTGTGTAAATCATGAACAGGCACTGAAAAACAGCAAACTGGGGCAAAGAGAGGGACCCCTGGCAAAAGGGACTGAGATCTGTGTCTAAGTTCGGTCCCTGAAATCGCTGACCTTGGAGCCTGTAGTTAACTAAACAGTGACCCACCGAGATGTCCCCATCCTATTCCTGGAACCTGTAACTGTGTGACCTTACACAGTAAGACAGACTTTCCCACTGTGATTCAATTAAGGGTCTGCCATGGTCTGAATATGCCCCCTCAACCATCATATGTTGAAACTTAATCACCAGAGACAACATTAAGAGATGGGGTCTTTAGGAGATGATTGAATGATGAAGCAGAGCCCCTCATGAATGGGTCAGTGTGCTTACAGGTGTGCCTTTCCATCCCTTCTGCCATGTGAGGACACAGCGTTTGTCCTTCTTTCCCTTCCACCGTCTGCCAAGTGAGAACACAGCAGCAAGATGCCATTTGGAAGCAAAGAGGGAGCTCTTACCAGACACCTTGATCTTGGACTTCCCAGTTCCCAGAACTGTGAGAAATACATTTCTATTATTTGTAAATTACCTAGTTTGCAGCATTTTGTTTTAGCAGCACAAAGGGACCAGGATAGGGTCTTAAAATAAGGAAGATGACCCTGGGCTATCCAGAAGAGTCATCTGTGTAATCACAGAGTTCTTTATGAGAGGTGACAGGAGGAGGTAGAGAGAAATGAGAAGGCCACGTGATGTTGGGAGCAGAGGTCAGAGCAATGCACTTCAAAGACAGAAAAGAGGCCATGGGCCAAGGAATACAGGCAGCCTCTCAAAACGATAGCAGATAAAGCTGATTCTCCCTTGAAGCCTCCAGAAGGAAATGGCCCTGCTGACACCTTGACTTTAGCCCGGTGAGACTGATTTTGAATTCTTCCTTAGAACTATAAGAGAATAAATACGATGTTGTCGAGCTGCTGCATTTCAGTAGCGGTTACAGCAGCACCGGAAGCTCATGCAGAGTCCTCCTTTGATTCCAAGAGCTGCATCTGTGCCCTTCCTTCTTACTTAATAGCAAGTCATTTCCTTTTGTGTGTGTGTTGTTTGCATTGGAGAGAAGGGAGAAGTCCTGAACTGTAATCAGTATGGACTCTGGAAAGTGACAGAGGCAGGTATCTCAGGAGCTGCCCCTGAGGGCAGGACTGCACCACAGGCTGCCCAGGGAGCCAGCACAGAAAAAGGGCAGCCCTCTGGTCGCCTCCTGTGCATCTCATGGCCTTGCTTCTACTCATGCAGGTGATTCTCACTAGTACATCTGGGAGAAAATGCACTGCCATGAGCAGCTGCTGCTCTTATAGTGAAAAATATTACAGAGGAGTCGACACAGGTGGAGTGGATCTTGGAGGGTTGGGCCCGACTCAGCCTCCCTCAGCCTGTGGGGATGTCTTGGGTCGGGGCTCTTCTTCCTTTGGAGAGGTTTCTGGGGCCAAAATGATGAGCACTGGTCTTCAGGTTCCAAAAGAAACCTCTGAGATAAGCCATGTAGGGTCATTGCTGCAGGTTTGTTCCTGAGTGCGCAGAGACAGAGCGGGTAGAGATGGCTTTTTGGTGCGGGCACATCAGGTTCTCTGACTCCCACTGTGTCTGCGACAGACCTAAAAATCAAGGTACATGTGTTTATAAAATGATGCAGAAAAATTACAGAGTCTTCTAGTCTCTGAAGCATGGCTTCTAACAGCCTTGACTGGTTTATATTCAACTTCCAAAACCATCTTTGGGAACCCAAGTCTTGATGGTTTTAGAGAAACAGCCTCAGACATCCGATGACTCCTCACAAGATTTTCCATCCGTACTCCCCCATATCCTGATCCCCCAACCAGTTCCAGACGTCTGAAAAGAGACAGGCATCCTTTGATGGTGCATTCCTCCAGTTGAATTTGTTCTCTGGTGTTTAACTTAAAGTAGAAAGAAAGCTATCTAGAAAAGAAACCCATTGTTTTCCATGTTTTTAAAGCAAAAGAATCAATCTTGCTTCCAGAGCTACCCTGAACTGCTCTAACTAAGCCAGCTTGCTGTAATCAGAGCACCCCAACCGAGGTCTCCCAGTGGAGTTAGTGCCACCGTCTGCCCTGCTGTCCTAGCATGAAGCTGTGCTCCCCCGTGACATTGGTTCTGCTGTCACCCTGGCCTTACCAGAGACACTGATCTACCTCATCTCCTCTTTCCCAAATCCAACATAGTAACAGCAGAAACCAGTCTACATAGTTTAATACGATTTTGTTCAGGGATAATGGTAGAAAAATACAACCCAGAGTTTACCTTACACTGATAAGAGACTTTTCTCCAGATTCTTTCACAGGCCATCTGGCTACCTACCAACATTTCACCGGGTCCTAGAGGTTCATCTTGAAACAGCGGCTGGGCCAGAGGAGCTCACCCCCAGCTCCATGCTATTGTTTTCAGGTTCTCCCCAGCCAGGGTCTGAAGGTCTTGGGTGCAGCGCCACAGAGCTGCTCTGCCCCTTCAGAGACAAATGCATGCACGGGAAACCGAAGAACATTTCCTCCAAGCTCCTGCTTCCTTTCCACTGGGCTTTCAAGAAACCCAGGCTGTGGAGAGCACATTTAGAAAGTTACTGGCTATTTACATGAAGCTATATTCTCCCTCAGAGCATACACTGGGTTTGCTTTCATATCGTCAGCCAAAAGAGCATATTTGAGGAGCATCTCCAGGGGCTGGCAGAATCCCTGGGCTCACCCCATACACATTGGCAAGGCTGAAGGCTCCAATACATGTCCTTTCAGAGAGTCACCGACAGTTATGTGCCAGCCACACACACCCCAAACTCTCCTGTGCTGTCACCCCAGTACCCTTGTCTGTGTGTCCTCTCAGAGGACAGGAAAGGAGGGAGGTGCCTGCTTGGAATGAGAGCATAGACTTTTTCCATCTAAGTAAAAGTACTGGAGAAACTAATCATTGAATTAACTTTGAAACACATTCAGAACCTTTGGCATTTATAAACTCATTCTGTAATTAAAAACACAAATAACTGAAGATTTTTCCATTGTTCAAAAGTATTAGTTAATTGAATTATTTTGTTGTCATTTTTTTTGTGTCTAGTTTGGTCTAGACAAATATTGGGAGGAGCACGAAGTATTTCGTCTGTTTGCTAACTTCATAATAGAATTGAAGAACCATCGCATATGTGAATTTTGACACTCCACTATCCTTAATGTCAATCCCTAAAAAGAAATTTGCTGCACTTGGGAGAATTGAAAATTAAAAACGCCCATCTCAAAATGGATTTATTCAGTATTACAAGAAAAAATGATAGAACTGTTGTTTTTGTTTAATTACCTAAATTTTTCTAGCACAAAAAAGATTTGTTTCTTTCAAGTTTGGAGTGCACACCTTGAGCCACTCTGGTGCCATCCACATTCTTAATGTGCTCATATTCAAACAAATCAAGAAATACATACATAAACATGTTCCTACATAAGTGTATGGAAGCCCTGATAGCCTGGCATTAATCATGAATCAACGCTTGCTTCCCTCCCTTGTTTTCTCTCTCTTTTCTTCCTGTTGTACCCTTGCTGTCTGGGCACTAAAGCACAACCCGAAGCCGCACCGTCTCTGAGACAGCAGCACCCCCAGCAGGCCTGGTGCAAGTGTGAATCAGCATCGGGGGCTGCTGGAGCCCACCTGAAAGCATCGTGACCTCAGCTTCACTTTGGGGGCAGATAAAGGGTTCGTGTGGGCACCAGGCTTGAACCAGGTTCTTGTTTCTTTTGGGGCAGGACCCCTTCCTAGTGCAGCCTCACCCTCTTGTGTGAGTGGCAGCTCCTCTCCAGTCCTGGATGTAGGAGGCCCCATCTGGACCCTGGGGGCTGCAACATGGACCCTGCATGCCCAAGGCCCACGCACAACATGGGGACACCAGCTCTGCATGGATGCTCCCTGCACAACCTCCCTGCATGCTCCTCTCTATATCACTAGTAGAGAAGACCCTGTTTTCTTTCTACCCCTTTCCCTTGCATGCCCCCCCCCCGCCCCGCTGCCTAAGAAAGCCCCTGGAAGAAACCCAGCTTCTTGAAGTGGTTAAATAAACAGGAGGCTGTGATTCATTCAGCATGAGGTGGCAGGAGTTGGAGGGACCCTGCCAGGCCCGTCATGTGGCGCCTCTTCCTCCTGGGTCTCTGAGTCACAGGGCAGCAGGGGTGGCATCCTCAGGGATGAAAGCTGAGGAGCCTGTGAGCGAGCGCATGTGAGTCTGTGAGTGTGCACGTGATGTGCATGTGTGAGTGCATGTGAGTCTGTGTGTGATGTGTGTGAGCGTGTGAGTGCATGAGTCTGTGATTTGTGTGAACAAATGTTAGTACATGTGAGTGTGCGTGTGGTGTGAGTGTAAGCAAGTTTGTGAGCACATGATTAGTGTGAGTGTGAGTGCATTAGTGTGTGTTTGCAAGTGTAAGCAAGCTTCTGAGTGCATATGAGTCTGTGTGAGCAAGTGTGTGAGTTCATGAGTGTGATGTTTGTCAGTGTGTGAGGTATATTTAATGTAATTTGATGTGCAAGGTGGGTACTACAGTTAGTAAGCAGGAGCAAGAACACTCCTATTCACTCCTATCCCACAAGCATGCTTGCACACACACATCACACTCACAAACACATGCCCTCATACTTGCTCACATCACATACAGACATGCACACATACACATCACATGCACACTCAGAATCATACATTCACAGACCTGCACTCATGCACTTGCTCACACATCACATGCACACTCAGACGCGTGCACTCACGTAAACTTGCATATCCTATGCACACACAGACACAATGCAGTCACTTGTTCACATATCACATGCACACTCAGACACATGCATGCACACAATTATACTCATGCATATATGCACATTCAGACTCACATGCACTCACATACATCACATGCATACTGACTCACGTGCTTATGCTTGCACATACATCACATGCACACTCAGCCTCACATGCTCACTGACACACATCACATGCACATGCAGACTCGTGCATGCACACATTCACACGAATTACATGCACACTCAGACTCACATGGGCTCACACATGCACATGCAGACTCATGCACACACACACTTGTTTACACAAATCACATGCACACTCAGACACATGCTGTCACACAATCATGCTCATCACATGCACACTCACAGACTCATGCGTTCACACTGACACATCACATGCACTCAGCCTCATATGCACTCAGACACTTGCTTACACTCACAAACATCACTAACGCTCACAGACATGCACTCAGAAACTTGCTTACATTTAACAAACATCACATTCAGAATCACATGCACTCACACACTCATTTAAACTTGCACATCACATGCACACTAGATGCAAATGCACTCACACGCATCACATGCCCACTAACAGACAGGACTTGGAAGTCTTGTGCCAGAACAGTTTCCTCTCCGGTCGCCATCAGCTCTGGACTTCTGTAGCCAGCTGGGGTGTGAGCCTTTATCTCTCATTGCCAACTGACCTGATCGGGGCAGACTTCAGCAGCAGCTGCACAACAGATTTGTTGTGCTCCACTTGGGGCACCTCCCCACCTTTCTCTACAGGTGGTTAATGTAGGCTGTGGTTGCCCCCAGCGCAGGGCTGCAGTTGAACAGAAATTCATCCCCATTAACTGTACCACTGTATTCTGCAGCACCCCTACAAAGTGTAAACGGTGGAAAAATCCTCCTTCTCTTGTCCACCCCTTTTTATCTGACACCATTTCTTACTGCAAATCATCACAGTTTAGGAATTTGGATGGCTTTTTTCCCCTACTTCTCAGTGGTCATAGAGTATTTTCCCTGTTAGTCTGTTAAGTTATGTTAGTAGGAATTTGGTAGAATGATGAATATCAAAACTACAAAAGGTAAAGAGGTCATCTTGAACAAGAAAATTAAGTGGAAACTCAGTGATAGAAATCATCTGTTTTAACTGTATGCCAAACAGTAAATCCAGAGATTGGGGACTAAATGCAATTAAAATCCAACTTGACATCTAGACTTTTGCTCATTGCTTCATCTTATGATAAAACCTGTAGCCAGTTGGAGCATCTCCATTATTAGCTCATTCTCTAATCGTCTTTACTTTATATTTACTCAAGTGATCCAACAGCCCTGGCTTAATTGTTGATGACACTGAAGCTGACCTTCAGCTAGGAGTGCTCATTGACCAGCTCTAATTCAGCTGTAGGGACTCAAAGACCAGTCTCTGCAAATGTCTTGATTGCACATTCTTGTGAGATTCTAGACGAACTTTCCTAAGTGTTCCAATAAATGCTGGTTTGAGTTCCTTTTTAATCAGCACAGCATGGTCAAGGATTTATATAATTAGGTCAGCTTGACCTCTCTCTAGTCAGTCCTGTTAACTTTAGATGACTATTAGCTCTACTGCTCACCACTAAAATGCAGTCACTGCAAGCTAATTTTAGTCCCAAGATTTTGGTTTTCATTTTTATGAGACAGAGTGTCACTCTGTCACCCAGACTGGAGTGCAGTGGCGCGATCTCGGCTCACTATAACCTCTGCCTCCCGAATACAAGCAATTCTCTGACTCAGCCTCCAGAGTAGCTGGGATTACAAGTGCCCACCCCCACACCTGGCTAATTTTTGTATTTTTGGTAGACACAGGATTTCACCATGTTGGCCAGGCTGGTCTTGAACACCTAACCCTGTGATCCACCAGCCTTGGCCTCCCAAAGTGCTGGGATTAATTACAGGCAGGAACCACTGTGCCCAGACCCAGATTTTAAAATAAACTCCATTTTGTTAGTTTTTAAGAAAGAGACCAACCCACGTGACCTAATGAAGGACTAAGTATTGTTAACATAATCAATTTTCTCAAAATGATTAACAAATCGACTCCCAGTGGAAAAAAAATTGAAACTACAAAATCATGTCAGTATTTATTTTTAGGAAAGAAAAGATAAAAAGTAAGAAAGTGGTATTTTATAAAATGATAATGAGGATATTGGCACTGTCAAATACTGAATGATATATATCAAAGGTATACTGATTAAAACATAGCGATACTGGCACAAAAAAGAGAGAAAAAGAAGAGAAAATCTAAAATCGAGTACACATATGTATTTAGGACAAGACAGAAATAGTAGTTTAAACGAGCGAAGAAAAGATATATTATTCAATAAAGGGTGCTTGATAATGTGTTAAATAACAGCCATAGCAAATATATTTGGCAAGCATTTAAAATAGTACTTACGTTGGTGAAGGTACAACAGTAAAGACTCAAAGACCATCTTTCTGAAAGGTGTTGATATCCTGAACAAGTAAATATTATTAATACTACAATTACAGCTTTAAGACTCCGTTCAAATAGAGATGTGAAAATCTCTACAAGCCAGAAACAGTCATTTTAGAATGTTATCTATAGTAGTGAAGTGGGAAACCAGAGACTTAGAGAGACTGATGGGGTAGCAGGAGAAATTTATTTAACGTGATCACGGACTCAAGTGGAATCACTTCCTAAGACCGAGCCCAGTGCAAAGAAACTGAAGGTCTTTTCATTATCTTTGTGATACAGGATGACGAAGCAGGAAATAATTTTACAGAACCAAGAACAGAGAACAGTTAATCAACCTGTAACATGTCTTGTAGTGTACCTTACATTTGAAAAATAGCATCTTGAGAAACACATTGTACATTCTTTGGGTGTTATCTTGCCCTGTGACCCTGCAGCTGGTCAGCAAGGAAAACAGGAGTCTTAAGATGCCTGGGAACTTCGCTGAGAATGTGAGGAAGATGGATAAGGTCGAATGGCTTGCAGAAAGTGAGTTAATTTTAAGCAGTGCTGGGGAGTAAGTTTCATGTTGACCCGGTAAAATTTTGCTTTATTGTACAGCAGCTGTAAATTATTAATTTCCCTTGTTAGTAGGAAAAAGATGGCTAACAATGTAAATGTTCAGCAGCAGAGGTTCCAGTAAGTCAACTCGTCAATCCATACAATGGAATAACATGTAGCCACTAAATCATGTTTTAGATTTATGATATGGGAATATGTTTACAATAAAGTATTTCTGTGGATGTCTCTGAGGGAAACAGTATCGATGTTTGTCATTTTCTTCCTTGTCCTTTTCTGGTCTTTGAAACATTAGACAGTGAATATTGTTTGCTCCAATGCCATTTTTGAGGACGAAAAAGAACACAAGTGTAGGCAGACACGATGTTAATTGATCGAGACAAAACCAAGCAAGTGAAGAGATTTCTGAATAAAAAAGAGGTAGTTAATTCCTTTTACACGTAGAGATAATTTGGAATTTGAGATTTTTATACAAGGTTAAAAACGAAGGAACAAACAGACACATTATTTGTTAAGCAGGTAAAAGATCTTGGCCTTCAGATAAACCGACTGAGCACCCTTGTGCTGCCTACCAGGGCCCTGGAGGGCTCGGGACTGCCTTAACATCCCCTTCCAGAATACATGCCTTAAAAGCCTGTCGCCTCTTCAAGATAGACATGAAGAAAAAGGAAAACAGCCCATTTCTATAGGCCGTAGCTTTGTGCGTAATGATGTCTTTGATGGTTTTCCATGTTAAATGTCTTCAGTCCATCATTTTTTCAAAAACAATCTTACCTTGTAAAAGGAAGGGGAATAATTCAAGTTAAACACAATATTTGGTTGTGGCAGCAATTAACTCTTTCTATCACTTTTTTTTTCTTTTTTGGCTTTTTATTTCGAAATAGTTTTAGACTTACAAGGCAACTGCAAAAGTAGTGCAGAAATTCTATTATACTCTTCTGCCAGCTTCCCCAGAGTTAATACCAAGATGACCAGTAGTTCATTATTAACGTGAAATTACCACTGATATAACACTGTAGTTACATAGGTCTGCATAATAATCTACAGACCTCATTCCGACTGCATCAGTGTCCTTCCTGTGGCCTTTTGCTGGTCCCAGATCCACTCCAGAAGCCCATGTTTAGCTGTCAGATCTCCCTGGCCTTCTCTAATCTGCTACCATTCCTCAGTCTTTGCCTTTTATAATCTTGACACCATTGATGAATGCCTGTCTGTTATTTTGCAGATATTTTCTCTGCGAGACTGAAATTATGCATTTTTGCCAAGGATACGCCAGAGGCAATGCTGTGCCCTTGTCAGTGCATGGTACTGTGAGGTGCATGAGATCAATCTATCTTATTACCAGTAATGGTAACTTGATTCGGTGTAAGTGCTGTCTGCTGGGCTTCTCCATTGTAAAGTTAACTGTTCTTTCCTTTGTAATCAGTAAGCGCCTGCACAGGGGATACTTAGAGGCTCTATAAATACTCTGATTTTCATGAGTCTTTCACTCACTAGTGTTAGCATCCATCAAATGACCTTTGCCTGCAGTAATGAGTACTGTGGTGTTTGCCAAGTAATGATCTTTCTGTTTCCATCATTCTTTCTACTAGAATTCTACTGGAAGTTAGAGCTGTCCTTCCCCTCCTGTTTATTTATTGAGTTATTCTTTGTAGTAGTGTGGACTCAAGGGTGTTTTCTAGATTCAAGGAGTTCTCATCTATGGCCATCATGATATATGTTGTTGCTCCGTGTATGCTGGACTCAGTCACTGGGGAAGCCTTCTGGTTTGCCCCTGTTCTGGCATCTCCCTGTCACTTTTGGATCCATTTCTTACTCTCTAGCACCACAAAATGTTCCTGGCTAATCCTGCACATTCCTGGTGTCAGCCATTTCTCCCAAGAGCCCTGGTCCCTTTAACTAGAGACCATTATTTAGAGTCCAAGACCTGCCCGGGCGTCACTGCTTCTCCAAGGTCGGTTTGTCACTGTGTGTTCTGCTTGGACCTCTCAACATGCTGCCTGTGTGCAAAAGTTGAGACACACTCCGGTCTCTACCGAAGCTGTGTTTTACCTCTGTCCGCTGGAGTCAGAGTCCAGCACCGCCACCCCTCCTGCCCCTCTTCCCCACTTTCTTGCATTCCTGTCACTCTAAAGTACACTTGAAAAATCTCACGCAGCTCATGGGAGCTGAGTGGGGCTGTGGTCCTAGTGACATGCTGCCCAAAAGCTGGGGTTGCCTGTGACCGCAGGCCGTGGCCTGAGAGCTCAGCAGATGGCCACCTGCCCCTGTGCCTGTGGCTCAGCTCCAGCCTCAGACACAGCTCTCAGGAAGAGAAGGGATTTGTCATGCCGAGGGAAAACTGCCCTAATCCATAGGATTTAGGATCGCTCAACTACCAGTGAGCCTCAGGTTTTTTGCTTCTCTGATTTGCTTCCGTTCACCTGATTAAACAACTCTAAGCCTTGGGCAATACGTGGATGGATACTCCCATCACCACGTGCATCTTGTTGTGTGAAATTATTTTACAACAGCAGGTCATTTTCCCTTTCTCTCCACTCTGCTGAGGTGGGCTTGCCCAGAGCTAGGGAAGGCATATACAACAGGCACCTTCATACGCTGTTGGAGGGAACAGGAATCTCTTCAACATTTTTGGAAATACGTTTTGCAACACATTTTATGAGATTAAAAATGTTCATATGCTTTCACTCATTAATTTCTTCTCTTGGGATCTATTCTGAAAACTAAACCAAAATATGAAAAAAAGGCAAAGATTTGTTTCTACATTTGTATAATAATCAACTTGAGTAGAAAAACTCCGAAGTATAGTAAAGTCAGTCATAGGAAAGGTAAAAAATTATTTCAAATGTACGTGATAGAATATTATAGAGGCATTAGGCAGTTTTCCCAATACATTGTATTAGTAACATGGAAAAGCACTTATGATATAATATATTCAATTTTAAAAGGAAGATACTAGGTTAGTTGTAAATTTGGACAACACACACGGTGATTTATGAATACTTAAAAGACCACGGGGGAAAGGACCAAAAAATAAATAGTAGTTATGTTGTGGTGCTTCGTGTAGTTTTCTTTCCCTTCTACTTTTTTGTATTTTGTAAATCTTCTTGAAGGAGCCCAAACGACTTTGACAACAGAGTGCCTAAAATAAGGTTTTTACATTTCTTGTAAGAATAGCAGATTTGGTCTTAGGGATATTAAAGATTAGGTTTAATATTGAATTTTAAAATAATTGTTCTCAATCAAAATGCCATCTGCCTAGCAGAATTATCTGGAAAACCTTTCCAAAATACACATCTGCATATCCAGCCCCCATGTGCACCCAATGCACATGCATATGCACCCACGCACACATACACACATGCACACATATGCACACACATATGCACACATATGCATGCACACACACATGCATAAACACAAAGGCACATGCACACGTGCACACGCGTGCGCACACACACACACAGAGTCACTGGGACTAAGACTCACAGTGCTTGTTCCTCACTGCAAGGTCGTATCACCAACAAGTTGGAGAACTCAGCTGAGAGAGGGGGTGGCCTTCCTCCCAGGGTTGGGGGATACAGAGACAGACCAAGGCTCACACAAGCCTTTACTAATAATCCTACCACATTTGTTTAAAAAATATAAAGGAATATTTGAAAACAAAAGAAAAGAAAGAAGTTTAACTTAGAATCCTACCTGTCTAGAGGGGACAGTTTGCATTTTTGTGTATTTTATACCAGGGTTTTTGAAAGAAATATATCAAAGCCCTTAAAAGAAAATCCCTCCCCATTCCTTCCTGTGCTTGTGAGGCGGTGTGGCATGCTGCTTTAATCGTGGCCCCGTGGGCTGCTGGGGCTGAGCCAAGTCCTGACACTTTTCAGGTGTGTGAATTTGGACACGTTCCTTTGCCTTTTTTGAGTTACTTGTCTTTATTTTTTCTGAATAAAATATGACTATAATGGTTTGTACAGACCCCATAATACTGTAGTGAGACCAAACATGGATACCCATGTGAGGCGCTGAGAATAACATCTGGCTCGTGGTGAGCACTCAGCACCTTTTATTATTAACACCATCCCTTTCATTATTATCAAACAAATGCTTTTATTCCTAGCAGGGGTCACAAATGGTGGTCTTAGGGTAGGTTTGCAGATGTGTTTTGTTTTGTTTTGTTTGAGTCTTGCTCTGCTGCCCAAGCTGGAGTTCGCAAGATCTCGGTGCACTGCAACCTCTGCCTCCCAGATACAAGTGATTCTTCCGCCTCGGCCTCCTGAGTAGCTAGGATTACAGGTGTGCATCACCGGGCTCAGCTAATTTTTGGGTTTATTTGTATTTTTAGTAGAGACAGGATTTCACCATGTTTGTCAGGCTGGTCTTGAACTCCTGACCTCAGATAATCCACTGTCCTTGGCCTCCCAAACTGTTGGGATTATAGGCATGAGCCACCGCTCCTGGCCTCTCACCATGTTTTAAAAATACTAATGAATTAACAACTAAAAAGTGGGAGACTTCACAGAAAATTCCAGATTTCTTACTGCTCTTGAAATACTGTGAGCATTTGACAATCTTGAGCCCGTTTTCCTGTTTGCTGGAAACTGACAGGAGCTGGGCTGCTGCTGTCCCCTGGGGAGATGTGTAGCCCTCCCACTGCTGTCGTTGCTATTGATGGCCCTGTGTCTGTGGGACACTGCTGATACATGTTCACCATCATCTCTTTTCCAAAAGATGCTCTTTGATTTGTAAAAACCAGGGAAGGTCAGGCAGCTGCACAATGTCAAGTTAGTGCTGAGCGTGAGCAGCCAAGGATGCTATTAGCTGAGACACTGACTGAAAAGTGCATCTCAGACTGGGAGCTGAGTGTAAGAGGACAGGCCTGGGTTGGGGTCACAGGCAAGGCCAGAGCAGGTCCCAAGTCCAGCCCACCAATCCAAGTCGACCTGGAAGAAACCTGACTTGTAAGAGATGATCCCCAGTAGAGGCCTCCAGGACTCCGTGCACAGATTCTGGAATTCCTAGTTCTGAGAGAAGGGCCCAGAAGTATGAGCTCAGCTTTAAGGCTACAAACTAGTCATTTGTCCAAAACGCTCGTGGCAAGACCTGTGGTGACCCTACTCCTGTTTAAGCCAGAGGTCTGTTGGGGCCAGACCTACTCTGCCTCTTTGAGCTGGCCCTCATGGTGATGGGGCTTCTCTGCATGGTCGAGAAGACCGTGGGTTGGGAGAGGCAACATGATTAGGCAAGCAGGACATGGCCATTGCGGTGGGGATACAGCCTCCAGTCACAGATCAGGGAAGAGCGAATTGACTGTTATAGGGACTGAGCCTGAGGCTGGCCTCATTCACACTGAGATTTCCCAGAGCAGACCATGACCCTCAGAATTCACTCTAGTTTCTTAGAAACCTACGTGCTCTTCCATTAATGCTATGTCGTCGTGGGTTTCCTGACACACAGGTTCCAGTAGATTGAGGTGGGAGGGAGAACAGGCTGAGTGATCCTAACTGGAGCCCTCCCCAGGGCCAAGACCACTGACTCATGTTCCCGCAGGCCATCTTTTCCTTGGTTTGAGGGAACTGCTGTTGGCTAGTGGCCCTTAGCTGTGGGCGGGAAAATTGCATCTTCAGGACATAGAATACTTAGTACTCTTTATTTATGTATCCTTTCTAACCACAGAAAAGGCAAAACCAAATATAGAGCTAGAGTTTCCAACTATGGCCACACCCCAAGTCTTTGCCTCCATGTCCTCTGTTCTCATGGGAGAGCTGCTACTTTGCAGCCAAGTGGAAAAATTGGTGTGAGCAGCAGGGCCGCTCCCAGCATCTGTTCTCTGTGCCAGGCTGCCCAAAACCCTACTCTCCATCCCGAATTAACTTACTCACCAGAGGAGATACTTTTACCATTAAAAATCTCCAATTCATGATTCAAGACGGCAAGCCCATAAGTCAAACTTACTCTCTCCAAAATTCCTGTGGAAAATGAGCAAATGTAAGAATAGTGCTGAGAAGTGAATTTGTGCTGGAAAACAGAGAAGGTTGATGTCCACCGGTGAGAAACTTCAGAAAGCGTCTTCGACATACTGCATAGATGGATTGGATGGAAGGAAGGATGGACCAACTGGTGCATATTGGGCACGTATTGGAAACATCCTGGGAAGAAAGTGGAGGCCCTAAAGAGCCTCAAGCTTAGAATGCCAGGCTTCTAAGGGCACAGGACTGTGGAACAATTTTGGGAAGGGCAGTGGGGGTTAGCACATGGGTGGATGGAAGCCATGGGTGCTCGGAGTGGCCCAGCGTATATCAGCTACAGCACAAATCACCAATGGGGGCCCCTGATATCAGCTACAGCACAAATCACCAGTGGGGGCCCCTGAGTGCCGTGTTCTGTTCCCTACTGCATGATGCCCCCTATAGGAGCTGCCCTCTTCTTACCACAGTCTGCCAGGTTCTTAATCAGACTCAGACAAGACAATACCCTCAAAGGCACAGCAATGTAGAGGCAGACTGGCAGTGGGGCAGTTATTTGACAGGGCAAGGGCAAAGGTGGCAATTTATCCAGAAGCTCATAGAATAATCCCCCTTAGTTGGTGACATGCCATCCTTCACCTGTATGTATCCTGGGCTGAGGCAGATTGTCGTAAGAAGACCGAGGAATGAGAAAGGATACTTTAGATCCTGAAGATCATCTTAGATGTGGCCTCAGAGACAGCAGTGCATACGTTCTTGTTTCAGGTCCACCACTTACCAGCTGTGTGATTTTTGAACCTCATTTCCTCGTCTGTTAAAATAGGTCTAATCTCAGCATCTACTGTGTAAGCTTTTCATGAGGATGGCATGTGATGTGTATAAGCCACTGTAGCATAGTGATTTCAGGGTTACTACTATAAACCATTTCTCCTAGACTCAGTGCTAGGCATGGAGAACCCAGACAGAAGTGGATGTTTAAATAGTATTTGTTAAATTTATTATTATTTGTTCAGTTATCTGATGCTACAGAACAAATCCTAGTGACCTACCCCAAAATGTAGGGGCTTAAAACAACAAAACATATTTATTACCACACATGGTTTCTTGTGGATCAGGAATCCTGGGCACCTTGGCTTGGTGGCTCTGGCCTGAGCTTCGTGAGGAAGGTTCAATAAGATGTTAGCCAGGATTGCAGTCATCAAAGGCTGGAGTTGTGCTGCAGGAGTCACCTTCAAGGTGGCTCATTTGTGTAGTTAGCTCATTGGTGCTGCCTGTTGACAAAGGCTTCCTTCCTCCGTGTGGGCCTCTCCATGTGGCTTGGGCTTCCTCATATAATGGTGTCTTGGTTCCAAAGGTCAGCATCCTGACACCCAGAGAGAGAAAGAGAGAAAACTAGCAGGAACAGCAAACATCTGCCATACTCCATTGGTCAGGCAATCACAGTCCCTGCCCCGATTTGAGTGGGGGAAGCTAGACTCCACATCCCATTGGGAGGAATGAAGTAGGATAAATGCCTGTGAGTACAAATATGTGCCCTTGGAACATAAAATCTGACACAAAAATATTGTTCTCCTTCTTATTATTAGAAATTGAGAGAGAAACTTCATATCCATCTTTTGTATAAGTTACTGGCAATCAGAAACTGGTCTTGTCTGTCCCATGTGTGAACAGAGGTGGACCTTTCTTGCCAAGCTCCTGGATTGATAAACAACGTCTGGAAATTTTTTAAATGAAAATCTTGGCTGAGTTAGTGAGGGAGCATGAGAAACAGAATACAAAGAGCAATGATTCATCAAATTTATATCATATTGCAAAATTCTTGCACTTAAAAAATCTGGCTGTGAAAATCAATGTCATAGTTACCCATGATAGGAGAAGAGAGGTGGAAACACACTCCAGACGGTGTCTCAGGGAAACTCCCTCCCTTGGATTTATGGTCTCCAGTCTAGTCCACCTCTGACCCCAGTCAACCCCTTACTCTCCACATAGGACCTTGTATCCTTCTTCTCAAAGAAAACAGGAACCGTCACATGGAGCACTCTCACCTTTGCACCACCAAATCTGCACTTCCCCTTGTGTCTTTTTAAAAATTTCATCTTCCTTCCCCCCATTACAATGAAAGAGTGGTCCCTCCTCTGACTGCAGCCAGGTCTTTGCCTGCTCTGGATCCCATCCCACTTTCTCATTCCAAGGGCCACTAACATGTCGACTCCCACCCTTGCTGTGTCTTTGACATTTTGTTTTTATTGTCCTCTTTTCAACAGTTCATGCCATTACCATTTTTAAAAACACCCATGAAATCCCCATCAGCATTACCAATCAAAACTACCACCCACACCAGTACAAACAGTCCTCTACACATGCTGCACCCCCCACCACTCCCATCCTGTCCCCTTCAGATACTGTCCTGTCTTTCTGCCCCCTTCACAGATAAACTTGCCAGAAATCATTGTCCTCACTTACTGTCCCCATGTTATCATATCTCACTCCTTCCTCAGTTCACTTCAATCTAGTATTTGCCTACGTAACATCACTGGAATTGCTCCCACTGTTGTCCTCAGTCAGTCCAGTGGACACCTGTGGTGTTTCCCACCATGCTGGGTCTCTCTGTAGCAGTCTGTGCTACTGACTACACTCTGTGTGGAAATCATCTCTTACCTAGGCTTCTGCAACTCAACAATCTTGGTTTGCCTTTTAGACAGACTCCTCCCTCCTCTGCCTAACCATTAAGTTTTGCAGTTTCTCATGCACCCTCTTAACAGAATCTCCTCCTCTCACTTCAAATAGTCTGAGGAGAGATAGATTGAAATGAAATGAATTCAGGAAGTTCAGACCCCAGCAGTGTTGCTCTTTTGGGGGAACCTCCCCCTGTGGACATTCTCCTCCTCTACTCATCCTTCACCAGCTCTCTTGAATTGGCTGAATGGAAGCATTTGAAGGGGATAGCAGGAGTACATATTAGGGATCCCTATTGTGGGCACAGATTGAGTCAGCCTTTCCAGTTTTATCAATAATAAAACATATGTTTTATTTCCACCTGACACCTGTGCCTTATCTCTTAAACATTAAAGGAGAAGAAAGAGATATTGTCTATGGTTGTATTCAGACTTCAACATATACTGTCTGGTTGCCCTGCCAGGCGGTCAACTCCATGAGATCAAAGACTATCTCTGTGTTGTCCACTTGGTCCTCAGCATCCAGCATGGACCCCAACACATATAAAGGAAGTAACATTTGTATAGCATATTTCAATTTTCAAAACATGTTTGCATAAACATTGCATTTAATTTTTACAGTAATAGTAGTGTGCACTTCCATCTTCCCCAAACCCACTGTTAAAGTCAGGGATTAAAGTCTGAGAGAGATTAATCAACGGAGATTGAGAGCCATTGAACTAATAAATTTTCCAGGATGTAAAGAGAAATTTTCCTAAAATTCATAACGTTTTTTCTAAGTCCTATTATCTGCATAATTGTTATACAACATGGATATGCAATTGGATCTACATGAAATGTTTTAAAATAAATTGGCAATTAAGAGATTTGTCAATGTGCTCAGTAATTTTCAGATTTGTCAGCTTCTTCATTTCTGGAATGGCAGAATGAGGAGACTGTCAAATCCTCTCCCCCAAAAGTAAAAACTAGACAAAATTATCAAAAACAACCATCTCAGGAATGAAAGCTGACCAAAGCCATACAGCAGATTGAGAGACATTTATTCAAAATAAACTACTGAAACTCAGGTAAGAATAATAGTCTGTGGTATTTTTAAGCCTGGGATTATTTCATTTTCCCATCCACCAGCTTAGTCAATGCAGTAATTCGACCAGGGAAAGCATACCTTAAAATCCAGCACCTCACCTGCCAGAGGTGGCTTATTTGGTTAAAAGCTGTGCACAGAAAAACCCCATGCTCAGATGTGTTGCTGAAAATAAATAGAAATCTCAGTGGCAAATGAACAGGAAAGGAAATGTCATGGCTAACCCAAAGTTTAGATACTACTTGAAGCAAGCAAGACTGTCAGACTAGCCAGAAATCTAACAGTGAGGGCCGGGTCATGAGACAGTCATAGTGGACTTTGATAAACTTCTCCGTATCCCTGAACGTATGGAAGGTTGTGCACATCTGCAAAGGTATGAGCACATTCAGGAAAGAACAGAGAGGGCCTTAGCTCTCTGCATATCCTTGGCAGAACAAGAAGCTTGAACACATAGAGAGAACATGAGATGGTTCTGAGGAGAGTAACAACCAAGAAGACATGTAAACTGCCTGAAGTTTGAGTGCATCTCAAACCCATAAACCGATCTGTCAGCAAAGATTGGAAAGCTTACTGAATCAAGGTGTTTGAGCACAAACTCTGACTAATAATTGCATGATCGCTGTGCTCTGCTGAACAAGGGGTAACTTTGAGGAAGTCAAGCTTCAAAGTAAAAACAACAATTTTTAAAAACCTGAGCAGAGACATTAGCAGCCACACACTGATGGGGAGAAACTTAAGAATTAGTGCAGGAAAACAACTAAACAAGAAGCAAAGACAATCAATACCCAAGATCGTGGGAAAACCAAAGTTGCTAGAATATGTTATTTAAAACACCCAGTTTTCCACAGAAATATGAGAGTTGCAAAAAAACAGAAAAATGTGATGCAAATGCAAGATAAAAAGCAGTCAGTAGAAACTATCTGTTGAGGTGCCCAGTTGTTGGAATTAGCAGATAAGGACCTCAAAACAGCTATTATACATACGTGCAAGGAATTTAAAGAAAAACATTTAAAAAGAAAGGAAAGGATGATGACAAGACTCATCAAATGCAGATTATCAATAAAGATAATTTTTAAAGAGGTACATAGAAATTATAGAGTTGGATCAGTATCTAATATTAAAAATGTACTTGGGGGCTGGGCGCAGTGGCTCAAGCCTGTAATCCCAGCACTTTGGGAGGCCGAGGCCAGTGGATCACAAGGTCAAGAGATTGAGACCATCCTGGTCAACATGGCGAAACCCCGTCTCTACTAAAAATACAAAAAATTAACTGGGCATGGTGGTGCGTGCCTGTAATCCCAGCTACTCAGGAGGCTGAGGCAGGAGAATTGCCTGAACCCAGGAGGCAGAGGTTGCGGTGAGCCGAGATCGCGCCATTGCACTCCAGCCTGGGTAACAAGAGCAAAACTCCGTCTCAAAAAAATAAAAGATGTATTTGGGTAGCTCAACAGCAGAAATGAGATAATATAAGAAGAAAGAATCATCAGATTGAAGATGGATCAATAGAAATCTGGACAATCTACCTAGAGAGGCTCAATGAACTTCAAGTAGGATAAACACATAGATTCACAACTAGACATATAGTCAGACTTTTGAATGCCAGTGTCAAAGAAAAAATCTTGAAAACAGAAGGAGAAAATTGACTCATCATATGTAGAAATTATAAGATTATCAGCAGATTTCTCATTTGAAACAATGGAGACCATAGGATAATGGGATGACAGGTCCAAAAGATTGACACACACAAAAAGCCTGTGAACTAATAATTCTGTATCCAGCAAAACTATTCTTTTCACTCTGTTGCAGTTGTCCTTCATTACCTTAAAGTTTTTAATTTTGATAAAGTCCAAATTATTACTTTTTTCATCTGTGCTTTTGGTGTCATATACAGGAGATCATTGCTGAATCCTATGCCATGAAGCTTTTCCCCTATGTTTTTCTCTAACAGTTCAAGAGGTCCTTGGTTAAGGACCTATGGAGTCCTAAGAAACTATGGGGAACACTGGGTTAAATATAACTTAAAAGACTCTATTGTTCTTCTTCCCAGCCCCACTAATGTACATGTTAGAACATTAATAATAGAGAGTGTTCTATATTGTCAACTTATTATAGGGCCACAGAGGAGAGGGATGGTAAATCAGTGTTCCATGAAATTCCAGCCCAAGAAGCACTGCACCAGGTTGCCCTCTGGATCATTCTTACATTAAAACTGTACAATGTTAAGAGGCATCTGCTGGTGTTATCTCTTAATTGATGAAGAGGGAGCTGAGTCTTCTAGAGATTTGTGATTTGCTCACTCACACCACTAAGTGCAGTAGCCTGGCTCCAAAGCCCAAGGCCATAACTCTATTCCCAGAGATTCTTCTCTCCCACCTCAGTGTAGGGCCTTTGGATGTTCTTCTAAGACCACTAATCAGGCCCCTCTAGGTGGTCCCAAGGATCAGGCTGAGCCTCCTATCTCCTTATAGATCTTGCATTCTCTATAATCCATCTCTGGAAACCACTTTGCTCCACCAAACTGACTGCAGAAAGGAAAGACTCCCTGTCCACTAAAGAGAAATGAACAAAAGTCTACTTTGTACTAAGGCTTTATTCTCATCAACAGCTGATGTCAGTGAAGCATTTACTATGAACCTGGCACAATGCTAAGCCCCATGGGTTATGACATCTGTAGTTCTCTTTCTTTTTTTCAGCATTAAGGAATTTATTGAAAGTATCATGACATCCTCCTCAGTTATGTGGCTTTAGTATATTTCAATTAAAATACTGATGGCTACTTTGCTTAAACTTAAGTCTTCAGAATAATAGGGGTACAAATTATTACCATAAAATGCAACTGGTTTTCTTCTATGGCCTGTTACAGAAGTAGATTAGCCTCTCATCCATACACCCAAATTCCTACTTGTTAAAAAAAAATGTAAAATAACTTAAATTTCCCTAACCATGGGCACATTTTATTTTTTCCTCAGGTATACATCAGTTTTGGCGTCCAGATCAACAAAACTCAAAGCTGAAGAGGGAATGAAAATAGGTAATACTATTCCTGACAATTACTGATATTTAGCAAGGAGGAAAAAACCACGTATCTCACTGCTTCCTACTTTTGCAAAACTTGGCCATAACTTATTTCACACTGGCATAAATAGACCATGTCCTAATACAAGATGCTTTGGTAAAATAATACAAGAGGGATAAAGAAAAAAAAATAACACTAGAGTATCTATTTACAGTTTGAAATGCTAGGCCAGGCATGGTGGCTCACGCCTGTAATACAGCAACTTTGGGAGGCTGAGAGGCAGATCAGGAGGTCAGGATATCAAGAGCATCCTGGCCAATGTGGTGAAACCCCATCTCTACTAAAAATACAAAAATTAGCTGGGTGTGGTGGCGAACACCAGTAACCCCGGGTACTCAGGAAGCTGAGGCAGGAGAATTGCTTGAACCCGGGGTTCAGTGAGCAAAGATGGTGCCACTGCACTCCAGCCTGGCAGCAGAGCAAGACTCTGTCAAAAAAAAAAAAAAGAAAGAGAGAGAGAGAGAGAAAAAAGCTAAATATCTCAGAGACTGTTTTGTTTTCTTGAATAACCAGATGAGGGAGAAGCACTGGAAAAAAATGAAGAATTTAGTGGTTTTTGTTTCCATCAGCTGTAAATTAAAATTGTACAACATGTTTTCTAACCTGTGTCTCATGTTTCTTGCTGTATGACTGAAGACAATGAATGAATTTTTAAAAATCGTGGCAGACACGATATACTTAGTTACAATGGCCTGTGACAAACATAATACCTGAAAATAATTTCTAATTTTCCATTTATTATTGCTATTTAGTCACAGAAAAGAGTAACACTCTCCAAGAAATTTATTTTAGCATGTGTCATATATAGATATAATAATTTTATATAAAGAGAGACCATAACAGAACTAACAGGGTGCCTTTACAAGGAAACAAAGGAAAGGCAATAAAGGATTTCTTCCATATAAAGATTCTGATCTGCATTATTTGATTTTTTTTCAAAATACAAAACAGTAATATTAGAAGAAAAGCAAAAACAGCAAAGAATAAAACAATAAAACAGAAGACCAAGGGTAAGGAGCTGTTCTATCAGATGCACTGCATACACAGTATATATGTATGGGCTGAGATATAATAAAAATATTATTATAGTCATTCTCATAGAGAGTTAGAAACAGCAATTTCCAATCAAGCACAACTGGACCCAACATTTTCTCAGTCTTCAATTTCACGTTAAATTGCAGCTATGCAGCAGTCGGCTCTGGTCAGCAGTATCGTGATAAATGCTTGACAAGATATAATTTTGCTCCTTGTTCACTTGTAAAAATGGGTGCCTGTTTGTGACGTTCTACAAGTTCTTCCATTCTTCCGTGGTGCTGAATTTGCACTGTCCAATGCAGTAGGCAGTTTCTTTTAGTTGGACTTTAAAATGCTTGTTTTTCCTTTGTGCTTTTAGTGATACTGAGAAATCATTTGGCGAAGATTCACTATCACGAATGAGGAAATCCCCTTTGTGTCCTCTTTCATTTAATGCCATTTCTGCTTGATGCCTGGTGACTTTGCCATAATACCAAGGATTGCCAGCAAAGTTTCCAGTGAGTGAAGGCCTAATGTGATCACACTGTGGAGGTGATGTTCCAAACCTGAGGTCAATGGATTATTCTGCATGATGGTAACACAGTTTTTTGGTACTAGACCAACCAGACCATTGATCTTCCTGCGTTTCCAGCACTCTGGGTCATTTTCACGTTTTTCAGTAACATCCATTATATCTCCTTTCTCGAAATTAAGTTCTTCATCGTTAGATGAGCTGAATGGGTAAAGAGCCTGTACCACATGCGACACTTGCCCAGTATGTAAGTTACTGACGACGGCTGCTAATTTCTCTGACAGAGAACCCACACGGTCACCCAAAGGACTGTCACCTTCTTCAGTTACATTGCTTGAAGGGAACCATCCAACTTGTCCATTGCAGCTACCGCGCCCATCACTGCATTTCTCCATGACAATCACCTTTGTCCCCTTTATCAGTGATAATTCATCCTCTGTCTCAGCCATGTAGTTAAATTTCATATAAGCGGGCATGTGGAGGTCCTGGAGACGTTCCACTGGGTCAACAAAACTATCATCAGCAGGAGATGCAGAGTCTGGCGCACTAGGTTGCTTTCCACCTTTCCAGTGCCTGGGTGTCTTGAGGTTTTCTACAGTACACACTTTGCGAGCACTGTTTCTCCTTTCCACAGAGTTAGAAGGCACAAACCTGTTTTATTCATGGCGTTTCGAACTCGCCACCAGGACTCAGAATCATCCAGAAGCTGTCATCTCTCATTCTTGCTGATGTCCAATTCTTGTTCTTGTTGAGCCATATAATCAAGTTTGGCTACCACCACGACTTCTTCTGCCATCTTTCAGCAGCATCAGCACGTCAGTTCACTTGTTTCCAGCTTCCAGATTTTATTCCTGCCCTCTCTTCTTCCATTCTCTTTACTTGTGTAGTTCAAATCTTCTCAAAGTACCCTTTACTGTCACCTTGCTGGGCTGAGGAAGGCAGCGGGCCACCGCCGCAGTGTAGTTCTGTAGTTCTGCTGTGAGGTATGTGAGAGGCATGGAGTGTCTCAGTTCGTGAAGCAGCCCAGCTCTACCAGCCACCACCTTAACCCCAGGCATAGTGAAGCAAGATCTCAATCATCCTGATCAGAGGTTCCTTTGTACAAACAGGTGGGCTCAGCCAGGCCAGCCAGCAGGCACCCCCACCGCCTGTCACATATACGGAGGCCTTCCTGGGAACACACAGGAGAGCTTCTGGCTCTTCCTGCGACCCATACCCTTTCTTTTGTTCACAGCTCCCTACTACTCCTTTGGAGAGCTCTCCCCTTCTATGCCACGTGCATAGAAAGGGAGGGACTGTCCCTTTGTGCTACCTGCACTTCCTGCCACACCCAGGGTCCAATCACATCATCCTTTCGGAGGGTTTGACGTTGAGCAGAGTCACAGGGTCAGAGTGCAGAGCTCACTTCTCGGATGCCAGCACCTGTACCTCTGTGCCCTGGCTCCTGTTGAGGCCACTTTTCACATTTCTGTTAAGTGTGTTGGCTACTACCAACACTATTATTTGTTAATCAGCTAAGCTGAATGGCTATTTTATGGTAGCTGGCATTGTAGGAAAGCTCCAGAATAAATGCAAATGGAGTAAATCATTGAGTTCACTGACTTGTGGAGGAAGGGGCTCTGCAGATTTCATCTTTCGTGAGCCGCTTCCACGTGTTCTCCATCCTCCACACTGACTTCCATGAGCTGGTCGCCAGCCCACCATGACTCTGTAGGAGCAGAAGAGCCTTCTCACACTGTATGGGGAGACTCAGATAGAAGCATTTGAGCTTGTTACCAGGCCCCCTGGATCTGACGGGGTAAAAGAAATGGGAAAGAATGCTCGTTAGTAGCTGACACTGACTTCTGGGCAAGTCTGACTTAAACAGAGTTCAAGAGCAAGAAGGCAGCAGGTTTCACTCCTCTGAGCGTAAATACATGCATTTAGCTCCTCTCCTTGTCCTCACTGTTTTGAAAGAACACGTTGATTTATGAGAGCACTGGAAAGTAGACAGATTTGCTCTGAGTGTTTGCTGAGGTGGATGTGGAAATTCTTGAGAGAGAGTATGTGGCTGGCGTGGGTAAGACTCTGAGGTGTCTGGGGACAGTGGGTTAGAATGTCTGAACCGGAATGAGCCACAGCATGGCTTCTGCAGTGAGCAGTGGGGCTGGGTGCCAGGCCCCGCCCTTTGCTGGCAACCCCAAGAGGGCCATGTGTGTGTGTGTGTGTGTGTGTGTGCGCGCGCGCGCGCGTGCGTGCCTGTGCACACACATGCCTACCCGGCTGCTCACTGTAGGAGTGGGAGAGAGTGAGAGAAAGCCCCCCCCCGCAAGAGTAACTCCTTCAAGGCAGTGCTCACCTTCTCCTGAGAGCCATTCAGGCAGGCTGTGAATGCAGGTCTCTGCAGGAGGCTGTTTCCGTTTGGTTTGATTTCGTATTGTTTCCAGAACACTTCGCAATTTCAGAGCAAACATTTTCTCCACCACCACTGTGTGGCCTGCATTTCTCAAACTAGTTCTCTAATAGGAAATTTAGACAATGTATTTAGGAAATGTGTGTTAAGGACAGGAAATGCAGGGGACAGACTGAAAACCTTCCCAGGGAAGCTGAGCCAATTGGAAAGGAAATCCTTCTCTCATCTTGGGAGCCTGTGAGCAGCTGGGAGGAAGACAAGTAACACTTTCACATATCCATGTCCCAGGGCCATGGTCACCACCCAACCTGCATGTGGCCCCTGTCAGGGATGCCCCACTTGTCCATAGACCCTCCTCCCAGGGCTACAGACCCCAGTAGGGCTCCCACAAATGACTGGACATGAGGTGGACACTGAGCAAGGGCAGCCCATCCAGCCACAGGGCAGTGACCTGGACCCTGTCTATCCCGGCTCCTAGGCCTGAGCTGGGCAACCAGTGCTTCCCTTAAGATGTGAATTAGAGAAGCCTAGGGGATGAGACTGGGTCATGGGAGCCTCAGGAGAGGGCTGTGAGTCCAGGCCTGGAGGCCCAGGCCATGTACATGTAATCTTGAGAAAACCAGGGAGAGGGAGGTACAAGGGAAAAAGAGGAGAATGGAAGAGAGGCTGGGGAAGAGGCCACGACCACGTGGCCTGAGAAGGAGACAGTCAAATGGACAGGCAACTCCAGATCCACGCTCCAGGAGCCCAGCAGTCTTGGACTGTATCCGTGGACATTGGGGAGATGCCCGTGGTTCCCGAGTTAGCTTACAACCTAGAGAACCCTCGTCGAAGAGCAGAGTATTTTTCTTTTATTTTCACAACCGCCTCGTAGGCAGTGCTTATTACTCATTTTATACATGAGTAAGCTGAGTCCAGGAGAGAAGAAGGTATTTGGAGGAGGCCATAGGGTCAGTGAACGGCGCCACCAGGAACTGACCCTGTGTCTGGCCAGCCTTGTGGTGTAAGGCCCCTTCTTATCTCTCTATCCCACCTTCCGTAACCACCTTTCTTCCACTGACACTCAACTTGGGGGTGGGGGTAGGCAATGCAATGAGACACTCGTGGGTTCTACAGGGTTTGCCTTGCTCTTCTGTCCTCAGTTCCAGTCTGGACACATAGCCCATGACTCTAGCATCTTTAGTTACAGCGACAGGCAGAAAGTTGTCCAGAAAGCTTATTGCTGTGAACTTCAGAGTACATGTTTTGTTCCAGGTACTTGACCTGCTCTCAGGGCACAAAAGCCATGCAGCAGCAGCTCCCAGAGAAAGTGGCTGTCCCTGAGTGCTCCAGCTCGGTGCTAGGGAGGGTCTGGGCTTCGGAGCAGGGCGGCCGGGGTGGGGCAGGGAGGCTGCAACCGCTACCCTCCACAGTGGGTGGACGCCTCCTTTCAAGGAAGAGCTGGGAGACCTGGCTGGACTCCCAAAAGTCTCCAGAACTGAAAGGACTCCCAGGCTGGAATCACTAGCTCTTCTCTTTTTTCTTTCCACCCCACCCTCACCCCTGGCTGTGGCTCATTTCAAGACCCTACACAGTTGACTGGGGAGCACCGAGATTGCTCGTATTTTGTGCCAGCAACCTCTAGGCTCCCAGGGGATTCCCCTCCTAAGAACCCTCTCCCCAGGCTCACAGATCCTTGGAATCTCCACAGCTGTCTGCTCACAGCCAGCCCGCCCCACCTTCCCATAGCTCACCATCCTGAAAATACTCCCTTCACTGGCTCCTCCTTATTTTTCCTACCTTAAATGTCTGCCCAATTTTTCTCTACCTTCTCCCTGTCCATCCCTTTGCTCAGTCAGATGCAGCGTGGCCTTGTGAATTCGTCCCCAGCCCCAGGGCCCAAGACTCCCCACTGCCCACAGACTCTGAGACCTTGGGCCTGACCTTGGTGTGCCTTCATGCCCTCCTTTCTAACTACCCTGGAAAGACTTTCTGAAGTCCAAATCTTGCGACTGAATCACACTGGGAAGATGAGGAAGAAATGGAGTTGAGGTGGGATTCAGAGAGCTAAACCCTTATCTTTCACTCCAGACACTCGGTGGGAAGATGATGTCTAGTGTTGTTACCCAGGAGATACCAACGTGAGCATGTTATTTGGAAATGCAAGAATAGAAGTGTCCAAAGGTTTGGGTGATGGGACACTTCATTTTCATTCAAGCCCTGTCGAATTCCCGACCTCGTTCAGTTCTGTGCATGTACAATATTGCCCAGAATTCAGACTAGTTTTTGAAGAGAGTTGGAAGAGAAGAGGCTTTAGAAGGAGGTTCTGGTCCGTCAAAGCCAGATGCTGCCCTGTGGAACATGGGCCTTGGGTAGAGAAAGACAAGCCAGAAATTCTGATCTACACATGAAACATCATGAGTTTTAAATGGCGACTAATAATTCAACAAAGACTTTAAAGCAATGTGAAGGCCACAGACACCCAGGTCTGCAGGCCATATGCCCCTCAGAGCGCCAGGGTGATGCCTCTAATTGTCATGCCCAGACAGCATCTGCATTAGATTCCTGGGGCTGCTGCAACAAATTATCACAAACTTGGTGGCCAAAAATAATACAGATCGAATCACTTGTTCTGTAGGCCCAAAGTCCAAAAACAGTTTCGTCAGAGGCATTGGACCAGAACGACTCCATCTTGAATAGGGGCTGGTGAAATGAGGCTGAGGTCCACTCCGCTGCACTCCCACCAAGTCAGGCATCTTAGCCACAGGATGTTTGTAGTTAAGGGAACAGGTTAATAATGTTTACGCAGCAGACCCAGGAATTAGCAGACCCAGAAACTGTCCCAATGGCCTGATATCTTAGGTACAAAAGCATTCTTAAGCTGCTTTCCTCTCCTAGATTCCATCTTTCTGGATTCTCTCACTCAATGTGAGACTTAGCTGTTTCTTTCTCTCTCTTTGTCCTGTTTCTCTCTCTCTTTAAATAAACCACTTTCCACAAAAAAAAAAAAAAAAAGAAGAAGAAGTTTACTTTATGGCTGGGGGCTGAGGTGAGTGGATCACAAGGTCAGGAGTTTGGGACCAGCCTGGCCAAGGCGGTGAAACCATGTCTATGAAAAATACAAAAATTAACCTGGTGCGATGGCAGGTGCCGGTAATCCCAGCTACTCAGGAGGCAGGAGACTTGCTGGAACCTGGGAGGCGGAGGTTGCAGTGAGCCGAGATCACACCACTGCACTCCAGCCTGAGTGACAGAGCAAGATTTTGTCTCAAAAAAAAAGAAAAAAAAAGAATAAGTTTACTTTAAAGATATTAATGTAGATTCTTGTAGACAGTAGTTACACAAAGATGAACAATCCTTTGTCACAAGCCTTGTCGTAGAGCATGTCACCCCATGGTTTCCTTGGCTTTGTTGTCTTACATATAAACAGGCTCTGTACCTAAGGTGGGCGCCCTCTTCCTGCTGCTTTCAGGGGTGCCCTGCTCTGTCTAGGGAATAAACACTCTTTTATTCCTTTGCTTTCTTAATAAACTTGCTTTCATTTTATTCATTTCATTTCCTTCTGTGGAGTCACCCTAAATTCTTTCTTGGGTGAGATCCAATAACCCTCTTGGGGTCTGGATCTGGACCCCTTTCCGGTAACAGTTTGACTGGGCCGACGTCCAGGTGTCCACAGAATTTATTTCTTCCGGGGCCTCTAGGGAGGATTCATTTCCTTGCCTTCTCCAGCTTCCTGAGGCCACCTGTGTTCCTTGGCTTGCGGCCTCTTCTTCATCAAAGTGCATCGCTCCAGCGTCTGCTCCGGAGCTCGCATTTCTCTTCTGACTCTGACCCACTGGCTTCCCTCTTTATGAGGACCCCATCATGACACGGGGCCCATTTAGATCATCTAGGACAATCTTCACTGAATCACATCTGCAAAGTCTCTCTTGCATGTAAGGTGACATTCAGATTCTGAGATTAGGATGTAGATATCATTGGTGGGGGGGGACATTATTCAGCCTTTCAAACTGTGGGTCTTTACTGCTAATGGGTCATGAAAACAATTTAATGCACATACACAGCATGTTTGTTTTAATTGATAGAATAGAATAATAAAGCAATCAGAGGCTCAGAGGCACCACATTCGGTATGAAATTTATTTCCGAGTACTCATCTATAAGTCTACATACCCAAGCACATGTGTCTACAGAGTTCCAGAGCTAAGCGTTGGGCAAAAGTTGGAAAAACCTGGCTGTAGAGTATCTGTTGAATCACGTTGCCTAGGGTGACACAGGGAAGACAGAAGAGAACTTGCAGTGAAGCTAGTGACCATGCCTCCCATCTGCTGTGTGACCTTCAGTAAGTCAATTAACCTCTCTGAGTTTGTTTCCTAGACTGTAAAACAGACATAGTGATATGATTGCCCACAGTTATTGTAATGATCAAATTTAAAAAAATGTGAAAGTTCTTTGGAGACATACAAATGTGAGGCAAGGTGGTTAGTGTGGTGTTCAGGAGGGAATGAATTCCCTTGAATGAAAGGGGTCTTGTACTTGCTGTTCCCTTTGCCTTCCACAGGATGGCATCATTGAAACACAGGGAGGTGGCTGAGGCTGGCCCGTTGTGGCAGCTAGAAAAAGGTGCCGAGGATATGGTGTCGTGTATTTCAAACTTTAAAGGGCCAGGGTCTCCGCATGAAGGCTCCTCTCAGGAAAAGCCTATATTGGTCAGATTTCCTTTTCCCTTGCAGTGGCAAATCCCCTTCTGACATGCAAGTTCTTTGCTGAAGAGGGATTTTCTAGTCCTCAGAGCAGCTGCACATAATTATAAGCCGTGCTTAGGTCAAGGATTGGACCTGGTCCCTACTGGGTCAGTGAGCCCATTTCTCACCTGGTTCTTTCCACCAAATTTCCAAAATGCTCAGTCTCCCACCACCCAAAACAAACAAAGAAAACCCTGGACCCTGGACTCAGAATTACTACCTTAAAGAGATGGGGGTCTCACTACATTGTCCAGGCTGGACTCAAACCCTTGGACTCAAGCGATCCTTCAGCCTCAGCCTCCCAAATAGTTTGGATTACAGGCACTTGCCACTGCACCTGACTTCAAAATTGCTATCTCTTTTCTTCCTTCCCTCTTCCACCAGATTTCTAGAAAGAGCAGGGCACCCTTGCCTCTGCTTCTGCCACTTATGGACTCTAACTTTCAATCCCACGATTCCACACACTGAAGCTCCTTTTCTTCATGGCCTCCTAATTGCAAATTCCACATTTTCGTTGCAATTTCTTACGGCGACTTCTCTGCTGTGCATGGTGTTGACCACTTTCTCAGGAACTCTGTCTTCCCAGCTTCACCCTGCCCCAGGTCCTGGCTCCTCCCTACATCGGCTCACATCCCGCCTCTCCACCTCAGCCCCTCAGATCTGTCCTCCCTCCACTAGCTGCCAAACATGTGTCCCTGGGTTCTGTTCTCCACACAGGTGCCCCAGGCAATGGAACTGGCAGACCCAGCCTCTGTTCCAGCCCCTCGACATGCGCATCAGAGTCTTCATCTGCCTTTTCCATAAACCCAGACCCTGGGATCCTAGCACGAGGGGCTGTCTGCTCAAGGTCATGAGGAAGTAGCAAGTGAAACAGGAGGATCTCCTTCCTCGGGAGGGGCCAGCCTGAGGGAGTCAGAAGAGGGAGGAGGTGTGGGGAGCTCTACCCTGGGGATGACCAGAGCCAACAGTGCAGCCAGGAAGTATAACAGGACAAGTTCAGGCCCCGCACAAAGACAGGGATCATGCCGGAAGTTTCTTATGGCGACGGGAGCTTCACACACCTGCCTTATTGCTTAGCCTTTGTGTTTCCCCTCAGGAATTAGCAATGCAGTTCAAAAATCAAACTCGCTGTGTGGCTTTTGGAGGGGGTAGCACACAGGCTGCCTCACAGCCAGCACAGCGAGAAAGTCCCCCCAGAACTCAACGGCAGTGGGTTTGCGGTGGGCAGGTAGCGTTTCCTCTGCCTTTACCTAGGACAGCTTCTGGGAAGAACTTTTAGAGGACTGTCTCATTCGGTCTTTCCAGCAGCTTCAGGAGGCAGCATTACCCTCCCCATTTTGCCATGAAGGAAACTGAGGCCCAGAGAAGCAAAGAAGTTCCCTAAGGCCACACAGCTGGCCCAGGGGATCAGAACACAAGCCCAGGTAATATGGCCCCAGAAGCTAATGAGAAAAGCACGTCTGACGTGGCTTCAGGTTTCACTAAGAAACTTCTTTAGCCCATGGACACACATTTTATTTTTTTCTAGCGCAGGTTAGGGCTGAACTGGAACTTAACTGGAAAGTTCTGTGTACATCTGTATACACAGAAAAATGAAAACTTTAGTGACCAGCTGCATGTCCCAGAGAACAATTTTCCAAAGATAAAAGACACTTCGTGACTTCACAAGCACAGCACTGTAATGCCCCCTCCCTCCTGCCTTCATTAAATTCGAATGTCATTAGAGCAGAGTCCCGAGGGTCCTAACCACGTGGAGCAGAGGATGGCTCACTGAGGGGCTGCTGTCCATCAATCATCAAGCCCACGCAGGTGGGTGTGTGCAGAGGGAGCTGCCCAAGGGAACCAAAAACAAAGACCTAAATGTGTCGCCTGTCCCTGCCCACAGACAGGGAACCGGGTGTTTGTTTTGCTTCCTTTGGGGAAGCATGCCCTGGGCCAGTGGGTCTGGGGTGTGAAGGCAGTCACCTCCCCGCTCCAGGCTCTGTGGCTGCAGGTAGGGGAGGAGGCTGGGAGGAGGCCCTTCCACACTTCCAAGCTGATCCAGCGCAGCGTGAGCGCCAGCGTGCAAGTGGGCGCCGCGTCCAGACGGTTTCCATTTCCCCGGATAACCACGGAAAACATGAATCAGGCCGGCCCCGCGCTGGCCCAGCTGCAGTGTGGGGGCACACGCCGGTGAGTCACAGCCTGTGCTGCCAGAGCTGTTTTTCACATTTCTGTCCGGGGAACAGTTTCTCACTGGACGTTCAGTTTCTCCAGTCCTCTCTTCCCCCAGGACGTTCCTCAGACGCCCTCAGGCCAAGGGCTCCCTGTGCCTGCAGTGAGAGGACAGCTTTCCTGCTGCCGGTAACACTGAAGAAGGCTGATTGAGCACAGCTCCGGGAAGAAGTCCCTGCAAGTCAGGGACACAGAGGAACTCCTGGGCCTCAGCACAGCCCCGAGAAGAAGGCGCCTGGCAGACCCATTTCACACATGAAGGAAGCAAGGTCGAAGCTCTGGCCCAGCCACTCATCCATCAGCTTGCAGGGCTCTACCCTCGGAGTTCACGCTTTTAAGCAGGGTCACATGAGGCATGGCAAACCCAGCTCACCCAGCACAGTTCCCAAACGGCCATCTGACATGTCCCGGCTTCTTCCGGTGGCGAAGGCCACAGAGATGCTAGTGCTGTCAGCCCTGAATGCAGCAGAGGGGCTAAGTGCCCACTGAGCCCAGGGCAGCAGAGCAAGATTTCTCCAAGCTCAAACGGGCTTGATAGCATCCCCAGACTCCGTGCCCTCCTTAGAGAGGGAAGGATGCCACCTCCCTCATGACCCACTGCCAGGCCTGTGCCTGTACTTCACACCTTGTCACCTCCAGTCCTACAACAGCCCTCGGCGATGGGCACACTTACTGTCCCCACTTTACAGGTGAAGAGACTGAGGATCACAAAGGATACATGAGTGGGCCGTGACCGCTCCGTGACTGAGCCACAGTGCCAGGATCTGAACAGAGGTCTGGTGACTCCAGCATCCGCAGTCTGGCTGTATTCTGACATTCCTCCCTCCTCTAACCCTCCAAGGCTGCCCGCACCTGTGGCAGAGAGCACCCAGCTGCCTTGGCATAAGCACACTCTCACACCATGCTCTGCTTTTCCACGGGGCTGTTTCTTGCTTGACTTGGCAGAATTCCCAGTCATGTGCCACAGAGTGACCGACCGCATTTACGGAGGTGGTTTCGTAGATTATAGTAGAGCTGAAACATTTCTACTGCCTACTGACATCAGAGCCACTGTAACATTGTAGCACAATTACTATATTTTTAAAAATTTATTTCACCCAAATGTGCAGTGGTTAAAGTCTGCAGTAGTGTACGGTCATGGCTCAGGCCTTCCCATTCACTAACCACTCACTCACTGGCCCAGCCAGGGCAGTGTCCAGTCCTGCAAGCTCCATTCATGGTCGGTGTATACCATGTTTTATCTTTTCTACCATATTTTTATAGTACTCTTTCTATGTTTAGATATGTTCAGAAACATACACACTTAGCATTGAGCTACAGCTGCCTGTGGTATCCAGTACAGTAACATGCTGTAGGACTTTGCAGACCACACTGTATGGCCTGAGTATGTTGGAGACTACACCGCTTTTTGACACCAAGGACCAGTTTTGTGAAAAATGATTTTTCTAAGGCCAGGGTGGGTGCAGGGGAATGGTTTAATGAAATGGTTTCCCACAGAGATGCAACTGCTGTCACCCCGGAATAAAGCAGAGTGGCCAAGCATCCACTCAGCTGTTCCAGCTCAGATCATCAGGCATCATAAGGAGCACACAACCTAGGTTTCTTGCATGCACACTTCACAGAGGGTTCCTGCTCCTGTGAGAATCTAATGCTGCCACTGACCTGACAGGTGATGGAGCTCAGGAGGTAATGTTCCCTCACCCCCTGCCTACCTCCTGCTGTGTGGCCCAGTTTTTAACAGACCAGAGAACTGGTACCAGCCTGAGGGTTGCAGACCCTGGGCTACAGCACATAGGTTTGTGTACGTCCACTCTAGTTTCGCACAATGATGGAATTACCTAAAATACATTTCTCAGGACACATCCCTGTCTATTATTTATTTATTGAATCTGAACAGTGAAATACTGTATAATGGTGTGATACAGTGTGTCTCTTCCCAACGTGTATCAATGATACACATTGGTAGCTTAAAATCAGCTGCAGTGGAAATATTTACACCATGGAAATTGGCAAACACTAAACATCAGGTGGGTTTTTTTCTCCATTTTTCCTGGAGAGCAGCTTATTAAATGTTTATTAACACCACAGTGGACATGGCATGTACGCAGTATCTTTTGCATTCAAAACAGCATTTACAATATCATCCATGTGAGTAAACATGGATAGGAAGGTGACTCTTAAATCTAGAAACCCAGACTTTTGGAAAGTCTACCTGAAGATAATAAAAATGTAATTGAGAATTGGGAGAATAAATCATCCTCACAGCATTCCCTCAATTAAAGTTGGGAAGTGAGTGAGAAAAGAAAAGAACTTTTATCTGAGGAGTAAGAGTCCTCTTAAATTATCAGACCCAGGGAGACATTAAGATGAGACAGCAATCATGTCCTATTCCCCGCTTCGAGCTGTGTCTTCCCCCTTGAAACTGCTTGCTACTGCCACACGTGGCTATAAATTAACCCAATAGTGCTGCACCAGATGCTCTAACTTACACCCGTGGCTGAGCAGTGGATGGCCAGTCACTCATGGATGTGATTTCTGTAAGCCAATGATAACTTCAGACAAAGGACTTGGTATCAGGCCACTTCCTGCCCCTGGCCCCCACCTTTTGCCTTTAAAAACCTGCTTGTGACAAAGTCCTAGCAAAGTTCACATCCAAGGTCACTTGTGATTGAGTTTCCCAGGCAGCTGTCGTCACTTTGGCTCAAGTCAACTCTCAATGACGTTTTATGCCTAACCTCTTCCTTTTAGGTTGACAAGGTCTACCCTCACAAAAGGCCCCTGAGTGAGCCCCACACTGGGTATGGCTGCAGCGTCTTCTCAGAGGCTCAGACTTCCTCAGTGCGGATGAATCAGATCAGACATACCTCGTGTTCATCAGCAAGAAAGCGGAAGGGATTCTGGGGTTGTCCCTTTGAAAGACTCCAGAGGAAATTACAAATTATTTTTCTGTGGGGCCACCCTGAAGGGCTTCCTGCCTCCGCTCTGGACATCACTGGGCTTTAGTCATAAGACTGGCCCAGTTGGTGGAAACTGGGCACACAGAAGTATGTGGCCAACTTGGAAAAGGCGATGGAGACACTTCTTGCTAGTGCAAGAGCAGAGAGATAAATGAGAGCAGAGTAGGGCTTGCAGCTGGGAGCAGGAAGCGAGGCCAGGCCCCCGGGGCTTTCTGAGTACAAGAGGGCTGCCTATTTTTTTAAATTATTTTTGAAAGAGAAAATGCTAGATAATAGGACTGGAATTCTCTCAAGGTGCCCCTCTTCACAGCTTTTGTTTTTTTGAGAAAAGCCTAGTTTAGTTTAGTTTTGTTTTGTTTTTGAGACAGAATCTCACTCTGTTGCCCAGGCTGGAGTGCAATGATACCATCTCAGCTCACTGCAGCCTCGACCTCCAAGGCAAAAGAGATCCTCCTGCCTCAGCCTCCCAAGTAACTAGGACTATAGGTATGCACCACCATGCCCAGCTAATTTTTGTAGTTTTTGTAGAGACAGAGTCTCACCATATTGCTCAGTCTGGTCTCAAACTCCTGGGGTCAAGTAATTCTGCCTTGGCTTCCCAAAGTACTGGGATTATAGGCATGAGCCACTGTGCCTGTCCAGAAAAGCCCAAATTTAACCAAGCCTCATTCTAAATTCTCAGGTGTTTCTTGATGACCTGATCTGTGTAAGAAAGTCACAGAGGCCTTACACTACAAGGTGTCGGGGAGTCCTGGGGGGCAAGTGGGGAGGAGAATGCTGTCTGCATGCACTCAGCGGGTATGGCCAAGATCAGGCAAGGATGGCTGGAACAAGCGGCCAGGCCTGGCCCCCCAGGCTCCTTTGCAGTAGCCAGAGAACACCTCTTGAGAGCAGAGTCCAGGTGTCTGGGCCCAATCCTGATTACCCTCAAGCCCTCAAGATCCTCCAGACCACTTCTGTGGAGCTTGGCAAAGTTCCCTACGTGTGGGCGGGAAGGAGACAGAGAGGCCTGACTTCCCCTTCAGGAGACAAAATACAGAGCTCCATACTGACCAGGGAAAGGCTGGCGTAGGTTGTTGAGGCTGGCAGGAGGCCCTGGGGCAAGCCTTGGTGGGGCCTAGATCCGAAGTTTTGAAGGGTGCCGCCATGGTTCAAGGCCAGCAGTGAGGCCCAGAGGGTTAGCCGGTAGCTGTGATGTGGAGGGGCTGTGGTGTGGGGAGCCCAGGGCTGCAGAGGAGCACTGCAGGCTCATGACGAGAAACGGGAAGTGTGGTTCTCACACGCCGGCAGCACGGTTCCCACAGAGACAGAAAAATGCTCCAAACGACTTAAAATGTTTTCCTTTGATTATTTCCAATTGTGAATGATTCTTGGTTCCTGCATTACATGTTTTCGTCTATCAGACTATTTTGTAAACAACCAAAATGGGGACTAAGTTAGAGTCATTTGTTAAGTGAAGAGAGGTTTGCAGGAAAGGACATGGGCTCCTGGGTGAGGCTCCCGATGGAGACTCTAAGCACAGACACCTCCAGCGTTTTCCCACACCCCTGTGGTGGCCCATCGCTGGGTTCTATGGAAACTGGAAAAAGACGTGCCACATAAGGGCTCATTTTAATTGAGAATTGACCCATATAGTTTAGTACAGAAACTTGGAAGAAATAAGCAGCGAACATCCAGCCAGCATCACATGAGAAATCATCAGGAGGAATTAGGAAACAACAGATCCGACTTCCACCCAGCAACTTCAGCACGGCGTCCAAATGCTGCACACTCTTTCCCTCTGGATCCTCCTCAGTGTGTCCAAATGATGAAAGACCTTTCCCAAAAGGTTAGGATCTGGAGGAGAGGCGTAATGTGTCCAGAGGGATGGGAGCGTCTGACATGGCAAGAGCAGGAAAGAAGCAAAGTTAGATTGAAAAGCCAAAAACGTCTTCTCCCTCTGTAATGGGAGCTTTAAGAAGGAAAGTGGGCAGAACACCCAGGAATCCCTTATTAAGAACAAATGCGGAGGGGAGCTGGGATGGGAGGCTGGTGAAACCTGGGCCTTCTGTAGCTCTGTGACATGGATAGCAGCTGCCAGAGGAGAGAGCCCAGGCTCCATGACAGCCCTCAGCTTAGGTGTACAATTTAAGAGGGTTTCCCAAAGAATCCCGTCTTCCAAAGATCTGCTTCACGGTTGGGCTAGGGTCTGAAACTCCCACTCTAGACACTCCTTTGGATGAAGTTACTGGAGAGCCCTTCCCCATGTGACCATGCCGCCTGGAAGGTCATCTGTCCTCATCTGGAGAATGAGGTTGTCACAGAATGGAATGAGTTAGTACCTGCCCCCAACAGGGCAAGATATTTTTTTAAAAGCTTAGATTAGGCCAGTAGTTGTGGGGCTTTGGGGCATGCCCGGGAAAGGGTAAAAACGGGAGCAGGGGTAGATCCAGGGTGTCCTTTTCGACAGTTTCAGCAGCAGGTACACTAAGGCCATGTACGGTATTTGTAAGTCTAATGATATTTGAGAGCTAGTCGAAAACCTGTGCAAAACTAGTTTTGCTTGATAGTTCTATTTTTTAGTGCCTTATGTTAAAATTTGGCCATCTGGAAAGATGAGAAGTAGATCTCACCTTGTTTTAATTGACAACTTGTGAGGCTGCACATCTTTTCAAAAGTTTGTAAGCTATGTTGGTATATTCTGCTCTCAACTGATTACTCATAGTTTTTGTCTGTTTTTCTATTAGGGTGTTTATCTTTCAGTATATCTTTTTTCTTTTCTTTTTTTTTCTTTTTATTGCATTTTAGGTTTTGGGGTACATGTGCAGAACATGCAAGATAGTTGCATAGGTACACACGTGGCAGTGTGTTTTGCTGCCTTCGGCCCCCTCACCCATATTTGGCATTTCTCCCC
>CM052653.1:3959804-3982616 GCA_028533165.1 Leontopithecus rosalia | reverse complement strand
CAATATTTTATTGAAGATTTTTGCATCTATGTTCATCATGGATATTGGCCTGAAGTTTTCTTTTCTTGTAGAGTCTCTGCCAGGTTTTGGTATCAGGATGATGTTGGTCTCATAAAATGAGTTGGGAAGGACTCCCTCTTTTTGGATTATTTGGAATAGTTTCAGAAGGAATGGTACCAGTTCCTCTTTGTGTGTCTGGAAGAATTCGGCTGTGAACCCATCTGGACCTGGGCTTTTCTTGTGTGGTAGGCTCTAAATTGCTGCCTGGACTTCGGACCTTGTTATTGGTCTATTCATAGTTTTGGCTTCCTCCTGGTTTAGGCGTGGGAGGACACAGGTGTCCAGGAATTTATCCATTTCATCCAGGTTTACTAGTTTGTGTGCATAGAGTTGTTTGTAATATTCTCTGATGATGGTTTGAATTTCTGTGGAGTCTGTGGTGATTTCCCCTTTATCGTTTTTTATTGCGTCTATTTGGTTGTTCTCTCTTTTCTTTTTTATCAGTCTGGCTAGTGGTCTGTCTATTTTGTTGATCTTTTCAAAAAACCAGCGCTTGGCACACACTCTAAAAAAAATGACTGTCAGACTGAATAAAATAATTCAACTTATATGAAGTTTATAAAACATTTCATACATAAGGACTCAGAAACATGAGGGTAGAATAAAGTCATATTCAGACACAAAAGGGCTCAATGTATTTGACTGTGTATTTCATCAAAACAAGGAATAAATGAATAAATCCATATCTAGATAGGGAATTCAACAGATGGTGATTCCAGTGTAAGTGAGTAAGAATGGGAAGTACCATGAAGATAGCTATTTAGCAGCCCTGGTAAGCAACCAATCCTGGCCTTAATGCTGGACAAATGACTGCACCTTCTCTCTTATGCCTCCAGCTCCAGCTCCACTGCGTTCTCAGGGTGTGGAGGTTCGTGGTTCGTCCCCCTGCTTCAGCCTGGAGATAACATCAGGTTTGGAAGCTTGAAGTCCTAGTGAGACTAGGTTCCCATAGGTATCCAGCATCACATCCCTGTAGAGGCCCCTCTGAGCAGGGATCAGACAGTCCCACTCCTCCTGGGAGAGGAGTACGGCCACGCCCTCAAAGGAAACCATGATGTGGAATGACAAGACCTTGCTGCAGCCCTCAGGTCAGGATTGCACAAATAAAATTGCTGCTTGGGCATAGCCTAATCAGTCTTCCAGACCCCGCTCTTTTCTTTCTCCTTTTTTTCCACGCATGCTCTCTTCCAGGTTTGGGACCCTCTCACTGGATGAGATTCCCGGGCTCGTGTTCAGTTCACAACACCTGACCTCTACTGTACTCAGCTTGACTGCGGGAAAGGAAGGAGCAAAAACGCTAAATCTCGTGCCGCAGAAACCCAAACCCAATGGATCTCCTTTTTTCTTTTCTTTTTGAGACAAATCTCATGCTGTCACCCAAGCTGGAGTACAGTGGCGCAATCTTGGCTCACTGCAACCTCCACCTCCTGGGTTCAAATGATTCTCCTGCCTCAGCCTCCTGAGTAGCTGGGACTACAGGTGTGTGCCACCAACCATGCCTGACTAATTTTTGTATTTTTAGTAGAGATGGGTTTCACTGTGTTGACCAGGCTGGTTTTGAACTCCTGCTCATTATCCACCCACCTTGGCCTCCCAAAGTGGTGGGCTTGCAGGTGTGAGCCACCACACCTGGCCCATATCTTTTTCTATCTCTCCATCCATCTGTGTTGAAGGATTTCTTTATAGAATCCAAACGCTAATCTTTGATCAGATCGTAAATGTTTTATGTAGCATCCCTTAAACAATGACTTAACTTTGGCATTTCCTTGTTGTGAAGAAGTGCTCAATTTCTAGTTAGTCACATTTATCTTTCTTATTCTCAGTGTGTGTTTTCTTTATGAAATGTTCTTTTACCGTAAAGTTCCAATTTTTTTATAGTCTCTTCTTAACCCTGTTAAGAGTTGTATTGTGCTGGGCGTGGTGACTCATGCCTGTAATCTCAGCACTTTGGGAGGCCGAGGCGGGCGCATCACAAGGTCAGGAGTTCAAGACCAGCCTGGCCAATATGGTGAAACCCCCTTTCTACTAAAAATACTAATATTAGCTGGGCATGGTGGCGGGCACCTGTAGTCCCACCTACTCAGGAGGCTGAGGTTGCAGTGGGCCAAGATCACGCCACTGCACTCCAGCCTGGGTGACAAAATGAGACTCTGTCTCAAAAAAGTTGCATTGCTTGAGCATTAAATTTACACACTAATCTGGGAGAGAATTTGAGTCTTCCTATCCGTGAATACAGTCTTTCTCCTTCTCCGGTTTTCTCTTCCTCTCTCCATTTATTTAAGACATGTTTTATAACCTCCAATGCAGTTTTATTATTTTGTCTCTAAACAGCTTGTGTTTTTTCTTATTTCTTGAAGCTTTTGAGCTTTGTTATCATGTTATATTTTGTGATTTTCTTTTCTGGTGTGCAGGAATGCTGTTGCTTTTTGAATATTGATCTGCTATCCCAGAGCTTGCTGAATTCATCTTTTAAGAATAATAGTACATAGAATCGTTTAATTTCATATGTCAGTAATTATTTCCTCTTTCAATAATGACAATTTGGTTTCTTCTTTTTCAATTTTTTTCCTCTTATTTAATTTTTCTTTTGCTATTTCAATGTCTGGAACTTCCAGAAATGATAAACAGAAACTGATACACTAGGAGAATTGTTTTTTGTCTCTGACATGTAGCAGAATTAAAGAGAACATTTCCTTAGCCTCACCATTTAATGTGGGGTTTCTTGTGATCTCTTAAAGCCTTCACCAGGTTAAGGAAATTTTCTTGTATTCCTGGTGATACGGTTCACTCAATGTATTTTCTATATATATTGAGTTGATCATATGATCCTCTCTCTTTGTCTGATAATTTAGTGAATTATATCAATAATTTTGTCATGTTTTGCTGTCCTCGTATTATTGGTATACATATCCGTTACACTTTGAAAAATCTTTTAAACACATTGCTGGATTTGGTTTCCTCATACGTCACTCGGAGTGTTTGTTTTCATGTTCATAAGTGAGACCATTTCTTTCGTATCATCTGATTTCAGTGACCTAACTTATAAAATGAGTTGGAGCATGTTCCCACTTTGGTTTCTGGAACCGTTCAGAAGACAGGGATGGTCTGTTCTCTTGTGTTTGAGAAAACTTCCCGTAAAATTGTTGCAAGTGAGATTGGCCCGTGTATTTCTTTTCTCATGCTGTGTTTGAAAGTCGAAGTCAGTGTGAGACTCCTTTAAAAGCGATTTGATCCGTGTTTATGGACACTGATCCCGTTTAATCCTCCCGTCTGGTTTGTGGGTTCCTAACTTCCCTCTTGCTCTCATCTTTCCCCTGACTGCTGTGGGACGAACGGGATCTGCCCTTCCCCTTTCCGCCTCCACATTTGTGCTTCCCTTCGTGCCTTTATCGGGTACAGCACGCGTGCGTGTGATGGTTCTCGTTCAAGTCTTCGCTTCTCTTAGACTCTCACACTCCCATTGACTCCACTTCTCCATCTCTCTGTGCTACCTTCAAAATGATTTCCTCAAATCTTTGCTCCCGTTTTTTTTTTTCTACTCTATAGCTTAATCCTCTCCTTGAGTTTCCCTTGAAATGACTGTATTTTTCAATAAACCTTCCGCAGGTTTATTATTCTACTTCTTTTTTAAACTACCAGCTTTTCCTTTCTGATTTGTATGTCTTCTTTTACTCTGTAACATTTTTAAATCTGCCATTTTGGGTCATCTTTAATAGATTGTCCTGGGATTTTTTATTTCTTAACCATTCATCACGTGCACTGATCCATCCTCGGTGAATTTCTTTATATATTTCCTATTTTTTATTGTGAGTTCATGGTCAGTGGATGTGGCTGCATCTCTGAGTCCCAAAACCCCCAACGAGGAAGCTCTCCTGGCAGAGGTTGTTATTTGCTTCAGGATCTAAGAGGGTTCACTGGACCCAGACCCATTATTCTGTTCATTTCTAGGATCAGGATTTGAGGTGATTTCCCAGGGGGGTGGTTTTTCTTCCACTGGAGAGCAGTTTTCCTTGCCCTCTCCGTAGGAAGCTGAGTCTTTCTAGGCCCCTTTTTACAGAAGAGAAGCCATTCATAGGCCCCTGCTTCATGCAGGTATATGCCTCCTGTCTCCCTAACTGGAATGTACCCACAGTCCTGTCTCCTGCCCTGTATGGGCATGAAAACTCAAGCACAGTGCTCAAGCCACTTTGTCCACACCACCCTAGCATCGGCTGCAGAGCGTCATCTTAGCTTGGAGCCCCCTACATTTGGGGCACCTGACGCTGCCCCGTCCTGCTTTTAAGTGTGGCTGTGCATTTACTTTGATCATTTTCTTCTCCTGATCCAAAATCCTTGTGTGCAGTAGTGGAGGAGAACACATCAGGCTGATCTGCCTTGCTTCCAAAACTCCTTCCATTCACTCCTTAAAGTCCTAGAAACTGTATCCATCTGCACCATTCTATCCAAGTGGCTGCAGACCCCAAACACCAATGACTCTCAGCCACTAAACTCAGCAGCCCTGTGCTAAGCCTCTCAGGGGCCAGCCTTTCAGCACCATTTCAGATGGTGGCTCACGTTCCTCTGAGTACACTTTTCTCAGGACTTCCACGCACGTCCTCATTTTCCTCCAGTTCTGCTTAGTTTCCTCTGAGAACTCACTCACCTCTGCCAGTCCTCCTATACTTGACCCCTTGACAGTATCAGAGAGTCCAGGGATTCCTTTTCTAAATAGCACAAAACGAATCAAGAGCTAGCTAAATGCTTCCAACAATTCTGAGAAATATTTTCACTGTGAAGCCATCTATAGATAGGTAAACTCTGCAAAAAGGCATGGCTTCTAGAACTATATCCTAAGAAGAAATAAGGTAAAAGAAAAAGGTGAGGTTGAGTATATGGGTCAATAACTTTTCATGCTGTTCTTTCTCTAAGTTTTGTAAACCTGTTTAATGGACTCTTTGGTCAGAATTCAAGCAGAGCTGCAGTTCCCTGACACTGTCTCCGAGGCTCCAGCGGATGTCTGGTGGGTACTGTTTCCACTCCCTACAGTCTCTATCTGAGTGTTTATCTCTGGATCTGGGTGTTCAGAGGTTGATGTGAGAGTTGAATCATCCATGCCCTCCATCTGGTGCCACGGGGATGTCTGCCTTGTGTTTAAGGACTCTCTCCTCGCTGCTCACAGCCCAAGCTCTCTGCTGAGCTCTGACCTCCCTGGAGGCATATGCTCTTCACACCGTCTGCTCTTACACTCTCAGAAAGCCTCTTTCTTCTGACTTGGATGTGTCTTGCTGTTGCCACTTTCTAATTACAGTCTCATCTTTACCTCCTCATGTTACGTCCTGAGGTTCACCAAGCGATTGCCCATGGTCTGGGCCCCAGAATCTCGATTTTAGAGACTGTAAACTCAGGTTTTTATTCTCTTCTCATCATTTGATCTCCTGACTAATCAGATGCCTTTTGCTCTTTTAATTTCATTTCCAGGACTTGTGCTCAGAAACCCACGTTAGAAACAGTAGAAACCCACTCTGGCAAAATGAAAGGCTGTCAAGCAGCCCTGGTACCCTACTACAAAGGTCTACAAACCAGGCTCAGGCAGAAACCAGGAGAGGTGTCCCACGGGCAGCATCTCCACAGGAGATGTGTGCTTGCATGGGGCTGGTGGCAGCGGGCACCACCACGCTTGACTTGGCATCGCTGCAGCGATCTTTCATCGTTGCGGCCAGACGCACACAATGCAAAGTTCCAAGGGAAGCCACCTGATTTGCTGCATCTATTGGCTGCCTGGGTGCAAGGTGGAGTCCTGCCTGCTACCTATCTTAAGATTTCCCTGAAATACCTGGTGTTTAGATATTGAATAGCCTCAATAAAAAATATCCACTGTAACAGCATCATAAATATATTTGCACAGGTGTCTGCCGATTACTTCTTTTTCTCATCTAAGAATGCAGTATTGGTAATTGATTGACACTATTTTCATCTGTGAGGATATGTTCAGCACTTAACTGCTCCTCACTTCCCATCCGTACTCCCTACTAGGTTTGAAGGGGTTTTGTTGGTTTGTTTCTGTTTTTGTAATTCTATATATATTCAGAAACAGAATGCACATGAACTATATGATTTCCTTTTTGTGAAAAGTATATGCCTATATGTAGATGGAACAGAGAGAGACATTGTTATTTAATGTGAAAACTTCTCTAAAGCCACTCATTCCTTTTAGTAAAAGCAACCACATCTGCATTTGTAGGGAGATAAATTGCATTTTTTTGAAACTTTTGTTTTAGGTTCAGGTGTGAGTGTGCAGGTTTGTTACGTAGGTAAACTCACATCACAGGGGTTTGTTACACAGATTATTTCATCACCAGGTACTGAGCCTAGTACCCAATAGTTATATTCTCTGCTCCTCTTCTTCCTCCAACCCTCTATCCTCCAGTAGGCCCCAGTGTCTGTGGTCCTCCTCTTTGTGCCTGTGTGTTCTCTCCATTTACCTCCCACTTATAAGTGAAAACATGCAGCGTTTAGTTTTCTCTTCCTGAAGACAGTGGCCTCCTTCTCCCTCCCTGTACCCACAAAAGACATAATCTTATTCTTCGTTGTGACTGCGTAGTATTCCACGATGTGTATATGCCACATTTTGTTTATCCCATCTGTCATGGATGGGCAATTCAGTTGAGTCCCTGTCTTTGCTATTGTGAGGAGTGCTGCGGTGAGCATCCACATGCACGTGTTTTTATGGCAGAATGCTTTCTATTTCTCTGGGTATATACTTGGTAACGGGATTGCTGGCAGTTCTGTTTTAATTCTTTGAGGAATTGTCACACTGCTTTTCACAATGGTTGAACTAATTTACACTCCCACCAACAGTGTATATGTGTTCCCTTTTCTCTGTAACCTTACCAGCATCTGTTATTTTTTGACTTCTGAGTGGTGTGAGATGGTACCCTCTTGTGGTTTTGATTTGTATTTCTCTAATGAGCAGTGATATTGAGCTTTTTTCATATACTTGTTGGCCGCATGTATGTCCTTTGAAAAATATCTGTTCATGTCCTTTACCCACTTTTTTATAGGGTTGTTTGGTTTTTTCTCGTAAATTTGTTTAAATTCCTAATAGGTACTGGTATTAGACCTTTGTGGGGTGCATAGCTTGCAAATATTTTCTCTCATTCATTAGGTTGTCTGTTTACTCTGTTAATAGTTTCTTTTGCTGTGTAGAAGCTCTTACGTTTAATTAGAGCTCATTAGTTCATTTTTGCCTTTGTTGTGATTGCTTTTGATGTTTTCACCATGAAATCTTTGCCTGTTTCTATGTCCAGAATGTTATTACCTAGTTTGTCTTTGAGGGTTTTTATAGTTTTGGATTTCACATTTTAGTCTTCAATCTCCTAGAGTTGATTTTTGTATATGGTATAAGGAAGAGGTCCAGCTTCAATCTTCTGCATATGACCAGCTATCTCAGCACCATTTATTGAATGGGAAGGCAATGGGGGACCCATTGTTTGTTTCTGTCAGCTTTGTTGAAGCTGAGTTAGTCATAGGTGTGTGGCTATATCTCTGGGCTCTCTACCCTGTTCCGTTGATCTATGTGTCTGCTTTTGTACCAGTACCATGTTGTTTTATTTACTGTAGCCCTGCAGTACAGTTTGAAGTCAGGTAACACGATGCCTCCAGCTTTGTTCTTTTTGCTTAGGATTGCCTTGGTTATTCAGACAGTGTCCCTTCCACTCGCAGAGATTGGGACAGAGAGCAAGCGGCTAGGGAGCCTTCCAGACACCCACCACTACTTCTCACCAATGTCAAAAAGGCGTCTGTATAGGCCATTGTTTGGTAGAGCATGAATGAGACTTTGAGTACACACTATAAACTATGCTCTACATGTGAGTACAAGTGAAGGAGAGGGTAGAGAATTTTGTAGGGAACTCAGTGGGGAGAGACCTCAGAATAGTAAATGTTGAAGTCTTTGGAAGGCGAGAGAGCTGAGCAATAGGATATGCAATTCCTCAGTTGTCTGCTAATTTGCAAATCTGCTAATCTGGGTGCTGTTTCAGTGACAAGATTGAGTGGAAACCAAGGGGAAAGAGCTGTGAGATATTTAACAAAGCAATATTTGTGTAAATTTAAAATGCACTTGCAATGCAAAATTACACATTTTCTGATAACGCAGATACACTAGAGGATGCAGATTAGGGAAAACAGAATGATTTAACTAACGAGGAAGGAGAATAAGATAAACTTTTTAGTGAGGAAAAGGGATGGGTGGATGGATGGACAAATGGGTAGACAGGAAAAAATGGGTAGACAGGTAGACAGATTAAGTAAGTGAATGGTTGTATAGATCGATAGATGATAGGTAGGTAGGTAGGTAGGTAGGTAGGTAGGTAGATAGATAGATAGGCAGACAGGAAGACAGACAGAGAGGGGACCCAGCGTAGACCACTTATAATAGTGGTCCATAAATTAAAGAGTAATTAAGTCAAAGTGTTGCACCTGGGGATTAAGAGAAATATTATAATATTCAAGATAACAAAGCAGTTATTCTCTGAACTAATTAGGCAAAAACTGAAGCACAGAAGCAGAAGGAAAAAGGGTCTCTATCCCCCTTTCTCACAAAACTCCCAGACTGGCGAGGAGGAACATGGATTTCCCACCACATGTGGGAAGAGGCCTCAGCCAATTTTATTTGAATCCCAAAGGGCACATTTCCTCATCTGACATCTGGTTTTCATGTCTGTGTGTGTGTGTTTGTGTATGTGAGTATCTGCATATGCATGGAGGAAAAGCATGAATGGAACATTTGAAACTATTAAGAATGGTTATCTCAGGAGAGCGGGGGTGTTGGCGAAGAGATTTAACTTACGTGTTATATTCTGCTTAAAACACTTCCAAAGAACATGTACTACCTTTGCAGTAATTTCACATCCACTCAACGGATACATTCAGTTCTGGGAAGTATTTCTTCATTTTGGTTGCAGCATTTGGATGTCATTTTGAGTGTTTAGTGATTATTCATTAATTTTGCTCTCTGACCAGTAAAGCACATGAGCAAAGAAGAGTCAAACTATCAGCATTCCAGCCATCTGCCCACAGGTGGCTTTTTTTAAAACAAAGTTTCATTTTTTAAATTAACGCTTTGTAGTTTTAAGTGTACGAGTTTTTTGGCTCCCTTGATAATTCCTAAGTATGTTATTCTCTTCAATGCAAATTATTTTCCTAACTTTTTCCAGATCATTCATTATTAATACATAGAAATGCAACTGATTTTTAAGCTGGTATAAGTTTAAATTAGAGTGGTATAAGTTCAGGATATAACCTTAGGATGTTATATGTAATCCCCATGAGAAAATAACTAGAGAATATAAACAAAAGGGATTGAGAAAGGAAATTAAACATTTTTACTACAAAAATCAACAAAATGCAAAATAAGTTTATAATATGGTAAATGAAGGACAAAAAAGGCATATGTAAAATAAATCTCAAAATGACGGAAGTCCCCCCCTTACTTTAAATGTAAATGTATTAAACTGCCCAATCAAAAGACAGATTGGCAAAATTAGGGGGAAAAGCCATGATTCAATTATACATTATCTACCAGAGATTCACTTTAGATCCACAGACACAAATTGCTTGAAAGTGGAGAATGAAAAAAGATATTGCATAAAAATGGTAATCGAAAGAGAGCAGGGATGATAGTCTACAAATTTATCTTAGCACTGGTCTCACCACTTCCCATAAGTTTTGGTATGTTGTGCCAAAAGTTTGTTGTATGTTTTCATTTGTCTCTATTTTCTTCTTTAAAAGTTTATTTTTAATTAACAAATGATAATAGACAGGAGAAATACATTCTGGTGATCTACTGCACTGGATGATAACCATATTTTAATAATCATAAATCATATATTTCAAAATTTTGAAAATAGTGAATTTTAAATATTGTCACCACAGAGAAATAAGTATGAGAGGTGATGGATACATTAACTAGCTTAAGTATTTTTAAATTTCTTTTTGATCTATTTGTTAAGAGTGTATTGTTTAATTTTCACAAATTTGTGATTTTTTTTCCATTTACTTCTGTTATTGATGTCTAACTTCATCCCTTTGCCGTCAGAGAATATGCTTTGCATGATATCTATATTTTTAATGTATTGATACTTAGTTTGTGGCCTAACATATGACATATCCTGGAAAATGTTCCATGTACACTTGGAAAGAATACGTATGCTATTGTTGTTGAATAGATTGTTCTGTGTATATCTGTTCGAGCTAGTTGATTGTGTTATTCAAGTCTTCTATTTTCTTATTTATCTTTTGTGTCATTCTATTCTTTATTTAGAGTGCAAGTTTGAAGTTCCAACTATTTTTGTAGAACTGTCTATTTCTTCCTTCAATTCTGTCTGTTTTTGCTTCATACATTTATTGGTCTATCACTAAGTATGTAAATATATATCATTGTTACATCTTTTTTTGTTTTTTTTAGACGGAGTTTCACTCTTGTTACCCAGGCTGGAGTGCAATGGCGCAATCTTGGCGTCACCGCAACCTCCGCCTCCTGGGTTCAGGCAATTCTCCTGCCTCAGCCTCCTGAGTAGCTGGGATTACAGGCATGCACCACCATGCCCAGCTAATTTTTGGTATTTTTTTTTAGTAGAGACGGGGTTTCACCATGTTGACCAGGATGGTCTCGATCTCTTGACCTTGTGATCCACCTGCCTTGGCCTCCCAAAGTGCTGGGATTACAGGCTTGAGCTGCTGTGCCCGGCCATTATTGTTCTATCTTTTTGGCCAAGCCTAGTATGAGAATCTTAGGAAGGCAGACTTTTCATTCCAGGTAAGATTCATTTCACAAAATTTAGAGTTTATGCACAGATCATATGGCATTGCTGAAGTGACATAGTTCTTGCTGACAGGTTTTATCTTGGTTGGTTAGTTGGTTGGTTGGTTGGTTGGTTGGTTAGGTGGTTGGTTGGTTGGTTGGTTAGGTGGTTGGTTGGTTGGTTAGTTGGTTGGTTGGTTAGTTGGTTGGTTGGTTAGGTGGTTGGTTGGTTGGTTGGTTAGTTGGTTGGTTGGTTGGTTAGTTGGTTGGTTGGTTGGTTTGTAATATTTCTTTCCCAAAAATACAGACTTAGTGTTAAATAACAAAAACACAAACAAATCTCAGTTCTGAAAGGGCTACAGAAAGCTAATGTGTAAGATTTTGGCTACATCAAAAAGTTGATAGAAAGTAGTCTCAAATTCTATTCCACATGGCACTATCTGAAAAAGAGAGCATGATTTTTTGTTCTGGAAGGATCTGGGGAGCGTAGTATCCAAAACCAACCTCTTGATGGCATGTTTTTTCCTGCTGAGTTGGATTGTGAACAACTGACCTCCGAGAAAGGCTCAAATCAAGATTCTTTTTATTCTTAATTTCATGTCTGTCTTATGTCTTCTAATAATCATATGTCTCTGCTAGTATTTATAGCAGGCAAAACAATAAAAGACTATTATTTCTTGGGAGAAATGACGTTGCTGCACAATTGTAAGTCATGAGGGTTTACTATTTGTTCCATGGTTTCACATTTTGAAATATTCAATATGAATTTTGAATTTTAATATTTGCAGTAATGAAATAGTTAACTTTCATAGCATTGTTTCCGTGTTTGTTATTTTGGAGTCTGAAACTTAGAAAAAGTCAACACATAAAAATGTCTCATCCTGTTCCCTGAAAAAGCCTTTCATTGCTGCTCTTATCTTTTACATGTGAAGTATTTACTTACGGGTAGAATACACAACAGCTTCAGAAACTGGTTACTTGTAGAGGGGAGGGAATGCAGAGGAAGGAATGAGTGCACTGCAGCTGTAACTGTTATAATTTATTTTTCTATTTAAAGGAAATGTGAAGTAAATAAAGCAGAAATGTTGGATTAATTAAACTCTGGAGTTGTTAACAAAATCATACCCATTCTACTGGATGATGGTTTAGAATAAATCTGATAAAGAGAAAATTCACATTCTTCCCTAAGTGAGTCTCCTGTGCAGCAACAACAGAGAAGAGAGAATTTCAGACTTTCTTTGCTTTTCAATCTATAAAGTGAAGAATATTTTATTTGGGTTTTGTTTTCCAGAGAAGGGTAATACAAGAAGGCTCAGATTACTCCAATTCGGAACATTTCTTATTGTATTATGATTATTTGACATCACTGTATATCTTAATCTGAGTCCCTCTCAGAAAACAGAGCTAAGACAAGGCTTGCATGCAAGTAATTAGATCAGAGATGCGATCCCAGGTAGCAATAATAGATAGCAGGCTAGAGTTAACCAGGGAAGGAGGGGAAACTCATACAGGTGAGATCACTAAGTTGGTCACCATTGTAGGTCACTAGAATTCGCTCTAACCAGATTCTTTTGAGAAGCCATTAGAATGGGCCTCAGAATTGTCTGCTGGATAGATGGCTAGGGAGTATTATGCATCAGCTCTCATTCCCTATGGATCAAGTTTTCCTCCTGGGGATGTTAACTCAACTGCACTTCCAGGTTGAGGCAAAGGTGAATGCCAGGCAGCTACACCTTAGCCCTGTGGCAGAAAGCCAAATAAATGTGACGTAGCTGTGGAGGGAGAGAGACACCCCAGAGGGTGACTAAGAAGTGGGCTGAGAGGGTGTGAAGCAGGACACAGTGTACCAAGTATACTGCCTAGCCTGCAGTATGTTGAAGGACGTGGCAGAGAAAGAGAAAATGAATAAAATTCTGACTTGGAGTATGATTTGGACATAGACTTAATGAATATCTTGCTTTGACTTATTTCAAAAGGTTCTGAGGACAGTGGACTAGTTGCCCCTCAGGTGGGAGCAGGTCTGGTCAGATATGGTGATGTGGACTCTTCCGTAAGAAAGTTCGGTAGTAGCCTTCCGGCCAGCTGTGGTGGAGCCCAATGGGTGGCAAGAGACCAGAATCAGGAGTATGGGGGCCACCAGAAAAGGTTAACCTTTCTCTTCCTTTCTCCGCATTTCTCTCCAGGCCCATGGAGGCAGTAAGTTCTGGCTCTGTCTCCTCATTGGAGATGTTGAGGCCTGGGAGTGGGAGAAAGGAAGTATTCTCCCTCCATGTTCCCTCACTAGCTCCTCTTTAACTGGAGGGGGTCAACTACCAGGTCAGATCCCGACTCTCTCTGAACACATTTGTTGTATCATGAGGTTCTATGGATGGTATGTTTGTGTTCCCCCAGATTTACATGTTGAACACCCATCTTCCATATGATTGTGTTTGGACATGGGTTTTTTGGGGGGTTAATTAGGTCATGAGGGTGAAGTCCTCTTGGGATTAGTGCTCATATGGGAAGAGAGAGCATGAACCCTCTGTCTCTCTCTGTCTCTGCCCTGTGAGCATACAGAAAGAGGGCATCTGTCTGCACGCCAGGAATAAGGCCCTCACCAGGAACTGACTGTTGGCATCTTGATCCAGCTTCCAGAACCCTGAGAAGTAAATTTCTGTTGTTTAAGCCACCCAGCCTATGGTATTTGTTACAGAAGCCCATACTGAGTCAGACAGGATGAATCAGTAGGGGTGGGCCGGCCCCCTCACCTCACTCGTCTGCCTTCCTATCTTGGGAGTCAAGCATATCAGGTGGCTTAGATGAGGGTCCCTTGCTTGATTCTGCCTCCCAGTTGGTCAGGTGGACTTCAGGTCTCCTCTACAGACACTGGGTGTGAGGTGGGGGCACCTCTCCTAAGCCACATCCTCTAACTTGATGTCAATGGAGGTATCCTGGAATCTCACAGGTCTGGGGAAGATTGCCAGCCCCAGCTCTCCTGACCCCGTGCTGTTCCCATTGGCTGTGGATCCTTGTGTGAATCATTCCCTTGGAAGGGCCACTGGGGAGAGAAGGAGTCAATAGCGAGATTTGGGCATCATTGCTCATTTTACAGGACTGCCTGTGTAAACAGGTGGTCTAGAATTTAGGAGTTCTGAGTGCTGGATGTCTCTCCGTATACATTCCAGATGGAGATATGACTAACAACTTGCACGAATCTACAGCCTAAGGTAAATAAATATAAGGACAGGGAATGGAAATGTTGGTTGACTCACTCGGGAACCTGAAACTTCAAAACAGCTGCTCTTCTTATGAGCAAAGTGTGACAGACTGGAAGAAATAGACACAATCTCAGTAAGGATGTGGATTCTTTGAAAAACACTTTCAAACCACCTGAATCAGTTGGCATTTATAGAAAATTCCATCTAATCACTACAGAATACATCACTTTTAAATGCATGTGTTTTTTTTTTCTTTTCCAAGAAGGGTCCTATACTGGGCCATGAAATAAGTCAAAATAAAGATTTTGAGTGAAATGTTTTAGAGCCTGCTTATGATCACAACAGGATTGAATTTAAAGTCAATGAAAACAGAAGATCTAGAAAGCCTTAGAATATCTTAGAAGAGGCTGATACAGTCCAGAACTGTGGTTGCCCCAGAGAGAGTTAAGTGGAAGGGACATAAAGGAACTCTCTGGAGGAGGGAGATGGTTTGTCTTGATGGGGCATTGGCTCCACAGGTGTGTGTATTTGTCAAAAGTCACTGAATTGTACACTAAAGTAATGTGCATTTTACTGTGTATAAATTTCATCTTGATTACAAAAATAACTGATGCATTTTCTAGAGCTCTTGCTGACTAAGATGCTGATACTAAGACACTGGCAAATGTCCCAGATGACCTTATGTGTTCATTTGTACCTGTCATCATAGCGTAATTATTCATATTCCCTTCCATACCCGAAAGCGTCTTACCCTGTGGTCACTCTGCCTCTGGTGGCTTGGTTACTAAGTAGGGCCTAGAGGAGGAAGGTGCCTCCAATACCCATTGGAAGCAGGAGTGGTCAAGTCTCCGTCCAAGTTGGACATTAGATGTGACTACTCTGGGAGGGGAGCTGGGCTCGGCTTTGTTTGAACAGTGATTAATATTGGGAGACAGATCTCATTGGTTTTTTTATAACCATGACTTTGGGGCCCTCACTCAAGGAAATCTAAAGCATGCGGTAAAAAAAACAATGGATTAGCCCAAAATGAGATGTAAAATTGGCACACAAGCAACATGGCCCCATGTCCAGGATTGTGAGTGATAGCAGATCAAAGACTAGAAGGGGCCCTGGGAAGCAGAAGAGTCCTGTGCTCACCGGGAACGGCCCAACTGAGTGAGCTGTCAGGAAGACCTGGACCACGGGTAGCCTCTAATCACAGAGAAGGGCATGGGATCAGGAAGTGATCTCGAAATGGACTTAGGATTGTTAGAGGGGGACACCCCATCCTCAAGAAGAGGCAGAACCTTCAGAACTGGAGAGGAACCTTCAGAACTGCTTTGAGACTCAGACAAGAGGCTGACCATGGAGGAAGGAGAGAAGCCTGCTGGAGGCTGGGGGACCTGGGCCAAGTCAGTGGAGAAGCCTCCAGGGATGGCTAAGCGACTGGTGTGTCATGGACACTTTGAAGGTGGGGACTTGCAGGCCAAGGCTCATACACGAGGCAATCCAGTTTTAAACTGTGAGGTGAAGGGAGAAGATGCCGGATTTGTGGGGACTTTTTTAATCTAATAGAGGTTGAATAACTGGTTGTTTTAAGGGTTATTATAGATGTGTTCATTAGTAGATTATAGTGACGGGTAAATGTAACAGATTTTGCATCTCAAACTTTACAAGTCACTGAGACACCAAGAAGGACCCAACATAAACATGAAACCCAGCTGCCCACGCCCAGGTCCTATTCCCTTCCATGGGAGCCTCTGGCCACGGTCTCTTCCTGAGTTAATCTTACACAGTCTAGCAGTGTTCTTCAATTTTGACTTGTGCATGAACTGTTCTCAAAGGAAAAATGCTTGCTGACTCCCCAAAAGTGTTAAATTCCTTGCATTTTAATGTTATATAAATATACATTTATTATCCTGTTATTTAAGCACATGAAAATGTAAAAAAAGAAGCATAGATACAAATTCCTTATACTTAATGGCTCAAGTTCCTTATGAAACCACATGGACAAAGTCGTATTCATGTGATGCATTTATGATTTGTGGGAAATTGTGTGCCTGGTTATGAGCGACGTCTTCACCAATTCTCCCAGTGTCCCCATTTTACCTCTTACACTGTTTACATAAAGGGCTGGGACTTCATTTACCTCCCTTGGAACAAATGTGTTAGGTACACTGCTCTTTTCTCGTTAGTTTGTAAGCGAATTGAATGCAATTAATAAAACTGTGACACAATCTCAGACATGTACATAGGGAGCGTGTGACAGTGTCAGCATACAGTAGTTAGACACGTGCTCCAGGAGATGCTGACGTTCACCGCATTATGTCATCACCATCTCAGGTTTTACTAAGGAGGAAACTAACCTCCAAAAGCTCAGTGATTTAAAGCAACACTTGCTCATTGGCTCGTAATTCTGTGGATTGGTAATTCAGGCTGAGCACCGTTGGGCAGTCCTTCTACTAGACTTGCCATGGCCTTCTCGTGCGGCTGTGGTCACTGGCTCATGGAGGGCCTCACTCACGGGTTTGACAGTTGGCTGGGATGGCTTAAGTCCAGCTTCTAGCTGACCAGCCCTGCCTTCTTCCCATGGCTGGTGAGTTCCAGAGTCAGCAAGAGAAGACAAACCCTAAGGGTCAACCCTTCTCCAGCTACTGCTCATGCCATATTTGCTGGTGACTTATTGGCCAAAACAAGTAGGGTGACCAAGTTTAGCTTCCAGGGAGAAATAGACTCTTATCTCTCAATGGGAGAAAGAACAAAACTTTACAACTATATTATTTTTTAAACATGCCAAAGTTATAAAAGTAAAATCTTCAATTAAAAAAAATTGTTCAGGCTAGGCAGGGTGGCTAGTGCCTGTAATCCCAGCACTTTGGAAGCAGAAGCAGAAGTATTCCTTGAGGTCAGGAGTTCAAGGCCAGCCTGGACAATCTAGCAAGACCTCCCTCTCCAAAAAAATAAAAATAAAAAGTACACAAATAAAAATATTCATAGTCTATTTATGGACCCCTGAAAATGCTTTTTTAAACATGCTTCATAATGAACACTGAGGAAAAGGAGTCCTTATGCAAAGAACCCTCTCCGTGGAAAAGAACGAGCACATCTTGTTGCTCTATGTGATGTTCCAAATGACACTTAGAGGTAGACAACTGATCCTTAAGATTAAGTAGTATTTGGGCTCAAATGCTACCAGGTAGCTCTTTGCTATGTGATGTTAGAAAACGTAAGGCGTAGGGGAAAGATCTTAATTTCTGGGTTGTCACTAATGGTCTTCAGAGACAGAGGGAGGGCCCCAAACATAGCAGGAGATGAGACAGTTCAGATCACTGATGACTCACTGCTCAGGTCCCCCACAGCTTAGGGGAAGCCTTGGGAGTTAGGGAAGTTGTGGGTGAGGGCTGCGGGAGAAAACGAAGCTTTGGTGTCAGGCAGAAGGGCTGAGTCTTTCTTGAGGTCAGGTCAGGGAAGCCACAGCTAGATCACTCCTCAGGCCAAGGGCTGTGGAAAAAAAATCTACAATCATTCCTGGCGTTAAAAGATTTTTAATTGTGATATATTTTTTTTCCAAGAGAGACAAAGCCCAAACCTCGGTTCTGCTTATATGCCAAACCTGCTGGTCCTGGACAGAGGTGGTGGGCTGCCCACCAGCTCTGCCCACAGCAAATGTTAGGAAAAATTTTCATGTTCACCAGGGGAAATGTGGCCGCCCCACAGCCACTGGGTCTAGGCCAGATAAAGATAGAGTACGGGAAGCACTGTGGCATGTGCTATTTATTTATCACTGAGCTCTCTGGGACACTGAAGTGAAGTTTGAGTTGCGTAAAAAAGCCTTCTTGCCAGTTTCTGGGAAATTATCCTGCATGTTGCAGAACGAAAGACCCAGATCCAAACTCACAGGTTTACAGGCTCAGGGAGAACATGCTCCGAGGTCAGTCATGTTCTGGATGTTCAGAGACATTCTACTAAACTGTCCCCCGCTGTGTCATAACCATAGCCACATGTGGGCTGCACAGGCAGTTTGAAGGTCCAGGATGATCTACGTGGGAATGACTGTGCCTCAGCAACATCCCTCAGCTCTACCAACCAGGCAGGGAAGTCTGGCACCGGAGAGGAGGGCATGTCATGGGACTGTGGGACCTCACAGTCCACTGAGGACACCAGGAAGAAGCAGCTATAGGGCATGTTTGTGAACAGGTTTCCATGGCGGGCAATGGAAACTCAGCCCCTCGGAGAAGCTGTGAGCAGCTCGCCTGAGAGGGCAAGGAACCTGGGGACTGGACTACCACCTCCCACTTGCCTTTGGCTTAGGGTGGCTTCCATGGTGTTAACTCCGTGGCATCCTGGCCTGCCTCGTGCCATGGATGGGCACACTTCTGGCTAACAACTGTCTTCGAGGGGATGGTTGTGAGCACCTGCAACAGACGGCTGTCTGTGGAAGGGAACAGGGCAGGCTGAGGGAACAGAGGTGGGGGACTGACTGCTTCTGCCACATCCTGCCCAATACCAGCAATGCCCTAGGGGGTGGCTTTTCTGTCTTACGGTTTAATTAGGTTAGCGTGTTGGCTAGCTAGTGAGTTGCAAGTCACTGGAGTTTGGGGTCATGCCTGTAGTGTAAACTAGACTGTTTTGACTGATCTGCTTGGAAATAAATTCAAATGGACTAACTCTCTGCCAGCGGATACAGAACAAAAGCTTTTTTCTTGGTGGAAGTAAACAAAGTGGGTAGAAGTTTTGCCTGGTGGGCAGGGATATCGACAATCCAACGCCGACAACAGGAGCACAGCATGGCGGCTACAAGTATGGACTCGGGTTTGAATCCCGGCTCCCCATTTGCTAGTGCTGTGTCTTGGGAAGCTGGCTTGTGTCTCTAGGCTTTGATTTCCTCATCAGTAAGATAGAATAGTGATAATAGTGGGTCCTGAAGGTCAGTTAATATTTGAATGCATTTAGAATACTGTATTGTGATTAAGGGCTTATTAATCACAAACAACTGAAGACAGAAACTAAGAATTCACCGCTTCCCAAGAAGTCCAGAAATTGTGGACCCAGGTGTTGGCCCAGCCCTCAGGGAAAACCGCAGGAGAAAGCTGTGTGAGCCGACAGACATTTCCCAGATTTCCCTTACAGCACGCCACCTTTCCCCCTTCACAATCTAACCGAGAGACCAAATAATACAGAAAGAAAGAATCGCTAAGTGTAACTTGACTGGCTCTCCAGAGTTTGGGGTGTAAGCACCTTCCTCTAGCCACTTCTCAGCGTGCACTGAGCCCATCTGCTGCCAATGACACAGAGTTAATAGCCTCCAGAGAAGTCCATCCCATGCCCCTCATAACCTCTCACCTCCTTTCCCCCAAATTCTCCAACCTCCCCACTTACGTGTCCAGGGATCCCAGAGCAATCACATGGTTCTGTCCTTGTGAACACAGCAATAGGGTCAGCTGGAATCAAAAACATTTTCATCTCCACTTGGGTCCAGGCCTTAATTTTCAGGAAATGGTTTCTGGATGTTTGTTTTTTCCCTCAAATATGAGAAAGATAAATGGAGTTTAGTAGAATGTCTCTGCCTCTTTTGTGCATCATTTTGCTGTTTCTAAGAAGAGGTTACCTGCCATCTGTGCCTCTCCTTTCCTATGTATAGGGTTTTTTAGGGGCCAGGAGTTCAGTTCCTCTGACCAGGTATGGAGGCTCTGCATGCTTTCAGCTCTGTCCCAGGCTCTGGAGATGCGCTGTTGTGGACCATGGATCTCTCTGTGGTTGCCGGGTCATTCGTAAGTATACTGAGATGTAGAGTAAAGGCCTAATGTGAGTCACCTCTGATTTCCTCACCACTTAATCACTAAGGGAGTGGAAAAAGGAGACCCTTATCGAATGCAGTAAGCGGCCACCGCGGGTACACTTGGTAGCTCCTCCAATTAGCACACAGCTAAATTATTTACACAGGAGACAAAACTTTTTACCAAACCTGACTCAAAGAGGAAACTGAATTGCCTAATTCAAAGAGGAAAGGGGGCAATTACATTTAAAAATTTTTAGACTCATTAACTGGGAGCAGAGTTTCTTTTTCTGAGATCAGGTTTTGATAAGGCAGAAGCCAGGAGGGAGAAGGCATGGAACCCTTAGCTACAGAAGGGTGTGGTGCCCGTTTTGTGGACAAGAGAGTGGTGCAGATCACTTGGGATGTGGAGTCATTATTGAACATGCCAGAGAAAAACTCCCACCATTAACGATTTGTTCTGGGGCTGTTTGCAAGGATAAACAGCTTCTTATCAAACGCTTCCCATCTGCTGCAGTTCCTCTGTTCCAGAAGAGATTGTACCAACATATGGATTCGCTCTTCTTCTTAGGAGTGTTCAAACTGAGGAAATGAAAAGAAAAAAAAAATCCTTGCTTCAGGTCAGGAAATAAATTGGCCACTCCTCAAGAATGCTGCCTGATGCTCAGCCCAGCAGTGAGCAGGGCTTCGGTTCCATCGTCCGCTTTTGAGATCTGTGTGGAAGGTCAGGAAGGAGAAGGAGTATGTGTCTGAAAAGGGAGTCACACAGGTTAATTTGGGAGGTGTTCAGCCTTCCTTCTTAGGAGCTGAACTTGGATGCTTGCTATTAAAATTTTGTTATCCAAATGGAATTTAACCAAATATTCCAGAGTAGTACTTTGTATTTTCATATATCCTAGAAAAGTCTATAAATACAAGACGTGAGAGCACCAGATAGCACACCTGTGCTGCAGGTCTCAGAGCTGCCTACATCCAGAGCACAGAGGTGAGGCTCTGGTGTCAGATGGACCTGGGTTTTCCTGCAAACGTTGATACTTTGAGATGTGTTATCTTTAACCAGTTGTGTTAGTTTCCTGAGGTTCTATGTTTTTCACCTGTAAACGGAGATGGTAACTGTGTCCTCCCCAAAGAGTTATTTTTGAAATTTAATCTGATAATTCATATACAGAGCCTGATATATCCCCTGATACTTAAGACACCCAAGTTCAAACCACGTCGTTGATGAAGCTCAACACCTCTTATGCGTTATCTTCTTTGACTGTGAAGAAAGGAGGGAAGAAAAGGTACTTCTGTGTTGTTTCTCACGTTGAGATGGGTGAATAAGCACAAAAGCGGGGTGGTTCTTGTCTCTAGCCTCTCTCACAGGACTCACAGCCTCAGTGTTTCACTGATACCTCTCTTTCACCCTTCATCCCCTCTGTGCACATCTTTAGAGAGAGCTGTTTGAAACCCAACACTTACTTCCCAGTTTTCAAGACATACTGTTATTTATTTAAGAAGCCATTATAGGTAATGTTAGGGACAAAGGTGCTCTTTGTGTTGAGTAAATTTTCACTGAGGTCCTGGGAAAGTGGTAAAAATGAAAAAAGATAATTCTGGCTGATGAGAAAAGCTGGCTGCCTTTAAACATTTAAAGTCCCTTTGAACTTCAGAGTTTAAACTTTGAGGTTTAAAGCAATTTGAACTTATTTTGGGGAGTAGTTCTTTTTATGGCTTTTGTTCTTGAATTTGTTGAGCTTCTTGGGTCTCTATTTTCATTCATTTTTATAATTTCTGCCCATTTCAATATTTTTATTCAAATATTTTTTCAATATATTTGAATTTGTGTAATTGCAAGCTCCAAAGGGGGTTTTGAAAGATCATTTAGCTTCCCTATGGTGAAGAATCGGCAGGCATGGTGGGCAGGGGATAACGTAGATGGTGGGGAGCGGTTTATGCATCGGAACACTGCTGTAGGAGTTTAGGTGAGTGATGAGCACAGTGACACTGACCAGGGCAATGCCAACAGAGAGGAAGAGAATTCAGCTGATCTGAGTGATATCTGTAAGGCAAACTCATGGTTTTTGTAGTTGTGGATGTGAATGAGCTCAGCCATGGTGAACTGTATATTCTGAGTAGGAGAGAAGCTTGGACCAGGCATTCAGCAATCAACATTAACTATCCGGGCAGAAGAGGAGCCTGCAGGAAAGTGAGAAAGCCAGGAGAATATGTTCCCACAAACTAAGGAAAGAAAGTGCTTCCCGAGTCACAGAGTGGTCAAAAGTGAAGCAGAAAGCATTCTCTTGACTCCATCTTTGCACCCAACATGCAAACCTGCCCCTTGACTATGCTTTTAGCCCTAGAGATTTTTCACTCCATCTGCAGACTTTCTCTCTCCTTTGACTTGAATTCAATGTACGTCTCTGCCTTTCTCCAGCTACCTCCCTGTTCTCATCTATCTTCATCTTTTAATGTTAATCTCTTTCTCTATCTCAAAGAAAACTTGCCTGAAACGTTGTTATGGATCTTCCAATTCACAGAAGTCCTTTTTCTACTTCATAGTCAATAACATTTGGAGAAAAATTAATACAAATCAAACTGACAACTGAAACCACACAATGTAAAAGTTGTCATTGACCGAAACTTTGAATAGAAGCATTTAAAGCATCATCTCACTCTGTGGGGAGATGACCCTTGGAAGTGTGATTTGGCTTCTTTAAAAAAGTGAGATAGGCCGGGCGCGGTGGCTCAAGCCTGTAATCCCAGCACTTTGGGAGGCCGAGGCGGGTGGATCACGAGGTCATGAGATCGAGACCAACCTGGTCAAAATTGTGAAACCCCGTCTCTACTAAAGATACAAAAAATTAGCTGGGCATGGTGGCGCGTGCCTGTAATCCCAGATACTTGGGAGGCTGAGGCAGGAGAATTGCCTGAACCCAGGAGGCGGAGGTTGCGGTGAGCCGAGATCGCGCCATTGCACTCCAGCCTGGGCAACAAGAGCGAAACTCCGTCTCAAAAAAAAAAAAAAAAAAAAAAAAAAA
>CM052653.1:3900727-3959304 GCA_028533165.1 Leontopithecus rosalia | reverse complement strand
CTGTTTACAATAGCAAAGACCTGGAACCAACCCAAATGCCCATCAATGATAGACTGGACTGGGAAAATGTGGCACATATACACCATGGAATATTATGCAGCAATCAAAAATGACGAGTTCGTGTCCTTTGTAGGGACATGGATGAATCTGGAGAACATCATTCTCAGCAAACTGATGCAAGAACAGAAAATGAAATACTGCATGTTCTCGCTCATAGGCAGGTGATGAACAATGAGAACACATGGACACAGGGAAGGGAGCACTACACACTGGGGTCTATTGGGAATAGGGGAGGGACAGTGGGGGGAGAGCTGGGGAGGGATAGCATGGGGAGAAACGCCAAATGTGAGTGGAGGGGGGGAAGGCAGCAAAACACACTGCCACATGTGTACCTATGCAACTATCTTGCATGTTCTGCACATGTACCCCAAAGCCCAAAATGCAATAAAAAAATAATTAATTAATTAATTAAATAAAAAAGAAGTTATTTTTTCTTTTTTCTTTTTCTTTTTATTTATTTTATTTTATTTTATTTTTATTTTTATTTTTTATTGCCCCTCTAGGGGCAACGGCCCCTAGAGGTTGGAGGACTGATGGTTTCTTCCAGGCTTGCTTTCATTAAAAGAGTTACTCATAATTTAGCTGCATGATCATGGAGACGTATTTTACAAATTAACCTTAACTGCTTTGACTTAAAAAAGGGAATCTGATCTTTCTTAGAACACATTTTTCCAGACAGGATGCCAGTGTCAATGGCAGCTATGCTGAGTCATCAATGGCTTGGTAAAGACTAATGATCAAAGCTAAAAATTAACATAGAGAAAACTAACATTTTCTCTAACAACTTCAGGCACCACTTTTTGTTATTCATACAATTATAATTTACAATTGCTCGAGCCAAAAACCTGGAAATTATTCTTGGTTATTCTTTTTTCTCTACCCTTGATGTTGTCACAAGATCCTCGGGGTATTACTTTGCCAGCCAGAAATCTCTGTGGCCAGCGGCACCTTCTGCCTATTTCTCATCCCCACTGGGCTTGTTCTGCCCCCTCAGCCCAAGCTACTGACCCAGATCCCACACCTGCCTAGGGTGATCCAGGCGCAGAGTGGCAAGGGGTCTGTGGGCGAGCAAGCGTGGGGTCCAGCCACTGCACACAGCCAGGCACACAGGCTGCTGTGACAGGGCGAGCAGTGCCAGCACAGGCGTCAGCTCTGTGTGAGACTGCAGCTGGACCAGCTGTACTGTACGCGGCTTATGCTGTGGGCACCTGCATCTGGACAAGGGGAACATGGTGGTGCCTGGGAGCTTAGAGACTCCGGGAACTGCAGAGCCCCAAAGAGGGTGTCACAGCCCTTGGCTTGGGGAGTCCCTAGGTCTGAGCACAAAAGGGCCACAGCTCTTCTCTCTTCTTATCACCCACTATGTGGCAAAGCGGCTGGCGTGTTTCAGCCCTGTTTGTGTTACAGCTCTTTCAGTCCTGCCATTCGATGGCTCTCAAGTTCTTATCCCACATCCAGGAAGAATAAGGTGCATGGAAAACTGGAGGGTGAGCAAGGTGGAGAGGAGCTTCATTTTGACAGAACAGCTCTCAGGAGATCCGAAGTGGGCAGCTCCTTTCTGCAGCCAGGTCCACCCAATGAGCGCCCAGCTCTCAACGGAGAGGACATCCACAGTAGGTAGCTCCTTTCTACAGCTGGTAGTCCTGACCTCTATTCTAGTTTTGCTGAGTTCAGGATTTTTACAGGCTCACAAGGGAGGAAGTGCAGGCTGATTGGTCCATGGGTGGCCAGGGGTGGGCCTGGAAAAACACCATCGGCTCTCACTCCTGGCTGCGGACTCTACCTGGAACTGACAGCCTGGTCCCCATGCTTCAGGCCGTCCCCGGTTTGAAGGTGGGGCTTCACCAGGGACCCCTCCCTTTGCCACCCAGGAGTTTGTCTGCCTCCTGCCTCCAGCCATCAATCATGTTGTCCACAGTGCCCAGGCTATTCGTGGCAAGGGGCACCTGCAGGCCCATGTCTAGCCACCTCGGTGCCCCCTCAGCCTCCCTCCCATGCTCATCGGCACCCAAAGTCCAGAGGGGACCGAGGTGGCAGGGGGCCGGCGAGTCAGCACTGCCCTGAGCATGTGCATACCTGGCGAGGTTGTGACAATGCCCAGGCTTGGCCACAACCTTGGTCCACCCCAGAGTGGGCACCGGGAGCTGTGAGAGGCCAGGCAGCAGGTGCAGGCATTTCTGAGCCTGTGGGAGAAGGAGGGTTTCCTGGGCCCCTGAGAGTACAAGAATTGCGAAGGAGCTATGTGACTTTTGACAAAGGCATGCCGAAATTTACTGACCCACCACGCTGTGTTTTACTATGGATTTTTCTGTCCATACTATATGCTCGCTGAGGGCAGGAGTCCGGTTCGTGTCATTGTTTCCCCAGCGACTGGAACGACACCACACCTGGTATATAATAGGTACTCCACAAATGTTGGGAGACGCTGGAAAAAAGTCACAAATACCAAAGCCCCTGACTGTCTTAAGTCTCCAAGTATTTAGAGGGAAGTCCGAGAGCATTCACCAGCCAAACGCTGCTGCCTGGGAGGCCTGTGCTACCGGAGGCCGGCGCTAGGACGCGGAACCCCTGGCTCTCTGCAGCCCGCGGCCTGCTCCACCATCTCTGCTGTCTTTCACCTGAGCCCAGAGCAGCTTCAGAATCTGAAACGGACGCAGCACGCGCCTCACCCAGGTCCCCTCAGAAGCCCCTTTTCTGTGTGTTTCCAGGGTCCTGGTCCCAGGCTTGCCTCCCTTGTTAGCACCAGCTTCTGCTCACCAGACGTTGGGAAGCTTCACCTCCAAGCTGCGGTGGCACCAGGAGACATAATAAGACAGTAAGAGGGGAGGGGAGGGGAGGGGAAGCAGGGATTGAACCTGCCTTCCTGATTGTTAGCGGCCTTCCTTTTTTCTCTTTCCACACAAGTACAAATGGGCAGGTAGGTCTCAGGGTGAGAAAACTCACAGAACTGAGCTGACCCCACCGGGATTCCCCGGGTATCTCTGCAGAGATTCCAGGCCTCGGTCTCCACCCCGCCCCCCCGGAATAACACGCACAGCCAGTGAGGCAGCTGGGCCCTGGGAGTGCCCTAGGAGGACCAGTCCAGCCGACTGCAGAGGAAATATCACCTTCGAGGGTGATTGTCCAAGTTTCCAGAGAGTTCTGTGGTCTGCACAGGCCTCCCAAGGCTGGTACACCCAGGCTCATTTCTTTTAAACACAACCACAGCGTTTCCCTTTCTTGCTGCTCTACATTGAGTTGTCCATGCCTGAGCTCTACTTTCAGGCATTTAACTCTTTAGCGGGGGAAAAAAGTCACCAGAAGACACTCACACACGTGCCCGGCTCTGACTATGAGCCGTGGTTATCATCTGGGAACTGTGAGAAATATCACGTGGTGGTTCCCTGTCTGGCCAGCCCTTCTGGGGGTGGGGGTGGGGGAGGCTCCATAACCAGGAAGCGGTGGGTGGACAGCGGGAGGCCCAGAGGGTGAGTCACCCTGTTCGCTGCCTTGCGGTCACAGACCCTTGGCTATTGTCACTGCCTCTAGGGTGAGTTACACTCTGAGCCTTGGTGCCTCTGGGGCTCTGCAGAGCTGAATTTCTCCCAGTCCACTGGGCTGGGACATTTGTTCCTAATCTTTCACCCACTTCCCACTCTGCAAGTGACTGGAACTTCCCACTGGGGGTGCAACCACAAGCTGAGAACTGCCAACTTAAGGAAGAACTATTTTTGCTTTTGAAGACTTCAACATAGAGAAGGGAAGTGTTTATATTGTTGGCATTTGAATTATGAGCTGAGCAGCCTTCTGCGGACATTATGGGTAATCCATTATCTCTGGGAATCAAATAATATTTCCTCAGCTCCTTGGCCAAAGGCTCCCAGGCAATTCAATGCCAGGGAGAGAAGGGACACAGAGCAGTTGTCCAAGTTCCAAGGAAGGGGGAAAGAGGACGCGCAGTGAGCTCAGATGGCTCTGCTTTCAGGCAAGGAAAAGCAATCTTCCATGACTGCGATGATAGTGCTCCCCAGACAGGGAACGTGCAGCGGTGACCTGTGGCTCACAAGCCTCAGACGGGAAGCCCACACTTACAGACCCATCAGCCCTGTCCCACTCCATCTCTCAGGGTCCACACCTTGCCTGAATCTAAGATACCCAAAGGCCAGCGATGCCCTTTCCGTGGGTTGCCTGAAACTCTCAGCTGGGTCTAACCCCTCACCGTGCTGTTGAGACGAAGCACTGTGGCCAACTGCATCTCACGCTAGGAAGCCTGAGAGCTCCGAAAGCAGAGGCCAGCCCTAGAGCTGTTCCTCCGGTAGGCAGCACCAGGCAGGGGCATAGTTCGTGGCCTGCGGGGCAATGTGAGACCAGCCAGGCGGAATCCTGGGAAAGCAGGATCCACGGAAGTCTTCAAAGGGTCAGTGGATGTCTCCACTTCCCAACTGCAAGGCTTGGGACATGAGAGAGAAGGATAGAATTTTCTGGACAGAGCTGTAATGAAGTAGCACCATCAGCTTCCTCTCCCCAAGGCCACCTCCCAGCCATCCCTCCTGCTCCTTGAGAGTGAATCCTCGGCACCACCAGCTGCTTCTATCGCCTGCAAATCCCTTTGCTGTTCCCATCTCACAGGAACTGCTTTTCCCTTCAGTTTAGCCATTCAGCTGCTGCGTAAGCACTCATGAGAGCTGTTCGCTTCACCAGCTTCCTCTCCTGAGGGTAGACTGAGCCCGGGAGGCCATGCAGCTTCCCACAGTGCCCCCACTGGGTTGAGATGGAGCCAGGATTTGGACCGTGGCAGTTGGATGCCGAACTCATCACCAGGCTCCTGGGAGCACAAGGGAAAGACCTGGATTGGGCTGGATCCCTGGGGGAGGGAGACTGTAATCCTGCTCCTGTTTTCTGTCTTTCTGATCTGTTCGTTTCTGACATTGGTTTTTTCCCGTAGCACCCTCACCACCATCCCGTCAAATGCAAGTGATCTTCGAGCTCCACGCTGAGACCTATCCTGTGTGACCCTCCTTAGAGTCTTGCAGCTTCCATAACAAGTGTCCACATACTTGGTGGCTTAAAATGACACACGTTTATTCTCCTATCATGGTGGAGGCCAGAGGCCTGTGATGAGGATGAGTGGGCTAAAATCAAGGTGTCAAGATTGTTTCCCGCAGGAGGGCCACGGAAAGCATTGCTCCCTGCCTCTGTCAGCTTCGGGTGGCTTCAAGTGCCCCTTGGCTCATGACTGCATCACTGACCTCTGCCTCCATGCTCACGCGGCCTTCTCCTCTCGCTGTGTCAAGTCTCCCACTTTTAAGGACCCTCGTGTTTGCATTCAGAGACTATCTGGTGAACCCAGGATAATCCCACCATCGCAAGAGCCTTAATTTAAGACTCTTATTTTGGGGCTGGGGGAAGCACACAAAGTAACATTCACGGTTCCAGGGATTAGGATGTGGAATCTTGGGAGAACTTTTTTTTTTTTAGATGGAGTCTCACTATGTCTCCCAGGCTGGAGTGCAATGGCATAATCTCAGCTCACTGCAACCCCCATCTCCTGGGTTCAAGCAATTCTCCCGTCTCAGCCTTCTGAGTAGCTGGAACTACAGGCACATTCCACCACGCCCAGCTAATTTTTGTATTTTTAGTAGAAATGGGGTTTCACCATGTTTGGCCATTCTGATCTCAAATTCCTGACTTCAGGTGATCTGGCTGCTTTCTCAGCCGCCAAAATTGTTGGGATTACAGGTGTGAGCCACTGGGCCTGGCCGTGGGCAGCGTTTTTTTAGTGTACCTCAATCCCCAAATCTATTGCTTCACTCCTCACTTTTACACTGAACTGCAGAGCTGAATTCTCCCAGCCAACCAGCTACCCTGGATCAGGAGGGAAGGTCTGGACCTGCCACAGTCCACACCCTCTGCATTACATTCCATGTATGATCCTGAGCCTTGACGTCACAGTGACACTGGAGGACAGGTGCAAGGTGCTCCTCCGTGAGGAGGCACTGGCGTGCCCCAGGGAAGTCTGGGATAGCAGGTATATGGGGTATTCGGCCTCCTGGCTTGATCCGCGTAGTCTGTTTCCTTGCTTTGCCTGTTCATTTGTATTGCAGACCTCCTCTTGGGGCTGGAACTGTCTGCAGGCTCTGTCTTGTCTTGGACATCTCATGCATAATAATTTTCTTGCTCTCACAAAATCTGGAGGGAGAGAGGGAGTCCCCCTCACTGTGCATGTGACACTCTTGGTATAAGCCACAACAAAAGGCACCAGGGAAGCAAAAGATTCTGGAGAGCAATAGAAAGTAATTCATGGTTGGGTGCGGTGGCTCACCCCTGTAATCCCAGCACTTTGGGAGGCCACGGTGGGCAGATCACAAGGTCCAAAGATCGAGACCATCCTGGCCAACATGGTGAAACCCTGTCTCTACTAAAAATACAAAACTTAGCTGGGCGCGATGGTGTGTGCCTGTAGATCCAGCTCCTCAGGAGGCTGAGGAGAGTCGCTTGAACCCAGAGGCAGAGGTTGCAGTGAGCCGAGATGGCACCACTGCACTCCAGCCTGGAGACAGAGCAAGTCTCCTTCTCAAAAAAAAAAAAGTGATTCATTCCCAGTGTGGAGTCTGTGTGTCAGGAGGGAAGCACGAAGGAGTCATCTGCCCCGGTCCCCAGCCAGCTTGGCCTCCCACACACATAGCGAAGATGCATCTCTCTGGAGCGGCGGGGCCCTGGCCACTCCCCACAGGTGCTGTGAATGCAGGTCCACTTTTGTAAGTGTTGGATGACATCTGGACTTTTGGCTCTGTTGGCTCAGCCACATGCCAGGAAATGAAGTATTCCTGCAAGGAAGGGGTTTGCGCCTGTGCACGTGGCGTGGGAGAAATCCTGGAGCTGCGGAGAAAGTCGTGCATTGTGAGACTTGCCATTCTTTGTGGCTTCTGGGAGCTGGGCAGTAGGAAACTGCAGCTGTCTAGATAGCGTTAGGAAATTATCTGAGTTTCTATGATGAAGGGAAGGCAAATGAAGCCACATCTTACCCCACTGGTGTCATTAAAGGTGTTTCTCTTTTCTTTAGCAAGAATCTAATGTTGTCTCTAAAAGAAATGGAAAGTTCTCACCACGAAGCCTCGTTTTGATTACTCCTATAACTTTGCATGAATGTAACCAAATGCTTGCTGTCAAACTTCACCTACTCCTGGTTTCTAAATCCTAATTCACTGTTAACAGAACCCACTGTGAACTAGCTAGCTCCTTACTGGAAAAGTCACCAAACCCACAGTGCTGAAAAGTAGTCATTATCACGTATGCTTTTGATTCCGATGGGGCTTTGAGTGAAACATGCCCATTCTTCTCGAGTTGGCCTCTCTGCTCCCACATTTTTCTGAAACCAGCACTAAAACCCTGGTAATTCAAAGCTTTTCTCTGCTTAGCAGCATTGCCCAGAGTCCCGAGGATGCTCCCCATGGACTGGAAACACGATTCTGCATCCTGCTTTAAGAATCAAAGAGTGCACCTGGAGGCTTTCCATTCTTTCCAGGGAATTTTATTTTATTAATGATTCTAAAAACTCAAGATAAATCAAAGGGTCGAGTAACATATCAAATGTCTAGAGAACAGATTCTCCACCAGCCAGGGCCTGTTAGATTCCTACAGGTAATTACACAGAGGAGGTAACTGGAAAGGGAGAGGGATGCCACTGCATTTGCTCAGCTTGACAGTTTCAGGATTATCCCCAGGGGAAAGGCCTACAGTGGTGACCGATTAATGAGCTTCAAACCCGCTGGTGATTGAAACAAATCAGAAGCTGCTTTGATAATTGTTGTACCAAACGGAAGACACCCTGATTCTGGGTGGGGAGGAAGAATGTTCCATGCTACTTTAGAATGAAATCTGTTTGAATTGGCTGAGCTTTCTGAGGTTGGCTAGCCTTCACAACTCCAAAGGCTGGAACACAGCTGTCCTCATTGTTAAGAACTAGAGAGAACACCTAGGAAAGTCATAAGCTTTGTAATCATACGCAGGAGGCTATGGTTCATGTACCTGAATATCCAAAAGAGAAATCTTCAGTCCATTCTCGTCTTCCCAGTGGCAAAGCCTCTTTCTCAGTTTCCTTCTAGAAAACTAGGGGACGGCTCAGAAGGGGATCTTCAGTCGGCAGGTGGAGAATCAGGTCTAGGAGCCTTCTGCACTGACCTTTGTCTCTTCTTCCGCTATCCTGGGACAGTGTGTCAGGGCTGGCCATGAACACCACTAGCTCCTCTGCAGCAGGTGAAGTCTCTGTGTAGAAATAGTTCAAATGTGGGTGAAGGGGAGGAAGGCAGCAAAACACACTGCCACGTGTGTACCTATACAGCTGTCTTGCAAGTTCTGCACGTGTACCCCCAAAACCTAAAATGCAATAAAAAATTAATAAAATAAAAAAATAAAAGAATTCATTTAGAAGTAAAAAAAAAAAAAAAAGAAAGAAATAGTTCTCACTTTGGGGTCCCCATTGGAATTACTTGAAGAGTTCTAAGAATACTGATGCCTGGGCCCTGTCTGGGGATCCTGATTTGCTTAGTCTGGGGCATGACCAGAATATGGTATTTTTAAAAGCCTCCCATGCCTCAGTGGAGCCAGAGTCAAGAACCACTGATTCTGGGACTCTACTTCTATAGCCTCCAAGTAGGGGTTTTTCCTATTAGAGACGTGGCCTTCTTTTACCTGCCCCAATGAGGGCACGCAGGACCTCCACGTCATCCTGGGAGCCACATCGTCAGTACAGCTAACCCCCTCCAGGGATCCCCCTGTTGCATGTGGGCGGGCACTGCTCATTCCCCACACTGAAAGAGAAAAGCTGTGCTCTCCCAGTGTGATTGACAGGTGCCAGGGCCTGGTCTGTTGCTTCCTGAAAACGGTAGAAAAGAAAAGATAAGGAGTGGAAGAGAATTACATGGTGCAGATAAACAAATGTAAAATGGCCCTGAAAATGTCTTTTGTGGGGCATGAGGCTGACACATTAGGAAGCCCTATGAAGAAAACAACCTAAAATTAGGAATACTAAGTAGCAAGGGAGTCTTGGGAGGTGCATGGAGGGGAGGGGTCCTGAACCTTCAGCTTTGACCAAATGAACAGTGCAGCGGCAGCGGGAGGGCAGGAGGCGACGCACATGCTGATGTGGAGGCACACTTCCCACGTGCAGGCTGTCTGGGCAACATCCCACTGAATTGAAAGGGCTACAAAGCAGCATGGCAGGCCGGGCGCAGTGGCTCACGCCTGTCATCCCAGCACTTCAGGAGGCCGAGGTGGGTGGATCATGAGGTCAAGAGATTGAGACCTGCCTGGCCGACATGGTGAAACCTCGCCTCTACGAAAAATACCAAAATTAGCTGAGCGTGGTGCCGGGCACCTGTAGTCCCGGCTACTTGGGAGGCTGGGGCAGGAGAATCACTTGACCTGGGAGGCGGAAGTCCCCGTGAGCAGAGATTGCGCCACTGCACTCCAGCCTGGAGGCAGAGTGAGACTTTATCTTAAACAAACAAACAAAAACAAAAAAAAGACACACACAAAAAAAACCACAGCCTGTCAAGTCCTGTTCCTCTTTTGTCAAGAGTTGTATGCACACGCATATTAAAGTGTGCTTTTGTAGTCCGAGAGTAAAATGGGATGACGGTTTCTTCTGAGCCTGGGAACTCAAGCGGAGGAACGAGGTTGTGAAATGGGCAGGGTCACTGCCAAACAGTGTCACTGTCACTGATTAGCTTCACGTGTTGTGATTATGATGCATGAACAAGACCAGTGCTCACCATGTGGCTGGAGTCACTGGCCCCTCAGTCCAGATAAAACTGACACAAAAAATCCATGCAAACTGTGAAACAGCTCCTGATAAACTCATGAATAAGCCTCTTTTCTGGACTCTTTTTTGACAAAAAAAGGGAGATGTTTCATCTACCCAACTGCATGCAATCCATATGTATTATACCATACGTATTGTAATACTGTATTGTTACATGAGGCACCATATGCACACTCATTAGAGAAACTCTTCAGGAGGACTGAGGAGGAGGAGGCAGGAAGGAGCAGAGATTTGGCCAACAAGGGCTTTCCCACTACACCGACATTCCCGGAAAACACTCGGTTGCGGGGCTGGTGGTGCCTTTTGGATTTTCACAGTGTTACAAGGAACACATCTTATTTTTAAGAGAATTCTCCCCTACGGCACAGACACACACTGCTTCATGTACAGTTTGCTTGATTGTAGTTACAGCATTTCTTACATTGATAAAACCTGGTAGCAGAATTCTTTCCTAGGAAATACTGCAAAATAAGTTCTGCCACTTGGAAAAAGCCCTGCTTGTCTGGTGTACATCAGCCTTCAAGTATCATGGCCCAAATGAGAACCGCTGTGGCGTCCTAACATGTCCTTTGGCGCAGTGACACTCAGCGTGGAGTTGGCGGTAACAGGGGCAGGAAGCTCCGCTCCGTCCCCAGACGTTGGGATATGCTTGAATGTAATGCATGGCTGCTTTCCATATTCAGAAAAATCCAAAGACTCTGTTCTAGTGGCTTTGGTTTTTATCCTTCGCTAGGATATAGACATGATTCATGGCAGAGAAACATCACAGGCAGTTCTTATAAAAAAGAAATTCCCCCTGAAAGAAAGAGGAAATGATCTATGAAAATCGCAAACATATGCCGACGAGGCCAATAAAATACGTGCAGGCACGCAGCAGGGTTCTCCCCACTACAGACTCTGAGGGTCCCCAGTCCCCTTCACCATCTCAGTAGGCTCTGCATAAGCATCAACATTGCCTTGCATCTTTGCAAACACATTGGAGATTGTTTTGCTTTTTTAAGTTGCAATCACACTGCACATGGCTTTGATTAGTGGTCACACACATGCGCCAAACCTAATGTCATCCACAGCTTTTGATTGTATTTTCCCCTTTATGGGACTGGAAAAATCTTAGTCTCCAGCCTGGGGATATCTGTCTCTAGTTATTCCGGAGGCCCCCGTGGCCGAGCTGGCAAGGAGGAGGGAAGGGAGCAGAGTCTTCCGCCTGAGGGTTCTCAGGACGTTGGCGGGCTGGCCCTCGCCCCCGCCTCTCTCGTGTCCCCATCTCCCCTTGTGAAGGCAATCACCTGCCTCCTCCAGAGTGTTCCGTGCCCTTCATGGAGGAAACTCACAGACACTTCCCGTGGGAGCAGTTGATGAATCAATGTACTCAAAGCGTAGACAGTCCGGGAGAGACAAGGCCTAATGTGGGCGGGTCACTCCAGGTGAAGGAAGAAATTCCTAAAGACAGATCGCAGATGCCAGAATCACTCACTGCAAGGATGTTGCTGACCAAGAGGGGATTTCTCAGTGTACCCCTCAGGAGACACACGGGGCTGGGTGGAGGCATTCTTTGACAGGGCACACAGGAGAGCAAGCCCCCGTGGGGTTTTATTTTTATTTTAAGTTCTGGGGTACATGCACAGGATGTGCAGGTGTGTTATGGAGGTAAACGTGTGCCATGTTTTGCTGCACTTATCAACCCCTTCACCCAGGCATTTAGCCCCGCAACCATTAGCTATTTTTCCTAATGCCAGTAAAGGTTTTTAAGATGATTCCTTCCAGAAAAAACTAAATCATCATCGCCACCACTTCTGACCCTCTTTCCGCTGACCTAGACTAAATCATTAAATCCAGTCCATTTTCTTTCAGAAGAAGCAATAAAACTATAACCTCTGGGGAGGGGAGAACATATGTAAAGAATAGAATAACAATAAAAAGGCAGGTCGTCCTGATCTGGACACAGAAGAGCTATGAAAACAGAGATTCTTTTCAGGAACAGCAGCTAAGACCAAGTTAAGAAAGGAGAATGGTGACCTACATTCTAAGAAGCATTGACACCAGGTCCAGGGTCAACTACGGGAGTTCATCAGCTATGCCCCTCCGTCATGAACCTTGATCTGTGGGTAGGGAAGATGCAGTAAGGCGAGGAAGGGAGATACAAAGGGCTGGAGGGGAAGCGTAAGGACACAGAGGAAGGCAGGGAGCTTGTCCTGCAAATACAGCTAAGCCAAGTGTGCTGATTAAAATCTGTAGCATGTCAGTGAAATCAGATCCAAATGCTGATGCATAAAGGAAATACGAGGCTGTTTTCACGCTCGGTGAAACCAAATAACTAGTTCCGCACCGAACATTCTGAATCAGTCGTTCTCCACTAGAAAGGAGTTCTGTGTATACGGCATTGTGCTGAGCATAATATTACATAAGGAGAGAGTAATAAACCAGCATAACCCACTCTACTTTCTCAAAATGCAGACATAGTTTTATTTCCTTTAAGTGTACAGTTAATTGCTTAGAGTATCATCTTTCTACTGCATACTTGCCATGCCCATCCCTCCTCTAATTATCCTGGAACACAGTCAAAGAGGCTTCAAGCATGAGCCCCAAAGCCCAGTGGGAAGGACACATGGCAACTAGTCATCCATCCTCACGCAAGTGTGATCACCGTGAGAAGATGCTGTCCACTGACAGCTCAAAATTCCTGTCCGCTGCCACCAGCATGACTCTCTTTCTGGTTCATACTCTGTCCATGATTAGACTCCAGAGTTGTCATTCATTCATTCATTCATTCATTCATTCAGCATTTACCGAGTGCTGACTGTGTGTTAGGTTCTGTTCTTGGTTCTGGGGTTATAGCTGTGAACAAAACAGACAAAAACTTTTGCTTCCCCATGCTAAGGGTTGAGACAGACAGGAAATGAAATAAGCCATTAATTTACTTTTAATTCCACCCTCAGTATGAAGGAGGAATAGCAAGTAGGGAAGGGAGAGACCAAGGGCTAGAGGGGAAGAGTAAGGACTTGGAGGAAGGGAGGGAGCTTGTCCTGCAAATACAGCGGAGGAAAGAGTACTGATGGCTGGGAGAGCAGACGCACAAAGCCAGTGAGCTGGAGCGAGCCTGGCTGCATCCAAGTAGAGAAGCAGGCTGATGGAGCTGAAGGTGGCTGGTCAGGGAGCCAGAGAGGTCGTGGGGATCATTTTTGTCATTCACACTCACATTCAGCTGTGGGCATCGAAACATGGCCATCATGATGTAGTGGCAGGGACACAGGGCTGCCAGCTCTGGGCAAACCCCTTCCCAGGACAAATCCTTAGGCCTTTATGTCTAATGAGGCCATCTTCCAGACCCCACTTTCTTGCTGCTGTGAACCCTGAAAATCTGAGACAGGTGTCAGTTAACTTTGGAAAGTTTATTTGGCCAAGGTTGAGGACACACGCCTGTGACACAGCCTCGGAGGTTCTAACCACATGTACCCAAGATGGTCAGAGCATGTTTGGTTTTGTACATTTTAGGGAGACAGGAGACATCAATCAACATTTGTAAGATGAATATTGGTTCAGTCTGGAAAGGCGGGACAGCTCAAAGCATGGAGGGGGCTTCCAGGTCATAGGTAGATAAGAGTCAAGTAATTGCCTTCTTCTGAGTTTCTGACAAGCCTCTCCAAAGTAGGCAATCAGATATGCATTTGTCTCAGTGAGCAGAGGGGTGACTTTGAACAGAATGGAAAGCAGTTTTTTAATAGAACGTCAAAGCCGTTCCCAGCTTGACTTTACCCTTTAGCCTAGTGATTGTGGGTCCGCAAGACATTTTCCTTTAACACCAAGTTTTAAAAATATTTTTCCAGGCATATATTACTCTGCTTCTTTCATAAAGAAAATGTATAAAGCCTGGGTAGAGTAAATAATTTGCATAAGTAGTAAGTGGTAAAGGAGGATTTTGAATCTAGATCAGTTCATCAGCTCTTCAATCCACCAGTCTCCTCTTACTCTGAAGAATGTCATAGACCAGGAAGCAAAAGAATTATTTAAAAATAATGGTAAAAAAAGAACCAGTACTCAAGAACATAGATCACAGTTTTCTCTAGAACCTGAGGCTAAACAAGAACAGATTCCACAAAAGTGGTTCAGAAAAGCCTTCAGTGAACAGGTTACATACAACAGGGGCCTGGAAGAACAAAGCTAAGATGTGCTTTCACCAATTTTATTGAGCATTGTACTGGAGATCTTAGCCATTGCAACGAGGCAAGAAAAATTATTAAAAGAATTAATGGTCAAAGAGGAAGAGGTAAATGCATACTAGTGAAATGGCCTCCTCAGAATTATCCCAACAGAAAATGAGAAGTTGGGAACATCTCTTTCCCCATCGTTTTGGTTACCTTAGTGGTGCCCATCCTCCAACCCTTTGGAGCTAGATCCCCACACAGCCAGGCAAGCTCCACAGCACGGGAAAGAGCACCAGGAAGTCAAGGAGAGGGTCAGAGCATTCAGGGAACTGACTGTAGCTGCGGCGAGTTTGGAAGACAGAGGCCATCCTTGCAGGGTTCCTACCATCGGGAATAAGTGGAAATCGATGCCTCTTACTATTATTTAACATTGTGTCAGATGTTCTCATCACTGCCATAAAAAAGCAAATGAGTAGAAGATGTGGGTGTTAGAATTAAGTACAATGGTTCCGTTATTAATAGATGTTATAGAACTCCTACAAAGTAAGTGAGAACCCAAATGAATCAGAATAAATGAATGTGTTCAGTATGGTGTCAAATTTAAAAACTATCACTCAGTAGCTTTCCTGTATTTCAGCAACAGCCTCCTGAAAACAAATGGAGAAAGAATCTACCCACAGCAGAAATGAAAACGGGGTAGGTGTACCCAGTCTTACCTGCAGTCCCCATGTTTGCTTGCTTTCCTTTCTCCTGCAGGAACACTGTATTCAGCACACATGCTGTATCCTATCTGCACTCTGTGGACACTTTGTACCCTTGCATTGTTTCCCTAAAACAGAATTATACATGAAGGCTCCCAAAACTCAGTGCCTCTGGACAGGTATCCATTCTTTTTCCAGTGATAAGATTATCTGCACTCACCCCATCTCATGTAAGCCACAAGTAACAACTATGTCCCACGCTTGCTTTTGGGTTTTTGAGGGAATGTGCCTTTATCTTTGACATCAGGGATGAATTTCCACTGGTGTGAAAAAAGGCCGAGTCAGCAGAGCGCTCCCTCACAGTGCTCCCATGGGATAAAAAACCAGCTCCTCTGCAGCCCAGGACACTATGCTCACACACTTTGAATGCATTTCTCTTCATATCAACCTACCAATGCACTGGTATCTTTGAAAATACCAGACACCCTGTTTTTTCATCTGGCATTTTTATTAGATATTTACAGCAGAGCCACCTCACGGTGAATACATCTTTCTTAAATGTGCATTTTCTATTCGTGGCTAAATGAAAGAAGCACCCCAGTTTCCTTAGCTGAGTAAAAGGAGGCAGAGCCACATCATTTAAATGAAGCCATTGCAATGATCTGGAAATAGGTAGATGAATACATAATTTAAGGGTGAGGCTGCTGCCCCTCCTCTCGTCAGTGTAGTAACTTATGTACTCCCGAGGGTGGAATGGGAGCCATCAAGCTATTGTTCCCTCATTCAGGCTCAATCCCCATGTGACAGCTTACTGCACTGTGTGCAATTTCCACGTTTAATGACACATATTTTCAAGCTATAAGCCCTTTTATGCCATTAACTGCTTCACCTGATGCTGGACCCTAGACTATGTTGAATAAACCCAGTGGAAAAAATATGTGGGTCTTCATCGAGACTTACAGAGACAATACACTCGATTCATGGATTTTTGTGAGGATTAGGACCTGATCCTCAACCAAGATGCAATTCTGTGCATTGACCACAAACCGAACGGCTACCAACATTTTGTTCTCCTGAGTGAGACTGAAGCAGAGAGTATGGGGTTTGGGAGTTGGGGGAAGAGTCTTGGACTAGATACCTCAAATGCCAGGGGAACCTGTGTGTGTATACACGTGTGCATGTGTGTTGTGTGCTGTGTGTGTGGGATGTGCGTAAGTTATGTGTGGTATGTGTAGTCTGTGTGGCTTGTGTGTCTGGTATGTGTGTGTGATGTTTATGTGGTATGTGTATGGTGTGTGGTGTATGTAATGTATATGTGGCATGTGTGTAAGGTGTGTGTGGTGTGTGTGAGATGTGTGTGTAATACATATATGGCATATGTGTAAGGTATGTGTAGTGTGTGTAATATGTATGTGCCATGTGTGTGAGGTATGTGTTGTGTGTGATGTGTGATATGTATGTGGCAGCTGTATTAGGGATATGTGGTGTATGATGTGTGTGATATATATATGGGACATGTGTATTGGATATGCGTGGTGTGTGTGAAAAATGTATGTGGCATGCATGTAAGGTATGTGTGGTATATGTAGTATGTGGTGTGTATAAGGTATGTGTGATACATATGTGGCATGCATGTAAGGTGTGTGTGTGCTGTGTATAATATATATGTGGCATGTGTATAAGGTAGGTAAAGTATGTGTAGTGTGTGTGATGTGTGTGTAATACATGTGTATAAGGTATGTATGGTGTGTGTTGTGTGTGATGTATGTGTAATACCTGTGTGTAAGGTATGTATGGTGTGTGTGATGTGTGTGTGATACATGTGTGTGAGGTATGTAATGTGTGTGACATGTGTGACGTGTGTGTAATACATGTGTGTAAGGTATGTAATGTGTGTGACATGTGTGTAATACCTGTGTATAAGGTATGTAATGTGTGTGACATGTGTGACGTGTGTGTAAGGTATGTAATGTGTGTGACGTGTGTGTAATACATGTGTGTAAGGTATGTAATGTGTGTGACATGTGTGACGTGTGTGTGATACATGTCTGTAAGGTATGTAATGTGTGTGTGTTTGGAAGAGGAGTAAAGCGGAGTGCAATGTGGTGCTTGGGGAAAGGACAGTGAAGCTGCAGGGAGACATTTGCTGCTATTTTGGCTTTGAGGGCTGCAGTGTAACCCTCTCCTGTCTCCTACTTTCAAGAAAATGAAGTCTTCAGAAAGGCTTCATTGTTGACCAAGGGTCTGTGTGAGCTGGAAGTGCAGGCTGGGGTTGTGCCACGGCAGACTGACACAAGGGGAGCAGGGGAGGTTTGAGCGTTGAGTGTTTTACTGCACCAAGAAACCTTCACTCCACTATCTTACACTTGGATGTCTCCCACAGATGAACAAACTGCTTTTCAAAATAGGAGAGACTTATGAAAATGTATCACTTGGCAGACACAGAAAGCAGCTTATCATCATTAGTTTTCCATAAATACGTATTAAGCAACAGGATATAGATCACTCTGCGCAGGTTGACTCGGAGCCTCCTGGCCTGCGGAGGAGACAGGGGCAGTGCACAGACCACAGGGAGATGCAGTCCGGGAGAAACCGTTGCCTTGGGAGGGGTGGGGGAGCATTAATTCCTCTGAGGTTATGGGCAGGGGAGATCTCCTCGGAGGACATTCATTTCTCAGTGGGGAGGGAAGATTTAAAGTTGAGACTATAATGTCTCTAGGGAAATTTAATAATTACGGAAGGTTCATATTATGGAAATGTGGGCCACTTTCTATTTCAGGCCTTTTGATTATTTTGACTTTACCATAGGGTGGTGCTTATCACCAGCAAGACCGACCAACTAACCAGCTGTGGAGGGAAATTGAGCGAGCTCCCTGCTGAAGAGAGTAGACATGGGCATCAGTTAATGCCCTGTTTCCTCCCACGCACAGCTTCTCAGGGACAAAGCTGGATTAATAAATGTATGGGGAGAGAATGTTGAGGGGTGACTTGCTAATTAATCAGTTGAATTGCAGGCACAGATTGGTAGCTTCCGGGGCGGGCAGGGTCACTGTGAACACTTACATGAGCCTCTTCTGCACCACGCGGCAGAAACTGTAAGTTGCATGTGACTCCCCTTAGGGTTTGGCAGCCACGGTTCTCTCTCTTTCTCCACGCAAGCACACACATATGTGCTGTCGTAACTTTGCCTTTTCTACCATGTGGGTGGTAGAAAATGCTGAGATCCCATGATTTAGAGGAGGGCTTAGAGAAAGATATGAAAAACATACACCAAATTTTCTGACTATAAAGCAATAAAATTAATGTAATAACCTAAGAAGAAAAAGAAAGAAACCCTTGTTGCATGGAAACAAAAAATAAAATTATCCTAAACAACCTTTGCTAAAAGTAAAAAATAAATGAAGCATTAAACACAAGATTTAACAAAATGATAACTAAATAAATCAATAATGACAAAAAGACATAGTGAATACATTAAAAAGAAAATAATTTCTTTTTTTTTTTGAGATGGAGGCTTGCTCTGTCTCCAGGCTGGAGTGCAGTGGCATGATCTCGGCTCACCACAACCTCCACCTCCCAATTTCTACTAATTCTCCTGCCTCAGCCTCCCAAGTTGCTGGGACTACAGATGCACACCACCCACCCAGCTAGTTTTTTGTATTTTAGTAGAGACAGGGTTTCACCATGTTGGCCAGGATGGTCTCAATCTCCTGACCTTGTGATCCACCCACCTTGGCCTCCCAAAGTGCTGGAATTACAGGCGTGACCCACCACGCCTGGCCAATAAAATAATTTCTTAAATAAGATATGAAACACAAGCCATTAAGGATAAACACAAAAAATTAGATTTCATGAAAACACAAAACACTGTGTAACAATAGTACAATATACTATTGGTACAGCATTGTACCACGTCAAAGAGAAAAGGCAAATTACAGATTGGAAAAATGTATTTGTCTTGTAAATAATTGACAAAAGATTGATATGCAAAAATGTATAAAAATTCTTACAAATAAATCAGAAAAAGTTGAGCAATCCAAAATGACTTCGGAAGGTGAGCAGACGATTCATGAGAAGAGAAAGATTGGACAAACTTCCTATCAATTGAGAAAATGCTAATGAAGTCTAGACACTTGTGCCCTCCCCCATCGCATGGCAAAAACTAATAGTTCTGAGCAAGGTTTTGTGATATGTGCAGGAGTAGAACTTACACACAGTCCTGCACCAAATGACACCATTTTGCTCAATAACAGGCCACATATACAATGGTGGCCTTACAGGATAATAATGGAGCTCACAACTCCTATTCTGAGCCGAGTATCTACTACACTATATGTTTTATTGCTATTTTAGAGTGTTCTTTGTCTACTTATAAAAAAAAATGTTAACTGTGAAACAGCCTCAGGTGGGTCCTTCAGGAGGTATCCAGAAGAAGGCATTGTCATCATAGGAGGTGACAGCTCCATGCCTGTTGGTATCCTAAACAATCTTTGCTAAAAGTAAACAAATAAAATAAAACAAATTAAGCATTAAACTCAAGATCTGAAGAGCTTCCAGTGGAACAGGAGCTGGAGGTGGAAGACAGTGATAAGGATGACCCTGGCCCTGTGTAAGCCTAAGCCAATGTGTGTGTTTGTGGCTTCTTTTTTGACAAAAAAAAAGTTTTAAAAGTAAAAAAAATAAAAAATAAATTTTAATAGAAGAAAAGATTATACAATAGGAGTATAAAGAAAAGGTATTTTCGCATAGCTATACAACGTGTTTATGTTTGAAGCTAAGTGTTACCTAAAAAGGGCCAAAAATCTAAAAACAAAGTTAAAAAGTTTGTGAAGGCCAGGCACAGGGGCTCACGCCTGTAATCCCAAGATTTTGGAAGGCCAAAGCAGATGCATCAGTTGAGGACAGGAGTTCGACACCAGCCTGGCCAACACGGTGAAATCCCATCTCTACTAAAAATATAAAAATTAGCCGAGAATGGTGGTGGACACCTGTAATCCTAGCTACTTGGGAGGCTGAGTCAAGAGAATCGCTTGAACGTGGGAGACGGAGGTTGTGGTGAGCCAAGATCGTGCCACTGCACTCTAGCCTGGGCAACAGGGCGAGACTCCATCTCAAAAACAAAAACAAAAGAAAAAAAGTTCATGAAGTCAAAAGTTGCGGTGAGCTAAGGTTAATTTATTATTGAAGAAAGAAACGAATGTTAATAAACAGTATAGCCTATGGGTGCAGCGTCTGTAAAGTCCACAGTAACGTGTATACACAGTTACGTCCTAGGATTCACATTTGCTCGCCCCTCACTGACTCACCCAGAGCAACTTCCAGTCCAACAAGCTCCATTCCTGGTAAGTGCCGTATCCAGACGTACCCTTTTTTATCTCTTATGCCACATAATTACCATGCATTTTCTACGTTTAGGTGCGTTTAGAGGCTCATGGACTCATCCTTGTATCACAGTTGCCTACAGTATTCAGTATACCAATGTGCCGTGCCCTTTTGTAGCCTCGGAGCAAGAGGCTACACCATAGAGCCGAGGGGTGTGGTAGGCTGTGCCCTCCAGGTCTGTGTAAGTACACTCCATGGTGTTCACACAATGACAAAATCGCCTAATGACACATTTCTCAGAACGTCTTCTCATCATTAAATGAGGCATGGCTGTATATTGTTGACTGAAGTATAGATTGGTCAAACTTTTCACGTGCAATTTGGCAATGCAAGTCAGCATTGAAGATATGCAGACCCTGTGACTTGGCCATTCTACTTCTGGTTCCTCTGGGACACTATACTTAGGTGAAAATATTGAAAGAAAGAAATAGACCAACGTAGAACTTTATGCCCAGCAAAATTATCCTTCAAAATTTAAGGAGAAATTAAGACTTCCTCAGACAAACGAAAACGGAGAGAATTAATGGCCTTCAGGCCTGCCCTGGAAGAAATGTTAAACCTTGATCAGAAACTTGGAACCACATAAAGAAAGGAAGAGTGTTGGAGGAAAAAAATAAATGAATCTAAAATGAAATCTTCAGCTTTCCTATTCTTATTCGTAATTGATTAAAAAGATAATTATTTGTTTCAAGTTATCATTGTAGCAATGTATCTGGTTTTTACAATGTGGGTGTATTAGTCTGTTCTCAGGCTGCTAATAAAGACATATTCGAGACTGGGTGATGTATAAGGAAAGAGATTTAATAGACTCACAGTTCCACATGACTAGGGAGGCCTCACAGTCATGGCAGAAGGTGAAGGAGGAACAAAGTCATGTCTTCCATGGTGGCAGGCAAGAGGGCGTGTGGAGGGGGGAGCTCCCCTTTATAAAACCATCAGATCTCACGAGACTCATACGGGAACAGCACAGGAAAGACCCACCTCCATCATTCAATTCCCTCCCATGACACATGGGAATTATTACAATTCAAGGGGAAATTTGGTGGGGACACAGCCAAACCATGTCAGTGGATAACAGAAAGGAATGACAGCAACGGTTGGAGAAGTTGGGGAAGCTTAGCTACAAGTTACCTGCATTCACATGAAGTGACATAATGTTACTTAAAGGTGGCCATAGATTATTTAAATATATATAGTAAGCCCAAGAGCAACTACTAAACAGTTTTAATAAGAAGTATAAGTGATAAATCAGGAGAGGAGGTCAAATGAAAGCATGTGAAATGCTCAATTAAAACCCGAGAAGGGGGACTTTTCTCCCTTTGTGCTTCTCTCTGTTCCTCTAAGTCCAGCTAAATCCCTGGGTGCTGCGTGTAAACTGAATATAAGAAGACTGGATGGTGGAGAGAAGGCTGCAGATTGGCCAGGGTCTTTAGAACTGGATGGCACTGAGTCGCCTGGGTTTTCTTTTGGCTTCGCATATCCAACTTGGTGCGGGAGAAGGTGCAAGCTAGAAACTCCAGTGGGCACAGGCAGAAAGAGCCCTCCAAACAGCCTGCTTTCTATAGCCAAAGGGAAGGGGAAAAACTGAAAACTTGTAGTAAATAACTGCTCTTCAGTAGCCAGATATCAGGAACAAAAGCCTGTAGTCCTCCTCCCAACAGCACAAGCAAAACCTGAGTCAGGAACCTAGGCTTCCATCCTTGCTTGCTAGGCTGTAAGGAGGCACCCTGGTCTCCCATGAGTGATGGCAGAGAAGGCCAAATGGGGAACTGGGTTTCCTGCCACCACCGGCAATAATACCGTGCCCATTCCCTCCCCTGCTGGAGTGGTGTCCAGGGAGGCCTGGTGGACAGGCAGGACTTTCAACCCCACCCAGAGTAATAGGGTCACCCCTCACCTCCCTTTGTCAGTGGAGGCCACGTGCACTCAAGCAGTAACCAGCAGAAGTCAGCATTCTGACTTCTCCCAGTCAGGAAGGTTTCAGTGGAGATACCACAGGAACTCCCACCTCCACCTAGCAAAAAAGAGGACCCCCACCTTCAGGAATGAAAGGAGGGTTGGCTGGGAACCTGTCTTTCTACCCCCAACCTGGCAGGAATGAGGCGCCACCACCCACTGCCTCTGCCAGAGCAATGTCAGAAGAACTTGCTCAAACAGCAAGTTCAAGTAAAATCTATAGTCTCAAAGAAAATGCCCCTAATGTTCAGGTTTCAATCAAAAATTTCTCAGAGAACCAAGAAGATCTCAAACCAATTTAAAAAAAAATGACAATCGTTTCCAAGACCACAATGCCAGAGACTAAAATTACCTGACAACGATTTTAAAGCAGCCATCGGTAAAATGTCTCAGAGCGATTACAAACATATGTGAAACAAATGCAAAACTCCAAGGTCTCACCAAAGAAATGCGAAGTCTCGGCAAAGAAATAGAGATGTGAAGCTGGCCCACGTGACCATCTTACATGCTAAGCCAACATTCTGTTTCTGGAATAAATCCCACTTGGTCATGGTGTAGAACACTTCCTATATGTGTTGGCTTTAGGTTTTACGACCTTAGCATCAGTATTTATAAGGAATAGTGGTCTGTAGTTTTCTTGTGATATTTCCATCTGGTTTCAATTAACGTAGACTTTGTAGAAGGGATTGGGTAATGACCCGTCATACTCTATTTTTTGGAAGAGTTTGTGAAGAATTGGTGTTAATTCTTTAAATGTTTGAGAGGATTCACCAGTGAGGCCATCTAGTTTTGGGACTTTCTTTGTGGGAAAATGTTGGATTGCTAATTCAGTCTCTTTACTTGTTATAGATATATTCAGATTTTTAAAAATTTCTTCTCCATTTAGTTTTGGCAGTTGTATCTTTACAGGAAATAATCAATTTCATCGAGGTCATTTAATTTGTTGGCATACTATTTTTTATAGAAGTCCTTTATATACTTTTTAGATCTCTGTGAAGTCGGTAGTAATGTCCCCCACTTCGGCACTGATTTTAGCAATTTGAGTCTTCTCTCTCTCTCATTTTTGGACAAGAGGTGGTCAACCTCGCTAAACTAGATTACAAAAGTCTCCTGTTGCTAACTTGCTGAGTTTTTATCGTAAGTGGGTGCTGAATTTTATTAAAAGTTTGTCCTGAATCTATTGAAATAATTGATTCCTCACTCATTTACGACAAGTAAGAAGATGATGGACATGGTAGTTTGAATACCACTGAAAAATATGCCTGTAAATACATTCGAGGACTACTAAATATTGTAGCGATATTTGACTTTCTAACTCGTGTGCATGTGCCATTTTAATTTTTTTATTCTATAAAGTGTAAAGTAAAATGTGTGCCTTGTTTTTGCAGAGAAGTCTCTATTATGAAATTAGTGATCTCTAAATATATCCACAAATTCCAAGTCATGCAATAAAAATTCCAGTAGGAAATTAGCATGCTTGCATGACAAGGAGAACAGAGATAGAAGAGCTAAGAAAACTCTGTGGTGGGAAAAATGGAGACTAATTTAAATCAGACTTATCCTGTCAAATATTCAAGTGCATGATAGTAAAAGAGCATAAAACCGACCCTGAACTAGATAGGCAGATCAATGTAATAAATAGAATGAGAGTCAAGAAATTGAAATATGTATGTCACGACATAATTCATGATTAAAAGTATCTTTTCAAATGAGTAGAGAAAAATTATTCAATAAATATTTTCAGGACATTAGTAAAAAAAGCAATAAAGCCAGCTCTTTGGCTCACTCTTAGAATCAAAATTAATTCCAGATGGGCAAAATGTTTAAAAGCAAAATATAAAATCATAAAATTATGAGGCATCATTTCTGGTGAAACCTTTAATAATTCTGAAGTAGAGGGATTTCAAAGCAAAAAAGTATAAAGGGAAAAAAGTAGATTCAAATACATACACTTAATATTTCACAAAAAAGAACATGTAAAAAAACTACACTTGCACAGTTTAAATCAACAACAATATACTAATGGAAAATTCTTTGCAATATATAATAGATAAATGATTAACTTCCTTAATATACAAATTTAAAAAGGTGAATACACCAATTAAAAAATTGGTGAAGGGCATCAGCAAACACTTGAAGAGGTTTAACCTATTGCTTTGTCAAAGAGCTACAAATAAAATCAATAATAAGACAAGTGAAGCTGCTATCAACTTAGCAAACTGTTTAAAAGATAGTCAAGAGGCATTAAAATGCTTTTTGAAGTATTTCCCCTAAATTTCTATTGGGTTAAAATTTCATTTGGGCATTACTTAAATCTTTCCGTTTTGTAATTTACTTTTTTCCTTTTATGAATAAAGTTCTTTCTTATTCTGAAATTAACATTTACTTATAATTCTTGTTGTTTCTTAGGGATTTCTTTTTTTTCATATATAGTTCTTTAACACATGTAGAGTTGACTGTTGTGTTTGATATAAGGCAAGGACCAAATTAATTCATTTCCAAATACCTCATTAGTTGCCAGCAGTATGCATGGTGCAATCCTTCCCAGCACTATACACGGTGCAATCCTTCCTTCCCAAATACATAAAAAAGTGGGATTTATCGTCTACTCTAGATGAGTCTTTGTGTGTTGGCCTATCTTCACCTGTCCTTGTATCTACACCTGATTCTGTCCACCAAACCTCTTTTGTTACAGAGGAAGAAAATGAAGACCGGAGAAGAAAACTGCTTTGTGCCAGATCACTCAGCTGGCAGCAGGTGGAACCCGGGTGGGGCCCTCGCCCACCCTGCTCCTCAGCACAGCCTCTCCCTAAGCTACATGTCCTCTCAAGCAGGCTTGCCAGTGCATGGGTAATAACGACTCTACCCTTCCCCACCTGATCTACCCAAGCTCTGCTCGGAAGGGGAAGTGGCGACCTTCCCACAGGCAGTGGCACTCTCTTGTTGTGTCTGACGAGTGTTCCACTTCCCAGGCTGTGTTCTGTAAGTCTCTGTGTCCCATGAGGCTCCAAATGTGCTGCCCTATACAACACACAGCCAGAGAACGGCTGGGGAGATGGTCTACATGGCTGGAGAACCCAGGACCCAAACTCTTCTCTGCGCGAAAGGGACAGTGCCCAGGCCCTGACTCTGGGAGCCCAATAGGAACATAGGTCAGTGCGGACTTAGCCTGCCTGGGTTCAAATCTCAGCTCTGTCATTTCTGGCTTGAACGACCCCTTCTGTGCCCCAGGTCCTCGTCTCAAAAAGGAAAATAACAAGCAGACTTAACTCATAGGAGCTTGTAAAGGTGAACTCAGTTAACTTGAGTAAAATGCTTAACACAGTGATTACAAATATTAGCTATGGAGACCAAGTTTACTAATTTTATTCAGTTGAAGGTATCTCCTGAAATTTATGTTGTTTCTTTTTAAAAAATTGTGGGGTTTTTTTTGTACTCTTTAGTATTGAAACTGGCATCTCTGGGAGCTCACTGTCATCTTTTCACAAAACATCCCCAGTGAAAGCCAAAGTTTCCCTTAGCAGGTGTGGCAGCAGCTCAATGAGTGCAGCCTGGTGAGTTTAGAATGCAGGTGTTTTGCTGACTGAAGGGAGAAAAAGCGACTGCAGATGGTGCATTTCCTGTTTATAACGTGCTTAGGGAAATGACCATTTTGCTCATGAAGAAAAAAGGTTTTATATCTTATTGGGTAAAGAAAAGTACTAGACCACAGAGACAGAATATTACCATCACAGCATTTTTGTCCGATGAGAAACCGATTGGCTCAACAACATATTGATGAAACATTCTACATGTCATTACTCTCTAGACAATACGAATCTTGGCATAAAATGACTTTGTGAGCAAAGTTCATTTGCGGTCAGGTTGGTTTCACCAAAACAATTATATTCCAGTATTTTGGTTCTTAAAACTAAAATACCTGGAAACCTCTTTGGGAACCTGGATTTTGTTTGGAAAACAAACAGTTCAGGCAGAGCTACTGTGGCCACCGTTTCCTACTGTTTCCTCAGTTTCCCCAAAACTAAACAATCTGGGAGACAGTGCGAAGCTAGTACATGTTTAACTTGGCAACTCTCTTTCCAGATGTGGATGGTCCAGATGTGTTGAGTCTGCGCCCAAGTTATCAATCAAAAAGCAAACTGACCCGAAATGGATGACTGCATTTGTACAGCAGCTGCTATCATCGGCACACCCCCAAGCCATGCTTTCCTAAACTGAGATGTCCAGGCAGACAAATCCCTTTGCCATCTAGTGGCCCCTACCCAAAATCTCCCTCCATACCCTTCTAGATTACCTTATATGGAGCGAATTATGTTAGGGGATTTGTCTGCTGTCAGTCCCCGTTTTTCTCTGGTTCTATTTTTAGCCTTAATGGTCTTTTCTAATAGGTCCAAACTGTGCAACAATATATAAAAACTAACTGTATTTTACATTAAAATCCATGGTCCATTAAATTCTCTAGCCAGCCAAAATAGAGCAGAGAAGCTCCATACAGTCACGTGGATTTTTTTATTTGACTAAAAGCCATGTATTGGCGTATCACACTACGCATGTGCACAGACACATCTGCACACCTTGCATGCACACACACAGGCACACGTAGTCTTCCAGGACAGCTTTGAAGTGGTGAGGGTAGAAAGGAAATCTTGGTCCCAAGGCTGGTCTCTGAAGCAGCTCCAAGATGCAACTCATTCTTGAACTGCAGCCAGGACCTCAACTAGTCCCTGCAGGAATTCCCCTAAGGAGATTGCGTTGGTCTTGCCTGTCATGGGTCGCCCCAAGTCATCCTGGCTTCTGGGGTTGTGGACTTTTGTTCAGAGACAACAGGGATTGCTGAAACTTTGTAGTGGATACTCTCTGTTCCCTCCCTGATCTCTGGGCTGGTGCCTCATCCTCTAGATCTGTGAGCATTGGCTGCTAAGGGCTCACAGCTGCCTATTTCCAGAGAAGTTCCCTTGGGACGATGACAGCTTCTGGGCCCAGAAGGTTACTCTCTCACACACAAGGCAGCCAGGATCCAAGCCTGACGAGGACAAAAGGCCAGGCCCCTTACCTCACAGTGGGACCAACTCTGTGGTACAATTTATACTACTCAGCTTCCCCTGGGATCAGGCAGAAACTGGACCTCAGCCAAGAACCTGCCTGGCTCCACCCTTCTCCTGCGTTCCTGACTTCCTTCACTCCCTTTCTGCCCACAGGTCTTACAATAGGTCATTTCCACAAGAATCCCCGTGTCAGACTCTGCCCAAGAAATTCCTCATTTTAAAGAGCCCATCTGGCATCTTTCTTCAAAAATTTTTATTTTTAAGTTCCTGGGTACACGTGCAGAATGTGCAGTTTTGCTACACAGGTAAACATGTGCCAAGGTGGTTTGCTGCACCTGTCAACCCATCTCATAGGTATCAAGCCCAGCGTGCATTAGCTACTTTTCCTAATGCTCTCCCTCCCACCAGCCCACCCCCTAACAGGTCCCAGTGTGTTGATCCCCTCCTGTGTTCATGTGTTCTCATTGCTCAGCTCCCACTCATCTAGAACCAGAAATACCATTTGACCCAGCTATCCCATTACTGTGTATATACCCAGAAGAATACAAATCATTCTGTTACAAAGGCATGCATATGTTCCTGGCATCTTTCATTTAGACATCCATCTTCTCTCAGTAGGGAAGGACAGTGACAGTCTCCATACCCTCCAGGGTGTTGGGACAGCCACCATCATTCCACCTTGCCCTACAGCAAAATTATTATCAGAATCACCGAACCCAGTCAAACAGACTACACTAGACCTGGAGACCAGGGATAGAAAAGGTATATAAATTGCGGTTTTAAAAATTCTCTTGAATATGAAAAATATGATGATAATTATTAGTTAGGAGATCATGGAACATTAAGACATTCAAAATAAGTTCTACAAGTAAACTTGCCAGTCAATGAAGATTCATTCATTCGCTCACTTGCGTTAAGGACCGTTGTATAAAGTTCTAATTTGTGCTTGCAAGTTTGACTTTTCACTTGAAGTGACACACTGTTAATTCTTTTAGCAACTGCCTGCCAAATGCCTAAGTCTGAGCAACCATAATTTGTCTTTCAGTTGTTCTTTTAAGTAAAAATGGTGTTGTAGGAAGGAGGCAGTGGCTTGCATATATAATCCCATAGGAGGCTGAGGCAGGAGGATCATTTGAGGTCAGGAGTCTGAGACCAGCCTGGCCAACATAGTGAAAAAATATAAAAGTTAGCTGGGTGTGGTGGCACACACCTGTAATCCCAGCTACTTGGGAGGCTGAAGCAGGAGAATTGCTTGAACCTGGGAGGCAGAGGTTGCACTGAGTCAAGATGGCACCAGTACACTCCAGCCTGACCAACAGAGTCTTTTTTGAGATTCCATCTCAAAAAAGAAAAAAAAAAGGAAAATTGGTGTTCTATGAAAAAAGAGACTAGCTCAGTTCACAACACAAACAATCTGTGAGAGTTCTTTGGGATAACCCTTGCAGTTGTGGTATGGAGGTCTTATATGTGTTCTTCCCACCTTAGCGCTCAGAATATTCAAAGGACAGATGCTCAAAAGTTAAATTTTAATAAAACCAATAATTGGTACTGCTGTGGCAATGGAGAGCTCAGGTGCCCTGGCAGAATGTGATGTCACTGCCTGGGTTCCTGCCAAGGCACTGGAACCATGGTGTTTGCACCCTCAGGGAAAATGTCAACACACTAGAGAAGTCAAAAACGTCTTAGTGGCATTTTTAAACAAGTTTTTAATTCTGGAATATTTGTTATTTTTAATGTATAATTGACAAAAATTATTTAAGTTTAAGGTGGGGTGTATAATGTGATGATTTGACACATGTACACTTTGTGATACAATCACTACAATCAGGCTGATTGACACACACATCACCTCACAAATAGTGTCTGCTTAAACCCCTGAGGGACACAGTCTAATTCCCTCAGTTAGGTGAGCAACCCAGACCCATCAAAGTGCATCCGGAATCTTTGTTGACTTCCACATTTACTTGTGGAACTTATATTGAGTTCAAGATCCACTTTTTAAGTCATTTTTTAATTTTTGTATTTCAGTACATTTTTGGGGAACAGACGGTGTTTGGCTGCATGAGTAAGTCCTGTGGCGGTGATTTCTGAGACTTTGGTGCCCCCATCACCCAAGCAGTGTACACTCTACCCAAGGTGTAGTCTTCCATCCCTTGCCACCGCTCACCCTTTCTCAACAAATTCAAGTGTGTACTGCAGCAGTATTAACTGCAGCCTACATTCACAGAAACGTTGCAAACATTCATGCAGAATTTTCATGAACCCCACACCCCGTTTCCCTGATTATTAACATCTATGAGTATGCTACCTTTGTCACCACCATTAGCATTAGCTGAAGTCAACACTTTATTCAGATTTCCTTAGTCTCATCCAATGTCCTTTTTCTGTTTCAGGATTCTGTCAAGGATATTATGTGATAACTGCCTGGTCATGTTTCCTTAGGCTCATCTTGACCGCCCGTTCCTCAGACCTTCCTTGGTTTTGGTGACCTTGACGGTGTTGAGGAACATTGGTCAGGTATCTGGTGGAATCTTCTTTCACTGGAACTTGTTGTTTTCTCTGATTTAGACTGGGTTTGTGAGTTTTGGGGAAGAAACACTACAGAAGAGAAGTGCCATTGTCACTGCATCATATCAAGGGTACGTACAATCAACCTAATTTCTTTAATTTTTTTTTGGATATGGAGTTTCGCTCTTGTCATCCAGGCTGGAGTGCCTGGATGACACTCCAACTGGACAAGAGTGTCATCCAGTTGTAGTGAGGCTCGGCTCACTACAACCTCTGCCTCCTGGGTTCAAGTGATTCTCCTGTCTCAGCCTCCCTGGTAGCTGGGATTACAGGTGTGCGCCACGACTCCCAGCCTTAACCTGACTTCTTACTGTTGATGTTGGCTTTGATCAGCTGACAGAGGTCTGCCAGGTGATCAAGGTGGTGGTCAGGTTTCTACAGTGAAAACGTATTCTTCTCCCTTTTCCATGCTGCGCCCTTTGGAAGGAAGTCACCATGTGCAGCCTACATTTCATGAGTGGAGAGGTATGCTCCACCTCCTGGAGGATAAACCGTCTACATAAACTATTTGAAATTCTTTTACATGAGCTATTTTCTTAATGTTATTATGAAAATAACTTCACTTTGTGGAACCATGAAAGGCTGTTTAGGAAAACACCCAGAAGTCTGTGGACCACACTCACAGAAGCATCATTCCACCTAATGGAGGCAGGCGTGGGTGTGTCTGGAACCTGGGCACTATACTTGAGTGTACCCTGGTGCTTCCAGGACTCCCTAGAAGTCACTGTGGAAGGATCATTACAGCTACTATTGCTTGACAAGAGCAAGTCTGCTAAGGGCTCAGACCCCTGAGGGATACATATTTAATTCCCTCAATTAGGCAAGCAACCCAGATCCATCAAAGTGTGTCTGAAAGGTGGGAAAATGTAAACTGAGGAAAAGAAAAAGGAGATATGAATATCAGTTTGGGCTTACCTATCTGCAGCTTCAGTGACGGTACATTATACCAGTAACCTTCTTGGGTTAGGTCAGCCAAGATTGGGTGTGGCCAGCATATTCGAGTGCACTATGTTTCAGATTGCACTAGTTCTCCCCACTTTCCAAAGAGGAGTGACGGCATATGATTTTAATAATCAGTGAGATAGCATTTTAAAAACCGGAACCAGATAAAACACAGGGCATCAGATGATATGAGTGACGTAGATGGCAGGCACCACCCACACACCCACCTCTTACTCCAGAAGTCGAGTGACAGCAGCTTTGTGTGGCCTGATCAGCTTCATCCAAGTGCAGCCTTCACCTAAGTGCACCCTGACAGTGCCTAGTTCACATCTGCTCATACATCTCTTGGCTACCAGCCTGTGGCTTCTGATAATGTCAGGGATGGGATGCCCCACGAACCCTTGATACCCACATATGCATGACTCACATGTGCAGGATAGTTAATACTCCACTTGAAAGCTGTTTAAATGATGGGAGAAAGGAACCCATTAATAAACGTTTCCTGCCATCCCACGCCACAGCACTGACTCTGAGTCACATTTTATGTGGCTTCTCAGAAGACATCACGGCGTTAAACTCTCCCATCGCAGCAGCCAGCATAGCTTGACTTGACTCTCTCTTCCTTGCTGAAATGCTTTCCCTATTCCTGAGCTTTGCTCTTGGGGTCATCATTCCTAATAAAAGTGCTGATCAATAGTGTTTGCCTCAGGTTTTCTTTTCTAAAGAACGCAGGCTAAGACAGATCAAATCAGTGTTGTAACCAGATAGTACGTGTTCCTTCCAAATGTTTCTTAAGTCCTCCTATGTGCAAAACATGGTGGGCTTGGAGACAACCGGGAAAACAATCAAATAAATCATTGCAAGTGTAAATGCTACGGAGGAGAAGCACAGTGTGCGTTCAGGTTTTGTGATATCCTAATCTAGGGGACTGAAAAGGGGCTTCTCCACTGGGACCACTCCTGGGAAGAGGCAGGAGGAAAAGAGGGAGTATGGTGGGAAGTGAGGCAGCAGATTCCAAGGGCTGGAGGCAAGTGAGGGCAAGGTGCTTTAAAGAATGCAAAGTAGCCCAGCCCAGTGGGCTAACGGATATGCAGAGAGAGCAGAGACTGGAGAGGAGTGAGAGGAAAAAGACTTTGGCGAAATGGACCAAAACGCAAGTGTGAACAAGCCTGGGCACTTACCCCATGAGCCAAGGGAAACCTCTGCAAGGTTCTGAGCAGCGTGCTCCTCAAAGATGACTTTGTCTACGGTGCAAGGAGTACTGAGGGTCGGGGGTGCATGCAGGAAGGCGAATTAGAGGGCCATTCAAGTGATCTAGGCCAAAGATGAAAATGGTACCCAGTTTAGTGACGGCAGGTAGGGAGGAAGAGAAGGTAAGAGGTTTGAGAGCTGCTAAAATAACAATTTTTCAACTTTTTGGAAGTTAATATATGAGAGGAATAAAATTTGTCAGAAGTTTTACATAGCACATGTATAATTTCTGCAGAAACTTCGCTTGCTTGCTTAGTATTCACTACTGTTTATAATTTTCTTTGGATGATAAGAATTTTTAATAAAGTTTAAAAGGTTATTAAAAGTTCTCAAAAACCATATTTAATATACTATATAATGTTGAAGTTTTTGTTTGCATCATGAAGGTAAAAATGTAAGATCCTTGGAGCCCACAAGATCAGAATCCAATCAGATTTTGCCACTTACTAGCAAAGTGACTTTGGGCAAGTCACTGAATGTTGCCAGGTTTTCGTTTTTTGTGATTTTTTAAAAATAAATTTGTAGATAGAGTTAATGTTCCCTATATTTTGTGTGTGTGGCAGTTGTTATTTTTTTCAAGAATGGAGTTAGATCACAGCTGTAAGGTGTCAGATGCAGTGCCTGGTACAAAAGGGTAAGTTTAAAAAAAAGTCATCTATTATTTGTAGTATTTACAGATCTCTCATCCGGAACCTTGCTTAAATCACCATCCCGAAGCAATCCTTTCTTTAACCATGATTTAATCTTGTTTCTCACTTGTTGCATCTGTTGGTCCTACATGGCTCACCTGTTCTCATCTCACCTTGCACTGACAATTCCAAAATCAGATTCTCCACTCCCTACTCCCTCTGGTTATCACTGAGGTGCCGCACAAGCCTGAAAAGCCTGCTCATCTTCTGCCTCTGCCTCCCTCTCTTGGCCTCTCCAGAATTACTGGCACTTTTGTGTTTCTGCTGCTGTGACACCCAAGACACCTGGGCAGCCCCGCTGTGCTGCTGTCATTGCTCGGAGTTCGGGCACCCTGGTCTCATGTGAGTTGCTCTGGGCCACACGCACCACCCAGCAGCTTCAGGTGCTGGACTTCCCCAAGCTTGCTCTGTGTGTCCTTCCAGAAGTGATTCCTTTTCATTCACTCCCTTGGCAGTAACTTTGCAAACATTTTAACTGTATTAACTTTATCCATTAGTTGAGTCATGCTTGAACACATGGTGGTACATAGCCAGTATAATTGAGATTTTGGATCCAGTTTTTCAGAAAATAGTATCCATGCCCACGGAAGATGCCAGTGGAGAGTCGTCAGCCCTGAGAGCCAGGGATCGTGACAGAGTAGAGCTAGACATCCTGTGAGTTTCCATCTGGGAAAACTCTCAAGAGTGCTTCAAAGCAGTGACTTTTAAACTTTTAGCAAGAAAATCTAATTTTTCAAATTAAATATTATAAAGAAAATACATAAAACGGATAGAAGAGGAACAATTTTGATTAAGTGGCAGAGAGGCATGGTGAAACAATCAGTCCCTAGCCCCCCAAAAAAACCCAGAATTACTGCCAAGGAATCAGATGGCCCAAGGACACCTAAAACCATCACTCTAGAGATACAGAAGTCTCCCTAAAAGGCACTGAAACACGAACCTAACCAGAGGCAGAGGACAGCCAGGTGTACTGCAGGATGGGATACAGGGAAGGTGGAGTTCGGCCTCATCAGCCTCTGTCTCCAGGAGCAACTCACAGGCAAAGAGCCTTTCTGTCCCGTCTCCCTTCCAAACTCATGTCACCCTGATAATTGTGATCCCAGAGGATCAGAGACAGAGGAGTCTGCATTGTTTTGAATTCTCTGGTTACAAGCAAGAGAAATAGACTCTGACTACCTCAACCCCAAAAGGAGATGATTGGAGAAATACGGTGGCTCATAGAATTGGAAGCTAGCTGAAAACTCAGGCTTAGAGGAGCAGTTAGGGAAGTTCCAATGGCCTAGACAGTAAGAGATGGTAGAGTCACCTGGGGATCATCTCTGAGATGAATTAAGTCCTATGTGGAAGAAGCGATGCCCCAAAATGAAACCTCAAAGGCTCTTAGGTGACCAACACCAACTTTCCATGATAGGATGACCTGGTGTTTGGGGGAGGGAAGTTATTGGACTTATTGCTAACATGATCACAATAAAACCCAGCTTCTGGTCTCCAGTTCGTCTGCCCACATGCATCAGCTGTGACCCTACTCCGTACAACACCCCCAGATAATTAGACGACTTGGTCCTTTAATAGGTCCATGACTCTGGTATGCCAGGTGTTCCCCAATGATGCGATATGTGGTAAACCAGTAGATTCATAAAATCGGCCTTTTGGCCTGAAGCCACGGTTTGTAGAATTGCATGTCAGTAAAACGCATTCAGTAAACTCTAGAATGGCTGAGTTGTCAGAAGACAAGTGACAGATCAAGTCTACAGCAGTCCACCCACTGGGATGCTTTCCTTCAGCCATTATTCTCCAGGGCCACCCTCACTGTGGCCACCATGTGAAAACCGTCCATTTTGGCTCCCTCAGCATCTCTAGTGAAGCCATCTCGGGAGCAAGCCTGAATTTTTTTGTTTTGCTTTGCTTTCCTTGTTTTTTCATGCATCAGGTGATTAGAACCTGATGAAAGTTAGGTCCTGGCACAGGGAGATGGATGAGTTAACTTAAGAGCATCTGGGCCACTTGTTCTTGCATTTTGGTGCCTTGTGGACCTGCTCAGGCCTAGTCCCGTATGTGCTCCTTCCTTCATCCAGTGGATTGCTACGACACTCACTGAATTTGATATCTTGGTGAGTCTGACACTTCCCGCTTCCTAATGGATGGTTTGTCCACAGTCACTTCATATCCCAAGACCAGATGCTCTGGCCCTACTAAGGCCCAGTAGCATGCCAGGAGCTTCTCTTCAAATAGGGAATTCCTGTGTGCCATAAAAGGCACAGCTTTATTCCAGGACTCCAGTGGTCTACACTGCAACTCACCTATTGGGCTTATAACCACCACTCCACTTTCTTTTCCACCACAGGCTTTGGATCTGCAGGGTCAGACAGCCTGAAGGGTAGCACAGCCTGCCCGGGGAACATGCCACAGAGCCCACTCTAGTTCTGGGCTTCAGTCCAATCTGGCAGCCTTTTAGGTCACTCAGTACATAGGTCAAGGCAGTGTTCAGTACAGTATACGGTATAAATGGCTTTCAATTTCCAAAGAGAACAGCACAGCTTTTTACCTCTTTGATGGTGGTAGGAGGTGTGAGATACAACAATTTTTTATTGTGAAGAGATCACAGCATGCCCTAGACTGGTGACCCCCTTAAAATGTCATCAATGTGGCAGACTCCTAGCTCTTCATAGGTTTTATCTTCCACTGTCTGATACAAACGTGTCTTACGAAGGCATCCAGAGTACTTGTCATCTTCTCCCCACAAATGGAATTAACATTGTGACTCATATAAGGGTCTTGTGTATCACACCACGGGTTGCCAAGGTGATCAAAGCCCCTGCTTACTTTTTTGTGACAGACAGCAGGATAGTTAATATAGCCCTGGGATAAAGGGCTGTGGTGGTGAATACCTGACTCCATGCGTCGGTCGGGTGAACACCTGACCCCTCCATGCGTCGGTCGGGTGAACACCTGACCCCTCCATGCGTCGGTCGGGTGAACACCTGACTCCTCCGTGCGTCGGTCGGGTGAACACCTGACTCCATGCGTTTGTCAAAACCTATAAAAATGGACACCACAAAGACTAAATTTTACCGTAAATTTTTCTAAAATCAGCTACAATGTTCAGGGAACCAAAAATGGAATACACACAGAAAAAAAAAAGTAAATGTATGTAACATTATTGTGAATAAATAGTATGACCACACTGGAGGGGATGGGGAAGAAAAGAACTCACTTAGATCACTCCCAAAAAGTTGTGTTAAGATTAAGGACAAAAAAACATACACAAATGCAGTGCTCCAGTTAGTATATTTGTTTTCACATGGGGATGGGTCACCTCTCTGAAACCATCTTAGTGTAGGGAACAAATACATAAATACAGCACAGAATAAGGGAATCGAGTGTTTTGCTGTCTGAGAAATTACAAATACGAAAAGGTGACAGCTAGAATCATCTTTGGGCGATTCAGCTGGAATTGGAGGCATCAGTGTGGACTCACGGACTTTTAATGGATAGAGAAGTATAGAAGGACAACGGTGCTGATGAAGACAGGAAAATAAAGACAGATGTCTGTCGGTGCGTGAATGTGTGCACATGTACATATTTTCTAACTGAATTGAATGGAAGGAGATTAGCAGCCGTGGCACCACAAGGCCAGTGAGCATGTCTAGCACCCAGATCTTGAGTTCTAAATGCCGTTCTCCAACAAAATAAACCAGGAATCTGAGGGGAGGTGCTTGATTCCAGGACTGATTGATGTGCCTAGAGCTGATAAGAAGACAAAATAAGAAACTGATCAAAAAGGGACAGGGCAGGTCCGAAGGGCACAGATGCCAACAGGAAAGAACCCCCAAGGGATGAAACTGGAACAGTTTGAGCAGATATTAAGAGTAATAGCAATAATCATATCTGTGGGTCTCTACTGTTACAAATAATTTCATAAATACATACATAAATAAATAAGCTGGGACCACTCTTAAAGAATGCCCGTTGGTAAATGTGTAAGGAATGAAGGAAGTATATAATCACCATTAGAACAACAATATGTGTTGCAGGCAGGATCCACTGATGAGTGCTGAAATTAGTATTTCAAAGTTTGAAGAGAAACAAGCTTTTTGCATTGTCTAAAAATATCAACCAGAGTTCCGAAGCTGGACGCTAATTGCATGAGGATCAAGCTGTGAACCTTGCTTGGTGTGTCCCACCGTGGTGCTGAGTCCTTTGGAAGCCCAGGCAAGTCTGCCACTGCCCCAACACCAGCACCTATTCCTCCAAATATAGGAAAACAATTTTCCCCAGTTGCCACTACTATAGGCCTGGCGGGGAAAAGCATGGAGATGCTAAGTTCTAGGTCTCTGAGGAACCCAGATGAGCAGCATTTTTGGTTTTGAGGCTGGCAGAGAAGCAATGTGGTGGGACCCCCTTCCTGCAAGCCGGTAGCCCCATTCTTAGAGTCTCCACAAGATTTCTGACATAGCAGCTTGTTTGCCTGTGCCTTCCTCCCAGAGGTGGCCAACCACTTAAAAACTGCAGCATGGCTGATGGACGGGGGAAGAAGCTGGCAGCCCACGCACCCATGGAGTTGGCTCCTTCATGCAGAAGCTAAAAGGAAATACCTTTGCCTCCTGTGCTCAGTCCTGGTAAATTATCAGAAGGAAGCTGCAGGATGAATTGCCTAAGGAATTCCTACTCTAGGAGGAAGGGAAACATCCTTCTGTGGAAATTGAGCATCTGGCCCTTCAGGTCACCCACATCCCACCTGGTATATAAAACGGCTCTGCTGCCTGTGCTGGTGGCCCAGAACACTGCCTGTGTGCCCTGGTTTCCCAGATTATAGAGCTATAGTTCAGGGAGGGAGCAGGATATATGAGACCAACGCAGCCCAGTATCTCAGAGGCTATAATAACCTAGAGTTTTACAAAGATGTCAACACCCCTAAGACCAGGAAGATGAACATGAACCTCTCCCATCCAAGCACAAAATGATATAGCAAGGGCTGGGTCTTCCTTTCTGCCCACAGCAGTGTAGGGGGGTGGTCAGGGATGGAGAATCAGAGACACATGATATGACATCATTGGAACTACCGAGAGAGTACATCTCACTGACCACACCCAGTCACCCCACTCACATTTTCCCATACCTTACCACCTCCTCCTAATTGTGTGCCTCTAGTTTGATAACTATTTTCCTCCTTCATCCAGCTCCTCTTCTGCACCATGGCTCCTACACTTCATTCTCTTCTCCATGCATCAAGAGAATAGATAGGGCTTCCCCACATCAGCACCCTTTTTTATGTCTATGGCGCAAAACTGTGGCTTGCCCAGCATTGCCCATTAGAAAAAAAGAAGCAGATGACAAAATGTATGGTGTGCCAGATACTTAGGTCTGAGAAAAGTTCCCAGAGGAAGGAAAGGCCACAGAGTCAAATACAGAGAAAAGTTCTGATAAGATGAAGATGGAGAAGACCATGAACTTCCTACCTGGATCTTCAATCATCTTGAAAGGAACAGTGTTGGTGGAGTGAATCCAGCTTCCGGCGTTTTAAGAAGTGAACCGCTAACAGGGTAATTAGGATATCAAGTGTAAAAAGTGACTGTCAAGGCCTGGTGCAGTGGCTCATGCCTGTAATCCCAGCCCTTTGGGAGGCCAAGAAGGGGGAAACACAAGGTCAGGAGTTTAAGACCAGCTTGGCCGACATGGGAAAACCCTGTCTCTGCTAAAAAATAAAATAAAATAAAATATTACAAAAATTAGCTGAGCATGGTGGCAGGCGCCTGTAATCCCAGCTACTTGGGAAGCTGAGGCAGGAGAATCACTTGAACCCAGGAGGCAGAGGTTGCAGTGAGCCGAGATCGTGACCCTGCACTCCAGCCTGGGCGACGAGCGAGACTCCGTTAAAAAAAGTGACTGTCAAGTAACTAAAGGTAAAATCGATGCTAACAGGAGACTCCCACCTTACTTCCCTCCTCAAGAGCTGGGCACATTAACTGCTGGTTCTGCAGGAGAACTAGTGTGAACTAGAGTGAGGGTCACCTGTCTAAACACTTTCATCAGGATGAGGGTTTTTGCTTGATTTTCTACCTGCTTTCTGCTACTTCTCCATGAGAGCTTCTTTTTATATAACTTTTCCTTACATGCCTGGAATGAAGCCATGCCCAATAAAAGCGATGGTCCCAGCATCGGGGACTGTTGGGTAAGGCTCACTGTCTTCAAAAGGGAAGGCCTCAAAATGAATGGATCAAGAATAATTACGTAGGAAGTAGATCTGGAAAGACACAGGGAATCTTCAAGAATTGGGCATCAGCTTTCAAGTGAAGAACCAGAAGATTAGGATCGGGATAAAACATTGCATGCAGCAGGACTCTGAGTAATGCAGCAGAAGTCAAGGCAATAGCTTGTAATAACTTCCTGCTCACAGCTCACTTCCATGAGCTGCCATGAGTGTATGCTATGGGTGAATCAGTAATGTCGTACAGATAATTTATATCACTACCCACCACTACCCTCTGAAAAGATGGGGGAACTGTGTGGGAACCCTCCCTACCTAAAAGATGAGGTAGCTATATAGGAACTCATCATTTAGTAAAAAGTCCCCATGAGATAAGGTCCCTACCAAGCCAGTAGCCAAGGATGGATGAGAGAGTTCAGGAGGCATTCTACATTCTCAGCAAGAAAGCTTCTTGTATAACAGGGAAGCTCAGCTCTAAAAGTAGCTACCTAGAAGGCTAAGTATGAGTTTCTGTAATATAAGAAGCCTGAGTGAAAGAGCATAGACATATTTTTCATAGCAAGAGGAGCCCAGCAATTCTTCCACCATTCATCCAGTGTCCTGGGTTCAGTTGCTTCAAATTGGCCTGGAAGCAGCAATAAAGGAGCCAGTTGCTCAGCTAGAAGGCAGAAGATGGGAGAATTGGACATATTTGGTTCCAATCAGCAAAAAAGCTTTCAGCAGAAATGGATCGACAAATACGTGCAGGGCAATGGCTCCAGCATGGTCCTGGTGACCTTGGCATCTCCACATAGGCTGTGTAGGCAAGGCTTCAGACTTGACATGAGGCTTGGCACAGCATCCTGTGATTCTACCAGAGCACAAGCATAGGAGGCTGGGGAGGAGCTGCTACCAAACCATTCCCGACTTGTGAGACCGCCTCTGATTGCCTCCCTGGTTCTGATGAAGTTTGAGGCTCTCTGCCTCTGCCCCCTGCCCCACTCCATTCCGAACCGCTACCTTTAGGGAACAGCTGCAGCCTATAAACACTTCGCTGCAGTGTGGAATAAGCCCTCAGCAACAAGGCGCCAGTGACTGAAGCTTTGGTGTCATCCTGTGAAATCAGAAAGGTGAGTAGTCTTTGCTGCTCTGGCTTTTTTTTTCTGTCTAGGTAAGCAGTAAACTAGCTGAACCTAACAAGGTCTCATTGTTTCTTTACCAGCTAATCGATCAGCATTGCCTTGGCAATATGCCGAGGGAACAATGAGCTTACCTCTCCATTTAAGTGGTCACCCTGATGCCTGCTGCAACTGGGTATAAGGCAAGGATTTCCGACTCCCTGAAATGCCAGAGGACTTGTTTCCAACTCTAGAAACCTAGAGGCCTCTAGATTCTCCAGATACTTGCAGCCTTCAACGAAGAGGTAGAATGGTGCTTCTCACTGAGCTAGAGATCTTTGTAAAAGAAAATGTTACACTCAGGACTTTCAACTCTCGGCTCAAGCAAGTACAGAGACTCAGTGTTCTCTGGTAGACTTAAGAGAAGTACTTATTTGTATGTGTCCATATGACAGACAGAGCTGAAATTTAGCATAAAATCTAATCCATTTGCAGAATTCCACCGAACTGGTTGCACAGAAATGGTACATTTCCTGTATCAAGGAAAAGGCACTTTTTAATATTTGAAAGAAGTTAGGGGCCGGGCACGGTGGCTCAAGCCTGTAATCCCAGCACTTTGGGAGGCCGAGGCAGGTGGATCACGAGGTCAACAGATCGAGACTATCCTGGTCAACATGGTGAAACCCCGTCTCTACTAAAAAATACAAAAAATTAGCTGGGCATGGTGGAGTGTGCCTGTAGTCCAAGCTACTTAGGAGGCTAAGGCAGGAGAATTGCCTGAACCCAGGAGGCCGAGGTTGCGGTGAGCCGAGATCGTGCCATTGCACTCCAGCCTGGGTAACAAGAGCGAAACTCCGTCTCAAAAAAAAAAAAAGAAAAGAAAGAAATTAGGCACAAAGACTTGGAAAGGGGCTACTGGATAGACTTAGATTAATGTGGGACCTTCAACTCCCAAATGACCTTGAGTTTTTCTTCTCAGGAGAATGAGATCTCTCTTTAGGTCTGAGAAGATTATCCTTCTCTTATTTAAAGAATCTGTGATCATCTCACTCGTGGCGGTTCTTGAAACAACCATGCTCCTCAGGGGCCATCCTCATTACCTCTCAATGCCTTCAGGCCTATGACTCATAACCAGCGTAGCCCGAGGACAATTGCAAGGTCTTCAGTAGAAGAAAATGACTTAGGCACCAAAATCATTGCAATAATTTGTATTAGCACAGCACCAAGGAACATGAAGATTTTAAGGGTATCAGAATGAGCATGAAATGTGACTGGATCGAACTGACCTTGCCAATATGGGAACAGTTTTACAAGATCTGGAGTTTAATGTTCTTGCCGTCACAGCTGGAATGGCTTTACTAGCTGGCTTTGTTCATTGACTGAAACTTGGATTTCATGGCGGCCTCCATTCAATGGGGTCAGAATGTCAGAACCTCTGGAGCTTACTGTGAAGGGATCCAAACGCCTAGAGAGATGTGGGTAAAGAAGTAGGTGTTATTATGTAGAACCCACCCATCTTGACCATTTTCTCTTGGACTCAAAGGACACTCAACAAGGAATTCAGCGATCAGCACCCTTGAAGCTTCTGTCACAGCGTCCTCTGCAAGAGAGGATGAAAAGAGAGCCCTCTATTGACATGGTAGACTCCCTGACCTGATTTCTATAGGAATGAGAGAATCCCAGAGTGACTGCGGCCAAATAGCAGCACTAAACCTTCAAGATCAAGGACAGTGGTTACCATAACCATTACATAATAGACTGTAGGAGCAGAGTGGTGATATGTTTTATACGGTAGGGAATTAACAGTTATGGCTAAGTTACCAAGTGTTTCCTATGGATAAAATAGATGGTATCTGTAACTAGAAAAATTCTGCAGCCAGTGAGAAAAAATATGACTGAGTCATCCAATGGGAAATTCTGGCCTCACACAGTTCTTAAACTGAAGCCCTTTAATTGAAGAGGAGGTGTTATAATGTGGGAAGGACCCTACATCATAGCCACAATTATGTCCTGTAGTTTTCTATCAAGACTTCCTCTCTGCAGTCAACATCATTCTAGAGGTTCTAGACAGTGTAATAGGACAGATGAAAGAAAGATGAGGCATCTGGTCGGAAAGGAAGATATAAAAACCTCTGTAGTTTTCTACTTTATTCACAGATGATGTGGTGACCTACATAGAACATTGCAAATGATTCCGATTACTAAAAAGGGTGCATCTATCAACAAACACTGCACGTGCATACATAAAATAGTATTAATGGTTAAAAAGAATCATGCTGTCAAGGGAAGGGAATCAACAGGATGGATAGCTAGAGATGTGCAGGTGCATGCGTGCGTGCGTGCGTGTGTGCGTGACTGTGTTTGTGTGTGTATGCGTGCCTATGTGTGTGCATGTAAATGTACATATATGAGGAAGAGAGGCAAAGACAGACCAAGAGAGACAGATATTAATTATAATAAATTGGCTTATGCAATCATAGATGCTAAGTGCCAAGATCTGCAGTTGATAAGCTAGGGACCCAGGAGAATGGATGGTATAAGTTGCAGTCCAAGAGCTGGCAAGATCTGAAAACAAAGCTGAGCTTTCATTTCGAGTCTGAAAAGACAAATTTGATATAGCAGTCCAGAGGTCAGGCAGGAGGAGTTACCTCTTTCTCTACGTTTTTGTTCTTATTCAAGTCTTCACTTGATCGCATATAGAGAACACACAATAGGGAAGCATTATGTATTACTCAGTCCATCAATTCAAATATTATTCTCATCTGGAAACACACTCACAAATTCAACAAAATAATGTTTGTCCAAAAGCGATGGAATCAAGTTGACACAAAATGAACCATCGCAGGTCCACAGTTGTCAACTTGGCACCCCTACACATCTTCCTAAATCGTAATATCAAAAAAAAAGATAATAACAAGGTCATAATTCTGCCTGATGTAATACAATTATTGTGCATACAACTAAAATCACTCTAACCTCTTCCCCAGAAGAGGAGGTTAAGTCTTTGAGTGATGTTTACTTTTCTCCTTGTGTCTCATATGATGCATAATTAATAATGCTTAAATACTATGAAATAAAGCCAATACAATTTATGGTACATGATAACAAAATAAGAGAGTAAAGAAAACCAAGATATTTGTTATACACACACAGAGAAACATATTTATAACAAAATAAGGAGATATGACCATTTCAGTCTTTGTTTCTGTAACTGACTGTTCTGTATTCCCTTTGCTTTCAGCAAGCACCTCAGCTGGTCATGGTTCTTTGCTGGGTGGGATAATACAAACTTTCTTTCTGAGAGGTGTGGGCCTGGTAGACCTGCCTAGATTGGATTGTTATAGTTTTCTGCTGACTTCAATCTTGGGGCATGGTAACACTAAGAGATGCCCTAGCAGATGTCCTGTATTCCAACATACTCCTCCTTAACCTCTGTTGTGGAAGAGTCTAATTTCCCCATAGCATTCAGGATCAATCACCCCAGCCAGCACAGGACCTCCCTTCTCTGCCTACTGATTCAGAGACACCAGAAGCCCAAAGTGGTAGGGCAGCTGTCCTAACTTCCAATTTAATGGATACATTGTTGTGACTCCCGGTGGAAGCACACTCCTTTTGGAACTGAGATCTCTGGGCTAGCAAAGAATAAGCTCATGGGAATAGGAAGAATTTTGCTGGTGAAGTTGTGAGGGGTTGTAGTGAGTCACACCATCCTATTTCCACTGTTTGATTCCTGGACCCATGAATTCCAGCTGTGGAAGAAACAGCACCATATGTTGGTAATAAATTCAGAGCATATAAAGCCTTCTGAGGAACCTTCCCACAGCCCCATGACATATTGCCACTTAGCTGGTGTTGTAAATTGAGTCTTCAAAATGCCATTCTACCATCCCTATCCAGGCTGCCGTTCATTCTACCATCCTATCAAGCCAGCTTCTTCAGGGTTGTGGGGAGTATTGCAAGTCCGGTGGATTTCATAAGCGTGGTCGCATTTCTGTACTGTACTTCATTCATGTGAAGTAAGTTTCCTAATCAAAAGCAGTGCTGTGTGGAATATCATCATTGGAGGTAAGGCATTGTGTAAGACCACAGACGGTAGTTTTGGCAGAAGCATTGCATGCAGAAAAAACAAATCCATATCCACAGTCATCATCTATTCCAGTAAGAGCAATATTCTGTCCCTTACATGATGGAATGTAAGCAACCTGCCACCAGGCAGCTGCTGATCATCCTGGGGAATGGTGCCATATAAGGAACTCAGTGTTGGTCCCTACTGCTGGAAGGGTGGGCACTCAGCAGTGGCCATGGCAAGGTCAGCCTTGGTGAGCAGAAGTCCATGTCACTGAGACCATGCATCCCCTTTATTCCCGCTACTGTGACCAGTTTGTTTATGAGCCCATTCGGTGATGGCAAGAGTGGTTGGGGGAAGAAGCTGACTAGCATCCACAGGATGGGTCATCATACCCACTTGATTATTAAAGTTCTCCCCCGCTGAGTCTACCCTTTGGTGAGCATTCATATGGAACACAAATATCTTCTGGTCAATTCAGAGAGTTCTATCCACACCACTGTTTCCCAAATTTTCTTTTCCTCAATTTTTCAATCATTTCCTACTAAGCCCTTAACCACAGAGCCAAACAATTGGCTGTAGCCTATTAATCGACATATAATTGTACATCTGGCCATTTCTCCTTCCAAGCAAGGTGACTGACCAGTGCACTGCTCATAGTTCTGCCCGCTGGCAGGAGTTTCCTTCACCATTGTCCTTTAAAAATTCTCCAGAAAGGGGCTATCGTCCTGGACTTGTCCTTACAGGTGTAGAACCACCTGTAAACCAGCCTGAAGTCTTCTCTTCCTCTATCAACTGAGTGCAGAAAACTCCCCCAGGTGTTGGCTAGGAAACAGAAGACAGTGAAATAAAAGAAGGATTCTGAACATTTGGAACGCTCCTTCATGCATGTTCAGAGCCTTCTCAGATCTGGTGCTGTGTATACTTCCATTTGATGACTGCTTCTGTGAACACTCAACTTTATGGCTTGGTGGCTCAGATAACACTCAATTTATGATGGGCAGCTCAGGTTTTATGGTAATTTGGGGGCCTGTGATTAAGCATTTAGTCTCTACAAAGGTCCAGTGACAGGTAAAGAACTATTTCTTAAAAGGAGAAGAGTTATCCATGGAGGATGGCAAGGCTTTGCTCTAAACCCTAAGGGCCTGTGCTGTGATTCACCTCTAGGGATGCCAAAGGCTCCACACACAATCCCTGTCTGCCACTCACACTTCAAGCACCACTGGATCTGCTGGACCATAAGGCCCAAATGGCACGGCAACTTGCACGGCAGCCTGGACCTGTGGCAGAGCTTTCTCTTGTTCTGGGCCCCATTCGAAACAAGCAGCTTTTTCTGCGACTTGGCAAATGGGCTGCAGTAATCCACCCAAATGAGGGCTACGTTACCACCAAAATCCAAAAAGACCTGCCAAGTGCTGTGTCTCAGTCTTGGTTGTAGGAGAGGCCAGATGCAACAACTTGTCTTTCACTTTAAAGAAGCTATTGTCACGTGTTCCACACCACTGAACTCCCAAAATTTCACTGAGGTAGAAGGCCCCTGAACTTTGTCAGACGTATTTCCCAACCTCTGACACACAAACTTCATAAAGTCATTGGTGCTTCTCTCTCACTAGGTCCAATCAGCATAATGTCATCAATGTAATGGACCAGTGTGATTCATCCTGTGGAAGGGAAAAACACTCAGAATCCCTGTGAGGTACGACATAGGGCTAAAGAGTTGATAGACCCCTGAGATAGGACAGTCAAGGTATACTGCCAGCCTTGCCTGCTGAAAGCAAACTGTTAGAACTCGGTCAGCCTCCCATAGCTCCAACGTTGAGTGCAGAATCTCTGCTTACTGAGCCCATGTCAATATGTTAAGCCTGGTTTAACCTTCTGTTCTTTCCACCATTATCCCCGCACTCTTAGTATTATTTCCTGTACCTCTATTTTTGGATTTCTGTCTGTATACATTTGAAAATTTAAGTGTTTTTTTTTAAGTGTGCATACTTTGTTGCCACCTTCAGGGGCTTGCTGGGACTGAGTTTAGTTAGAAGTCTAGGAGCGAAGAGGGGCGGTGGGGGTGGGTCCTGAGGACACTCAATCTTGTATGACAGTTGCCTCAGGGAGGTCATTACGGTTTCCTCCGGCAAAGCAGTGTTAAGCCTCTCCGATGGGAATGGAAAAGCTGCTCCCACCAGCGGTGGGGAGGCCTCTTCCACTGACCAAAAAGACTCATCTGAACTTGGAGGCTCAGTGTCTCCAACCTTACCAAGGTCCTCCTACACATCCCCATCCAACTTTCCGAGCCCTGCTCCTTCCCATCAATACCTTCACTTTAACAGTGGACATCTACAAGAACTGGGAGTTCAACTTGCATTGAATTAAATAATTCAGCCAGTCACAATATGAAGTTCTGGGCTTGATTTTCAGCAATATCAGCCCTGCAGCTACAGGAGATAAGTATCTCCTTTAGGGCACACAGAAGCTTTCAGATCATATTTCTGGAAATTTAAATACCTAATGTGATCTCTTTCTTTTCCCACTTTGTCCAATGACGTTAGAAGCAACTAGCTAATCTCATTATATTTGTTAGTTTGCCAAAAAGGTTCCAGTGTATCATATTCTTGGTAATCATTATGCTTGTTTTATGTAAGTAATTGAATAGGAGTAGCCAATAGTGATATTTTGATATCTTGTTTATTTCTCTTATTGCCAGAGCTTACCATGGACAGTCAGTGTGGAAAAAAAAGTTATTTACAGCTTTAGAAAACTCATCCTTAAAATTCTGTTTCTCTAGATTCACTCTCAGGACCAAGATCTGTATTATCCAGGATGCGTGGGTATGTAGACATTAGATTAGATTAGATTTACTGTAAGGAATTGACTCGTGATTATGGAGGCTGAGAAGTCCCAAGATCTATAGTAGACAAACTGGAGACCCAGAAGAGCCAGTGATGTTCCCATCCTGGTCCAAAGGCCTGAGAAGACTGATGTCCCAGCTCAACAATCAGGAGAAGGAGGTTTTCTTACACACCCTGTTGTTCTACTTAGGATTCATTGATTGGATGAGGCCCACCCCACCCACAATATGGAGGGCAAGCTGCTTTACTCTCTAGAGATTCAAAAGATAATCTTGGCTGAGCGTGGTTTCTCAAGTCTGTAATCCCAGCACTTTGGGAGACCGAGGTAGGTGGATCACAAGGTCAGGAGTTCAAGACCAGCCTGGCCAAGATGGTGAAGCCCCATCTTTACTGAAACTACAAAAATTAGGCAGGCATGGTGGCAGGTGCCTGTAATCCCAGCTACTCAGGAGGCTAAGGCAGGAGAATCGCTTGAACCCAGGCAGCAGAGGCTGCAGTGAGCTGAGATCATGCCACTGCACTCAATCCTGGGTGACAGAGTGAGACTTTGTCACACACACACACACACACACACACACACACAAAGATAATCTCATTCTCTGAAACACCCTCACAAACACACTCAGAATAATGTTGGACTATGTCTGGGAACTCTGTGGTCCCATTAAATTGACACATAACATTAACCATCATGAAGGACATTATGGAAAAGGCAAAACTATCAAAACAGTAAACTGATCAGTGATTACCAAGGGAGGAGAAGGAGGGGGAAAGATAAGTGAGGCACTGGGAATTTTTAAGACAGTAACACTTATTTGTATAATACAGTAGTGGTGGTTTTATGGTATTATGCATTTGTAAAAATCCATACACTTTATAACACAAAAAGTGAGTCTTAATGTATGTAAATGTTTAAAAAGCATTTAGGATGTTGGGAAATCTCAGAAAGAAATGCTGACAGATCAAAAAAAAATCTAAATCTATTGCTAATGTATGAAACAGCCTTACTGAAGGTGGTAGGTCAGAAGGTGCTAGCCTAAATAACTTGGGAAATGAGTAGAGTCTGTAAGACCAGAGGTGAAAGGAAACTTACATAAGACTCTACCTCAAGGGACCCAAGACCCCAGGCTCTGGACCGGTAATGGTCCATGGCCTGTTAGGAACCAGATCCACAGCAGAAGGCGAGCAGCAGGCGAGCAAGTCAAGCTTCATCTGTATTTACAGCCACTCTCCATTGCTCACATTACTGCCTGAGCTCTGCCTCCTGTCAGATCAGCAGTGCATTAGGTTCTCATAGAAGCAGGAACTCTCCCACGAACTGTGCATGCAAGGGGTCTAGGTCGTGCACTCCTTATGAGAATCTAATGCCTGATTATCTGGCACTTTCTCCCCCAGATGAGACCGTTAGTTGCAGAAAAACAAGCTCAGGTCTTCTACTGCTTCTACATTATGGTGTGTTGTGTAATTACTTCATTATATATTACACTGTAATAATAACGGAAACACATGTGATGCACTTGAATCATCCTGAAATGATCCCCCATCCCCTGGTTCATGGAAGAATTATTTTCCATGAGACTGGTCCTTGGTGCCAAAAAGGTTTGGGACCACTGCTCTAGTTGATAAAGTTGTTTCACAAGAAGCACAAGTTAACAATTCTAACACAGATATACATGTATATTACAACTGAACGATTAAGTAAATGGATGGCAAATGGCAGGAGCAAGATATCTCACTGTTAGAGTGGGAATTCACAGTTAAGCAAGGAAGAGAGGAGACAGTGATGCCTGTGGTAATGGACTAGAGCTGAAGGCATCAGTATGAAGCCATGTTATCTTAGTATAGATATTTACATATGGGACTATTTAGGTATAGTTAGTTAGATTAGCATGCACATGTCCTTGCTGTGTCAGCTGACAGGACCTAAAAGAAATGACACTCAGGGTAGCAATCAGTACACCTCGCACTCAGATCCTAGTGTATAATACCATTCTCTAGTGAAAGGAACTAAGATTCCTTAGAGAAATGGATAATTCTAGAACTGGGAAGAAAATATACAAGACCAGCCTGGAGCATCTTGTAGTGCCAGAAATAAAGTGCTAAAAAATAGGGAAAAATCACATTGATGGGAATATGTCAAAAGAGCACAAAAGTCAACGTAAAGAATTCCCAATGTCCAGAACTGGAGCAATCAGAGCAAGGAAATGAAGCAGTGTGGTATATACCTAGATAATGAGATAAATATCCCTAGGACGTTTTTTCTCTCTAACACGGACTCTTTAATGCACACACACACACACACACACACACACACACAAACACACAGTTACCTATCACACCTGGACTTTGAATGGGATAACATTAAGGAAAAAGGGCAGGGCAGCACTGTGTCAGAGAGCAGAAGTGGATATCCACCTGAGTCTGGCAGCGTGAAGAAATAAGCTCTGGGCCCTTCTTAGGAAACAGGCAAACCTTCTTATGTTCTGTTAAATGTTTGCAAATACACACAACAGATTCCCTTTTTTTTAAGCCAAAGAACAGAAACATGTAGTCTATGTAAGATGATGGCTCCATTCCTGTCAGCTGAGGCAAACGGAACTTACTGTCGTCAGCTTGGAAAAACTCATCAAGGGGTTGCATGATGTTGCCAGCATCCTGAGGCTGTTGGCTTTTCTTTCTGTTTGGCAGTGTGGCAGAAGGGGATGCAGAGGGCAAGCAGGACAAACAGGACTATTTTGATTATCATTAGGGATCCTTGAGACCTGCTGACCAGAAAGAAGACTGTTATCGGAGACAGCCCCAATATGGCACCTGACACGCAGTCAAAGCCCAGACAATATTTATTTATTGAAAATGGAGAATAGTGGCCGAGTGCAGTGGCTCATGTCTGTAATCCCAGAACTTTGGAAGGCCGATGTGGGTGTATCATCTGATGTCAGGAGCTTGAGACCAGCCTGGTCAACATGGCGAAACCTTGTCTCTAGTAAAAAATACAAAAATTAGCCAGGTGTGGTGGTGGGTGCCTGTAATCCCAGCTACTCAGGAGGCTGAGGCAGGAGAATCACTGGAACCCAGAAAGCAGAGGTTGCAGTGAGCCCAGATTTCATTGCACTCCAGCCTGGCAACAAGAGTGAAACTCCATCAAAAGAAAGAAAGAGAGAAAGAGAAGAAGGAAGGAAGGAAGGAAGGAAGGAAGGGAGGGCAGAGAAAGAAAGAAAAAGAAAGAAAGAAAGAAAAGGGAGGGAGGGAAGAAGAAAGAAAGAAAGAAAGAAGGGAGGGAGGGAGGGAAGGAAGAAGAAAGAAAGAGAAAGAAAAAGAAAGAAAGAAGAAAGAAAGAAAATGGAGACTAGCAAGGGCTGTAAAAAATTATTTTAAATGTTACAATTTATTCTAAGGTCTGATTTTGCATAGCTGGCTCATTGATGGACTAAGTCACCAGGATTACCACCTTTGTTTGCTGAAATCCTTCAGTGGCTTCAAGAAAATGCCAATTTCCCAGCAAAGGAAGCCAGCTCCTGATAATTGCATCCCTGCCTACCTCAGCCTCATCTTCAAACACTCCCTAGGTGGCTCCTCCAGTCCAGCCATCCCCAGCGGCTTGCTGGTCCACGACCTGGTGCCTATGGCTTGCTTGAGGACTGTGCTGTCTCAGGCCCTAGACCTCGCACATAGTGCTCCTCCTGGCTGGATCCGGCTCTCTGCTCTATTTATTCCTAAAGACCCTGCTCAAGTCCACACCCTCCAGCAGGTGCCCTGCATCTGTAGGTCCTTTTTGTTCTCCTTCACCAGACTGAGATCTCAGTGGAGAAATGACTTTCTGAGTCACTTTACAAGTGGTTGCTCAATGAATGCCAGTTGACATGCTGCATTTGTGAAACATAGCCTTGGAGGAGGAAAATGTGATTCTGGCAACACGGAAAATTCATACATTATTTGATCAAAGGGTGGAGCTGTACATGACTTACTGGTTTTAAAAGGGAAAAACACACACATACAAACATAAGTGAAAGTTGCTAAGGCATTGAATTTCTATTTTTACATTTCATACGGTGTTCAAGTGTGAATTCCATCACCATCATGTTAAAGGAATTGTATCTCTTAGAGACCGTGCGTATCATGCAAGTTTGAATTAATGAATGTGTAATTGTAGCCATCTGATGAAGGCAAGACAATGTGAATGAGTCAGCAGGGCACAGGTAGTTTGGTGGTGAAATACAAGTACAGCCTTGGCAGGGCTGTGTCACAGTTTCCAGACAGATGGTCTGTTCTCTTCTGGCTTTACTTGGTGTGACTGGTTCTGTTCTTGCTGCTCATAAACCTGCATGCCCCTCTGCCCCCTGCCCCAATACAGAGCCTGCTTTGTGTTCCCCACACCTGGGGAACACTCCATCGCAGCTCTTATCAGTCATGTCTCTCCATCTCCCTCACTAGACTGTGAGCTCCGTGGGGCATGGCCCAGTGCCTGGCAGCATGTGCTTTTTGAATGAATGAAATAAACAAATGAGTGGGAAAAAGGGAAAGAAAAATAAATGAATTCGTTCTAGATCATCTTTTTGCATCAGATCCCCTTGATATGCACCCCAAATTCTTCTTTCTACTTATGCCATTCAGGCTTTGGAATCCTGAAATTCTCCCCATAGGTTAGGAGTGAGAAGTACAGGTGCTGACAAGTGCATTCTGGAATCACCGATCAGAGGTCTGACTCCCTGCTCCACCCCTTCTTACCAGCTGGGTAATCTTGGCTAAATATCTAGACCTTCTCAAACTCAGTTTTCCCCTATGTCAAACTGGGATATTGGTAAGACTTACCGCATGAGGCCATGGCATGAGGCCATGAGGCACTGCATGCCAAGGCACCCCATGATGCCACAAGAAGCTCACAAGGGCACCAATGCACATTTTAAATCTCCAGGAGGAAACATGAAGATGTCAATCAGATACTGCCTGAAGTCGTGATATGATCGTGATGCCTATTGCAATACTACAACTCTTGAGTTGGTTGGACCTAACTACTGAAAACTGGTATTTCTTTTGACCTGGGGCCACAGGGAAAATATCCTGAGATCCTAAGGGCACTGTAACCTGAGAAAAGTTAGGGCTCCTAGTCATAGGGCTGTCATGAGAAGTGAATGAGAAAGCACAGAACAGGCTTGCTACTTGTGAAGCGATCCACAGATGTTAGCTATAATCATTATTACCCTGTCCTCTGGGAAAGTTTCACCATAGAATTCTACTGTTTATCTAAATCACCATTTAAATTACCAGCACACTAAAACTTAAGCAACACAACTCTGAATAATAGCTCGCATTCCTTTATTTTTCCCCAAATTACAAATTGACTGGGATGATTAAATAGTTCAAGAAAAAAAAAAAAAAACGTCCGTGGGACTAGGCAGAATTCCTCAGGGGCGTTCCTTCTAGGAAATGAAACCCACAGACATTACCCAAGTTCTCACTGGGCACAAACCACTAGAGGAGAGTAAACAGTCCTTGGGCCACTACACAGGAAACTCGCACCAAAAATAGACTCCCTTGAATGAAAGGTAATCTTCGGGAATATACTGTCTTAAAAAGTCATTTCAACAGCTCATTGACTGTTACAATCAAATGTCAAGTACTAGGACTCTGCTTCTCAAGAACTAAATGTACTGGAAACAATTTTTTCTGTCATCCTAATTTAGTTTTTTTAATGGATGGATATCTTGTTTATTTGTTTCCAAGGTATCCACCATTACACTTAGTATTTTTTTAAAGCAACTCAGCCATGACTTGGTTAGCGATGAATAGTGTATAAATGTTATGTGTTTAAGCAGGTTGCCATGTCATTTTTACAAAAAGATTTCCAGGAATCACTAAGGCCAGAAAATGGCTCTTAGTTCTAAGGTCCAAACACCAAACAAGATGTGTAGGGTTTTTTCCTTCCAAAGACATTTCGAACCAATTGCATTCTTGAGTCCATTTTTGGATGGAAAGATTATAACTTAATATAGGGGACTGGTTCTGTCCTTGCTGCTCATAAACCTGCATGCCCCTCTGCCCCCTGCCCCAGTACAAAGCCTGCTTTGTGTTCCCCACGCCTGGGGAACACTCCATCCCAGCTCTTATCAGTCATGTCTCTCCATCTCCCTCACTAGACTGTGAGTTCCGTGGGACATGGCCCTATATTAAGTTATCATAAAGTGCTGAATGTCGTCAAAGCCCCTGACAATCCCAGACGGAGTAGGGGAAGCTGGCCACTCACGTTTGCGGGGTGCTGGTGAGTCACTTCGGTGTTTGGCTGTCGGATCTCTTTCATTAACAATGCAGGGATGTATATTCCTCCCACATCCAAAACTATTTATTATACCAGGAGCACCAGAAAGTACAAGAATAAAAATCTTAGATTTAGTTCGAATCTGAATTGGACTTAAATGTTGGTTTATGTTTCTAAATGTCCAAACAAAAAACCCAGCAGATTCTTTTAAGATAAAATATAATAATGAATAGACTGCACACCACACACCAAGGAGTTCAGAATGTTTCCCATCTAAAAAAAAAAAACCTCTCTACCCATCCCTAGGAATTTTAGGAGGTAAGCATGTAACCCACTAGGAAAGACGCCCATATAGTCACAAATGGCTCGTGAGAGTTCCAGCATCCTGTGATCCTTAATTTCAGTCCTAGAGCCAGTTCTAAATTTGTAGCCTCTGAAAAATCTTTAGAAATCATACACATCATTCATGGAACTTGAATATCTTCATTTTGTGGCTTGTGTCACTAGCATGTGGGGATTTTGTGGGTGAGTTTTACATCCTCCCTGTTCACCGCTCTGTCCCTCTTGTCTGAATAGTATCGGGTCCAGTGTGAGTACTCAATACACAGTGGTTAAATCTATCAATAAATGTTCAAGTGTTATGACAGGTTATAAAAGAGCTTTTTAAGGTCATTCATTCTGTCTCATGTGCATTGCCTTCTATAATCTTCATAAGACAATGAGAAAGTATTATCTTTATTTTACAAAGACAAGGCTAAGATTTGAGAAGGCAAGTCATAGCCGCAGATCACTCAGCTAACAAGCCCAAGGCTCAGGCACGGGGTCTTTATGTGATAGGTGCTTTGTGGAAATGAACCAAACCATCCCCACTGGACCATATGTGTCCAAGAACCATTGGTTTTCCCCATTTGTTTGAATCTAAAGCTTGCAAGAAGCTGTGACCAGAGGCAGAGCAAGTGGGAGTAAGACTAAGGTGAGCAGGTGGAGAGGCAGCCTCTCCCAGCATGACCAGGAATCAGGAGACAGCTCCCGGAACACCTTGATGTGTAACCTGTTTCTTTTTTGGAAAATGGCAGGATCAGGCCAGATTGTGAGGGATTCCCAAGGGTTCGATCTTGCCATCTCCCTACAAGCCTGGTGCCCTTCTAGGATGCACACTTCCAGGCTGAGGAATGGGGCACAGGAGGGTATTCTAACAGACCCTCTGAATGCCCAGTGGACATGTGGGCATGGCAGTGACCCACTTCCACCCTTCTCCCTCCCAGCTCAGGGGGGAACTCACTTCTGAGCAGCCAACTGCCCTCCTTTCCCTGACCAGCTGGCACCTCCTGCCAGCTTAACCTCCCCAGCTTTGACCACAAACTCCCCCATTTTTAGCCTTTCTTGCAGGACTTGCATATTGTGGATCATTCTCTGAAAAATATGGTTATTATTCCTTTTTTTTTTTGAGACAGTTTCACTCTTGTTGCCCAGGCTGGAGTGCAATGGCACAGTCTCGGCTCACCATAACCTCCACCTCCCAGGTTCAAGCAATTCTCCTCTCTTAGCCTCCCAAGTAGCTGGGACTACAGGCATGTACCACCATGCCTGGCTAATTTTGTATTTTTAGTAGAGATGGGGTTTCTCCATGTTGGTCAGGCTGGTCTCAAACTCCCGACTTCAAGTGATCTGCCTGCCTCGGCCTCCCAAAGTGCTGGGATTACAAGTGTGAGCCACTGTACCTGGCCTAGTTATCATTATTCTAATGGCCAGATAGAAGGCAGTGTTTTACATACTGAATAGCTATGCATACACTGGGCAGGGGAGATCCATATCCTGCTGCTACCACAGCCTCTCCACAGTGGGTTTTTCAGGAGAAATGGAGGAGAAAGCTCCAGGCAGTACCATTCCTTAGCTGGAAGGAACTCCAGCTCTTCACATCACGTTGTGGAAGCTGGACCCAGAGTCGGGAGGCAGCGTCCCAAGATCACATGGCGAGTTAGTCATCAGCGAAAATCATATTTTCCTCCTTGCACACCACACCCTCTTTTTTTTCCAGGCAAATTCCAGATTCCTTTGGAAGAATGACAATGCTACAGAAAAGCACATGGATTTGCAGCTTCGTGGACATCCCCTATGAGTGTGACACGTCTTTACTCCCAATGAGTTCCCCAGGTACACAAGCTCCTGAACAGAGACAGGATGCACACATCTAAGTGCTTTCTGGCCCCAGATCCACATGCACAGACGTAGAAGGGGCTTTCAGCTGATCACGAGGGTGTGGAAAGGTTTCCAGGGTGATTCAGGCACATAAATTCAAAATCTGTTTCTTCAACAAGAAATGCAACTACCTTTAACAATTTTTTTAAGTAATCCAGATAATATTTTATTCAACAGATGGAGGAAAGTGAAGCCAGGCTTACTGAGAAAAAAAACAACCTCGAGAAATCAAAATCAGACAGTTATGCTTGGTCTGGCTGCCCCGGAGCGGGAAGACCCGATCATTGGCAGTGCTGGCCACTGTGCTGACCAGCCTGATGTCACGAAGAGAAGTGATTTTCCAATCCTGCATCCGGTACAGCTGTGCGGACTCTGCTCGTCCTGCCATTCCACCAAGAAATTAAAAAGCAATATTCCTTTGAAGTTCTGGGGTTTTTTTGTTTTTTGTTTCTTTCATTTAAGATTACACTTTGAGGTCAGAAAATGAGACATAAGGAATTCACAAACATGCACACATTTGATTTGGAAATATTCCACCCTCCGCATCCCCATTTTAAACAGTCCTGAGGCCCAGATGGTTTACAGCTTGAGCTGGCTTAGGCTGGCAAGCATTTCGGGGATCTGGTTGACTACGTTTTTTGAAACAGAGGTATTTTATCCATTAAGCTGATCAACACTGGGGAGAATGGGGCACCCTAATGGCCTTTAGGTAATACCTTGTGAAGCTATTTTAAAAATAGCAGCAGAACAAAATACACCCAGAAATCAAGCATGTAAATCAATAAAAGATTGCGTTTCAACTTGCAATATTGTGAGCAGTGTTGTTTATTCAAGGCAGTGTCGATTTTTATGATTTTTAAGCTCATATGTATGTTTTTCTTCTCAGATGATTATGGTCTTGTATCAGTTGCAGTTCAAGCAGGAAGCAGAAACCAGAGAGTAACTTAAATGCGGAAAGTTGAGCATAAAGAATTATTAAGTAAAATGTAGAATTGGAGCAACAAGGGATTGGCTAGTGAGAAGTGAACTCTCAAGAATACAGAGCAGCAGACACAGGGAGGAGCCACTCTCATCCCCGGAGCTGAGACAGATGCTCATGGAAGGCCCCGACTTCCAGGGCTGAAAAGATTCAGACATCCTGAGAGGGCACAGCCATAGCTCATTGGGTGGCAGGGAATTTCTGCAAGTGTTGTGGTGTTACGACAATAGAACTTGCTAGAAATTGGCCTCTTCTTCAAATTGAAGGAGAGACATTTTCCCAAACTGAAGGAGACAAAAATGAAGACATTCTTAGCCTTTCCCCAGCATGAGGAGACACATGGTTCAAAAATCATTATATTGGTGATAAGCGATATTGATTACTCCTCAAATCCAATCATAGTCTCATTCATGTTTTTTGCATAGATTATCAAATTAATTTCTAACAACATGTACACGAAATAAAAATAAGAAGAGTGATGAAAATGGTTACCATCCAGAAGAAAAATACTTATCTGTCATAAGCAAGTAGAACATTTGCAGAGCTTCTACAATCCTTGTTTCTTGGAATGGGGCCATGTGAGGGTCTATGGCTTCTTTCTATCACTCTTTCATATTCCCCGGCCCTAAGCCAACCTCAGCTGCGCCAACTCTTTACAAGGGGGCTAAGTTCTTGATCATCCTGCCTTTTCTTTAGTTTCTCTAGTTTCCTACTAGATTTTAGTGTGGGTTAGTTCTTACGTGGAAGTACTAAGGGGTGCTCGGTGTTCCTCACAGGATCCTCCCCCACTCTGTTGTGCAGCAGCACCCCACTTTCCTCTCAGTCACCAGGATCAAGCACCCAAGCTATGGACTCGTTCCTTTCCTAGCTATTTGTCCAATGGCCTGTAGGGCCCCACAATGGCCATGTAGAGTCTCTGCTTCTAGTTCAGTAGAGTCATGGCTGTGTCCCTTGATGGGGTCAAGTGCTCCTGCTGAGCCATCTAAGATCCCCAAGCCCTCAGAGTACCAGATTTGTAGGATGGTGATTGATTCTTGGACTCATTGACTCTGGCTGCCATGGTCTCTGATTCAAAGCATGTAATGCATCCTTGAAGACAGAGTCCTGCTTTGAAGTATTATTTATGAGTCTATTTTAGGAACGCAAGCAGAGCAAAAGACACCCAGAACCAAATATGTAAATCAATGAAGAATGTTTCAGATTGTAATAATGTAAGCAGAATGTTGTCTATTCAACGTTGATTTTACAAGCTTTCCAATTTGTATATTTTTGAGATTTGTTAAAGGATGAAAAAATTACAGCTATACAGGAGGAGTAAGTTTTAGTGTTCTGTACTACTGTAGCATGACTATAGTTAACAATAAAATATTATACAGTTTCAACTAGCTAGAAGGAGGATATTAAATGTCACCAACACCATGAATTTATAAATGCTTGATATGATTTATATGCTAATTAGTCTGATTTGATCAGTATATATTACATTAATCTAAAAATCATGATGTACCCCCATGAATATGTACAAGTATTATTTGCCAACTAAGAAATTAAAAGTTTAAAAATCTTTTTAAAGCACTATTGCCTATAAAAAGAAAAGATGAAAAAAGTCTGTATGCCAGGCCATGTGCTGGCACTGCATTTATTGTCTTATTTATCATCATAATCCCACCTGGCAGACAACTGTGAATCTCCATATCTTGCAGAAAACCAAAAGGTTCAAAGATGAACTTATTATTTCTATAAGCATAATTAATGTCACAACTTGGAAAAACTAAAGAAAAAAAAGGAAACATAGGATTGAGTTTTAATGTCTGATTTAATAACTCCAGATTTCTAGAAACATTGTTTAATGATTCGTGCAGGTGTTCCTTTTAATCAGGTCTCTGAGTTGCCTTTGGAAGGGTTATTTTATTATCCGGGATTTAGATAGAAGAAACTTGAGTCAGGCTCCCACAGCCGTAATAGACCTTTGAGACATTTTATCTCCAAAGTCTGAGAATTCCCTAGAGAAGCATGCTTCTCATTCTATTTTCTCTGATAAGCTGAGGAGGAGAAAGTAAAAGAAAAAATAAAGACAGGAAGTAAAAGAAAAAGGGAAGCAGGAAAAAAGTCAGGTTCGCCACATATAAATTATTTTCATACACCAAGAATGGATTACTTCCCAGGAAAGATAGAGCTAAAAAGCTGTAACTTCTACCTCAAATATGTCACAGACCAAATCTCAGTTTAATCTGATGGTCGTTTGGTTGCTAGCTGGTTGGCTGATTGGTTGGTAAATTGTTAGGTAGTTTGGTTGGTTGATTGGTTGGTTGGTAAGTTGTCAGGTATGTTGGTTGGTTGTTAGGTAGGCTGGTTGATTGGTTGGTTGGTAGGTTGGTTGGTTGGTTGGTTGGT